>JAKSZT010054547.1:1448925-1484970 GCA_026826555.1 Tolypeutes matacus
AAAAAAAAAAAAAATTACATGTATCCATTACATTTAATTGAGAAATGTATATATTTATTCATCTGTGTTTACTTTTTAGTTTTTAATTGTTCATATTTTCAATTATTAAATGTACGAAATAAAGTTAAAAAAAAAAAAAGGCAGATAAACAGTGTTTAAGACAGTCTTCCCATCTTATATTTTCCTTTGTTAGGTTTGAGGAGATGACTTGCAAGACAGGAATAAAATTATTGGTATAAAATAATCTTAATAATAAAAACTAACCAGAATAACCAGAACAATTCCTCTTCCTCCCACTTCTATTATCACTACTACCATGCGCTGAGGCATAGTGTTAAGAATCTTCATACATCATCTAATTAGATCTTGCAAGCATCTTAAGAGGAAAGCAGTCTTTTGATAACTTAATGGTTTCCTAAGTGTGATGGTTCAGGTCCTGTGTGAACTTGGCCAGGATATGTGTCCAGTTGTTTGCTCAAGCTGGCGTTGGCCTGATTGCTACCGTGAAGATATTCTGTGGACTTAAAGCCTCAGTGATGGCCTCTCTGGCTGATTACATCTACAATCAACTGAGGAGACTGCCTTCGGCAATGAGAGACGAGACGTCTCATCAGATCAGTTCTTCAAAGGCCTTAAAAGGAGAAGTGATCATTTCAGCAGTCAGAAGAAAGAATTTCCATCTCTAGGTCAGTCAGCCACCTTCTCCTAGGGAATTCACGGGCGTTCCCTGCTTGCAGCTGCCCTATGGAATTTGGACTTGGCCATCCCCACAGTCTCATGAGACAATTCTTATTTTAAAAAGTCATAGTATTTGCATCTATCTCCTGTTGGCTCTGTTTTCCTAGAAAACTCTGACTAACACAGCTCTGGTAATGGGAGTGGTTCTTGAAAAACAGAACTTAAAGATGGGATTTCTGAATTGGATCTGGGGATTTTGAATTGATTCTCTAATCTAATTTCTAAAAGGCACTAATGACTATTTCCAATAATCAAGATGGCGTTGATAGTTCATAGCATGAGTTGGCAATAGAAATACTCAAAATATCACTACTGGATATGGTTACTTAAACGCTTGTAAGAGGCAAGGCTCTGGGTGAGAATGCTTTTGACAGCATAACTGAGGTTTGTGGAATTAACAAATGTTGGCTGGTTGTTCCTAAACATGCTGGATACACTTGTAAAACAGAGAGATGAACTCAAGGCTTCAAATTCTCAACTTAAGTGCTGCATGAAGAATGTGAATGTTTCTGTGTGTGCCCTGAAAGAAAATCTTATTTCATGTAGCCACAGACTTAAGACTTCTGAAAACCAGACCCCAAGACTCACTATGTGAGTGGCTGAATTACAATGTAAACTAAATTCCCAACCTTGTAGAGTACCTGCTGTTAAAGTGAGGGCATTGATTGGAAAGGAGTGGGATCCTGAAAATGGAATGGGGACACATGGTTTGATGATGATGGCGATGGGGACATTGAAACCCTAGATTCTGCTGCATCTTTGCCATATGAACCTGTAACGGTCAGCCCTGAGGAGCCAGCCTTCTGACCTCCACTCTGCTCTGAGGAATCTGGCTCCAACCTCAACCTAGAGAGATTAGCCTTGCTATGCCTGGTAAACCTCCCTGAGTGAACAGCCCTCACTCCTCAGTCTGAAGAGACTAATCCTATCCCACCAGATCAAAGTGCAATGGAATGCCCTGAGAGAGATGCTTGCAAGACACTTCTATTTCTTCTCATAGCCTACCTTCACTATTCCTCTTTTCTTCTAGACCTAAAACTAGGCTGAAGTCCCAACAGACTTCAAAAGTGTGACCCATGAGGAGGTATGCTATACTCCAAATGAATTGCATCAGTTTTTTCAATTTATATAGATGGAAATCAGGGGAATAATGGTTGAAGGAATATTGGATCGGACTGAATGTATTGATATGGGACCACTAAGCAGAGATTCTAGGTTCAATATTGTAGCTCAAGGGGTAAGAATGGGCTCTAAAAGTTTCTTCCAGTGGTTGGCTGACGCATGGACCAAAAGGTGGCTGACATTGCCCGAGGATGAAGATGCCAGAACTGCCCTGGGGTAATGCAGATGAGGGGATCAAAAGGCTTAGAGAGTCTGGAATGCTAGAATGGATTCACCATTTAAGACCTGCTCACCCACCCCAGGAATGTCCACAGGACACACCTTTCACTAGACTATGAGGAATAAATTTGTGAGACTGACTCCACCTTCCCTGAAGAGCTGTGTGGTTGTTCTTCTTTGTAGTCCAGATATTACTGTGGGAACTGCTGCCACTGAACTTGGATCCTTAAACAAAATGGGGATTATCAGATTCCAGGTTGGCAGAGGCCAAGTGGCAGCATTTAATCCCCAAAGACAAGGTGGGTGTGGCTACTATAATAAAAGGCTGACTCAAAGCAGTAATCAAAATAGTCTGACTGGGAAGCAGATGTGGCTCAACCATTTGGGTTGAGGTCTCAGGTTCAGGTCCCAGTGCCTCTTGGAGCAATGAGCAGACAGACAAGAGAACCATCTGGGGGAGGGGAGGGATAAATAAAAATAAATAAATAAATCTTTCAAAAAAATAGTCTGACTTACAGAGACCTATGGCCTTGACTACATGACCATGGATAAGTAAAATAAATGGGTACTCTACTAAATTCTTGCTTGATCTGTATAAGCAGAAGAGTTCTAGGTCAAGCAAACAAAATCTAACTTGAATTACAAAACCAAGAGTCATGGCTCCTTAATCAATTCCCAGACTTGAGACAGTTTACAGACCCAGAGCCCCTTGAATGAGGAGAAGGCCGGGTCCCCTTGGGGAAGGATCCTGTTAAACTGCCAAAAATTTATACTGTTAATCTTCCTCCCACCTTTCCCCAGGGAGACCTACAGCCTTTTACCAGGGTAACTGTGAACAGGGAAAAGGAAATGATCAGACATTTCCAGGATTACTGGGCACGGGCTCAGAAGTGACATTAATTCCAGGAGACTCAAAACATCACTGTGGTCCACTGGTCGGAGTAGGAGCTTGTGGAGGTCAGGCGATTGATAAGTTTTAGCTCAGGTCTGTCTCACAGTGGGTCCACTGGGTTACCAGACCTATTTTGTGGTTATTTCCCAAGTTCCAGAATGCATAATTGGATAGACATGCTCAGAAACTGGCAGAACCCCCACCTTGGACCCTCGCCTTGGGGAGTTGGGGCCATTATGGTAGAAAACGCCAAGTGGAAGCCACTAGAACTGCCCCTGCCTAGCAAAATAGTAAGTTAAAAGCAAAACCAGATTCCTGGAGGGATTGCAGAGATCAGTGCCACCATCAAGGATCTGAAAGATGCAGGAGTGGTGATTCCCACCACATCCCCATTCGACTCTCTTATTTGGCCTGTGCAGAAAACAGATGGATCCTGGGGAATGATAGTGGATTTTCATAAACTTAACCAGGTGGTGACTCCAATTACAGCTGCCATTCTAAATGTGATATCATTACTTGAGCAAATCAATATCCCCTGGTACCTGGTATGCAGCTGTTGATCTGGCAAATGCTTTTTTCTCAATTGCCGTTAGGACCACCAGAAACAGTTTGCTTTCAGCTGGCAAAGGCCAGCAGTATACCTTCACTGTCCTTTCAGGAGTACATCATCTCTCCAGCCCTGTGTGATAATATTGTCCACAGAGACCTTGATCGTCTCTCCCTCCCACAAGACATCACACTGGTCCATTATATTGATGATATCATGTTGATAGGACCTAGTGAGAAAGAAATAGCAACTACTCTAGACTTATTAGTAAGGCATTTGCATGATAGAGGATGGGAGATAAATTCAACAAAACTACAGGGGCCTTCCAGCTCAGTGAAATTTCTAGGTGTCCAGTGGTGTGGGGCCTGTCGAGATATCCCTTCTAAAGTGAAGGATAAGCTGTTGCATCTGGCCCCTCCTATGCTTAGTTGGCCTCCTTGGATTTTGGAGACAACACATTCCTCATTTGGGTGTGCTACTCCAGCCCATTTACTGAGTGACCAGAAAAGCTGCTAGTTTTGATTGGGAACTGGAACAAGAGGAAGCCCTGCGACAGGTCCAGGCTGCTGTGCAAGCTGCAATGCCACTTGGACCATAGGATCCAGCAGATCCAATGGTGCTGGAAGTTTCAGTGGCAAATAGAGATGCTGTCTGGAGCCTTTGGCAGGCCCCTATAGGGGAATCACAACACAGACCCTTAGGATTTTGGAGCAAAGCCTTGCCATCCTCTGCAGATAACTACTCCCCTTTTGAGAAGCAGCTTTTGGCTTGCTACTGGGCCTTAGTAGAGACTGAACACTTAACCATGGGCCATCAAGTTACCATGAGACCTGAGTTGCCTATCATGAGCTGGGTATTGTCTGACCCACCAAACCATAAACTTGGGCGTGCACAGCAGCACTCCATAATAAAGTGGAAGTGGTATATACGAGATAGGGCTCGAGCAGGTCCTGAAGGCACAAGTAAGTTACATGAGGAAGTAGCCCAAATGCCCATGGTCACCACCCCTGTCATGTTACCTTCTCCTTCCCAGCCCATAGCTATGGCCTTTTGGGGAGTTCCTTATCATTAACTGAAAGAAAACTCAGGCCTGGTTTATAGATGGTTCTGCACGATATGCAGGTATCACAGCTGAAGGAGACTGGTGAAGGGAAATCCTCCCAGTGGGTGGAACTTTGAGCAGTGCACCTAGTTGCTCAATTTGCCTGGTAGGAGAAATGCCCAGAGGTGCGTGTGTACTGATTCATAGGCTGTTGCCAATGCTTTGGATGGTCAGAAACTTGAAAGGAACATTACTGGAAAATTGGAGAAGTCGTCGTCTGGGGAAGAGGTATGTGGATAGACCTCT
The DNA here is from genome assembly GCA_026826555.1 of Tolypeutes matacus. NCBI lineage: Eukaryota > Metazoa > Chordata > Mammalia > Cingulata > Chlamyphoridae > Tolypeutes > Tolypeutes matacus. The sequence continues at coordinate 1,453,792 of JAKSZT010054547.1, forward strand.
CAGAGTGGGCAAAAAACCTGAAGATATTTGTGCAATGTGTGAATGTTCACCAGAGGGTGACTTCAGCAGAGGAAGATTTTAATAATCAAGCGGTAAGATTACCCACTCTATGGATACCAGTCAGCCTCTTTCCCCAGCCACTTGTCATTGACTAGTGGGCTCATGAACAGAGTGACCACGGAGGAAGGGATGGAGGTTATGCATGGGCTCAGCCTCTGCTGAGTGCCCAATGTGCCAGCAGCAGAGATCCACACTCAGTCCCTGATATAGCACAATTCCCTAAGGTGATCAGCCTGCTACCTAGCGGCAGGTTGATTTTACTGGACCTCTTCCATCATGGAAGGTACAGCATTTTATTCTATCTTGAATAGACACATACTCCAGATATGGATTTGCCTTCCCTATACACAATGCTTCTTCCAAAACTACCATCTGTGGATTTACTGAATGTCTTATCCACCATCATAGTATTCCACACAGCACTGCTTCTGATCAAGGAACCCACTTCACAGCAAATGATGTGTGGGAATGGGCACATGCCCATGGAATTCACTGGTCTTACCATGTTCCCCATCACCCTGAAGCAGCTGGATTAATGGAATGGTGGAATGGCCTTTTGAAGACTCAATTACGGTGCCAATTAGGTGGCAATACCTTGCAGGGCTGGGCAATTTTCTCCAGGACGCTGTGTATACTCTGAATCAGCGTCCTCTCTATGGTGCTGTTTCTCCCATAGCCAGGATTCATGGGTCCAGGAATCAAGGGGTGGATATGGGAATGGCACCACTCACTATTACCCCTAGTGACCCACTAGGAAAATTTTTGCTTCCTGTCCCTGCAACCTTAAGCTCTGCTGGTTCACAGGTCTTGGTTCCAAAAGGAGAAGTGCTTCCACCAGGGAACACAACAATGATTCCATTGAACTGGAAGTTAAGACTGCCACCTGGCCACTTTGGGCTCCCCTTACCTCTGAATCAACAGGCAAAGAAGGGAATTACTGTCCTGGCTGGGGTGGTTGACCCCAACTATCAAGGGGAAATAGGCCTGCATCTACATACTGGGGGTAAAGAAGAGTTTGTCTGGAATGCAGGAGATCCTCTAGGGCGTCTCCTAGTACTGCCCTGCCCTGTGATTAAAGCCAATGGAAAAATGCAACAACCCAAACCAGGCAGAGAAACTACCAATGGCTCAGAATCTTCAGGAATGGAAGTTTGGGTCACCCCACCAGGCAAAGAACCACGGCCAGCTGAGGTGCTTGCTGAGGGTAAAAGGAACATGGAATGGGTGGTGGAAGATGGTAGTGATAAATACGAACTTCGATCATGTGACCAATTATAGAAACGAGGACTGTACTTGTATGAATATTTCTTCCTTGTTTTGCTATGAGTATGGATGTATACACATACATAAAGCAATTATCTTTGTTTTCTTCCTTATTTTATCCTCTTATCATCATTCCTAATATGTATTAACTTCAAGTTGTAGCACGTAAGTTATAGGACATCAAGTTAAGAGTGAATATTACCCAAGGACTTGTATCCTGTTCTGGGGAAAGTTAGTGCATTTCCAGTTTCATGCAGAACATATGTTGTTCCGTTGGAAATATAAATGTAATTGCCTTTATTTAGAGATTAAGTATGGTTTAAGGAGACGTGCCAGGCCACCAAGTTGTCACAGGGTGAGCTGTGGTGGTGAAGGGCCAGGTTATGGCGTCCACTCGTTTGGTCAAGCAAGCACTGGCCTGATCGTTGCTGTGAGAATATTTTGTGGACTTTGATCAGCAGTAAGCTGATTGCACCTATGGCTGGTTACACTCACGATCAACTGAGGAGATTGCCTTCAGCAACGAGAGAAGTCTCATCCATCCGGTGAAGGCTTAAAATGAGAAGTGATTATTTCAGCAGTCAGAAGCCTGTACTTCAGCCAGCCAGCTTCGCCTGGGGAATTCACCAAAACCTTCATCGGAGTTCCCAGCTTGTGGCCTGCCCTGTGGAATTACCCATCCCCAAAGTCACGTAGGACCATTCCTATAAAAGTCTCAGAATATTTACGTGTATCTCCTGTTGGTTCTGTGTCCCTAGAAATCCCCAACTAACACAGTAAGTGATGAGCGGAGCACACTGCCTCTTGCTGGCTCCTTGCAAAAGGCCTTTGCAGAGCCCGAGCTGGAGGAGAGGACGGGCACACTTGGTGGCTACGTCAAAAGCCGCGGCACTGTCTCTGCAGCACGATGCCCATGAAGGCTGGTTCATGGCTACCAACTAAATCGGGTCCAAGGGATTCCCTCTTTGACTACTTCATCTATTCCCATTATCACACTTCCTTAAAAGCAAAAGGCACAATTTATTTCATATAATTCACAAGTTCACTGATTCCTTCAATTACTGCAAAACAGGTTCTGAGGTAATTAAATTCCTACTCTACAAACATCATAAATGTCAGCTAGTCAAATCTTCACAGTAACAGTATACATATCAGACGCAAAAAGACAATCCTGATTGTCCTGAGGTACTCTGGCAGCTTTGGGAATGTTTTCTTAATTTGTACTTTCCTTCTTTATAAATGGTGTGAAATGGCTTAGGTGCCATATTGCATTCCTGGCTGTGAAAGGATTCGTGGGAAGCGGAGACTAGAGCAGCTAGAGCATGGACTTCTGATTGGCCCCACCCTGCGGCCTCATCCCTCGGCTCTGAGCACTCGTTCCAGCCAGGGGGCGGCGGGGGGGGCTGCCCAGTGCTTGGATGAGGCCCCGCCCGGATCCACGGCACCGCGACTCATGGTGGTAATCTGACTCTCTATGCTGGCACATATCCAAGTTTAGAAATCACTTTTTGGACCTTTATCCGCTTTATCAAGCAAATGGATGCCAACCATATTAAAGTCAGTAAGCTGAGGACATTTAGGACGGCTGGCCACGAGTTGTGAGCACATTAGGACGAAAGCCACGTGTCCGTGCCCCTCTGAGCTCAGGGAAGCCCCTGGACAGGAGAGGTCTGGTGAGTTTTCCAGTTATACTGAATCTCCAGGGGATTTTTTTCCTCCCCTTTGGGGTAAGGAAAAAAAAAAAAAAAAAGACTAACATGAGCATTTCAGAACTTCAAAAATATTTCATCTGGGACAGTTTCTAAATATATGAAAGGGCAGAACCACATGTTAGAATTTCAACTTTCTTTTTGAATCTGTTCTGGTTATCTTCCCTCTAACTACAAAAAAAAAAAAAAAATGACGAGGGTTTCTGGCAGCAAACAAATAGAAGGCAGCGGCTGGCGCTCGGGGACAAAGGCTCTCTGTGCCCCCTGTGCCCTTGCCCTCGCCTCCTTGCACTGTCTGGGGTGCTGTGTCCACTCCCCTCTCTTCTGGCAAAGCCTCACTGGTCCCGCATGCCCCTGCTCAAAGCCAGCGCCTCGTGAAAGGACTCTCGCCCCCTTAGAATTAACCTCTCCTGTAAATTGGTTTCAGAAAGGCAATTGTCAACATGTGTCAAAAACTCTGAAGATGTGTATTCACTTTTTTAGATGCATTTATCCTTAAGAAATGCTTAGAGATGCAAGCCCATACTAACATATAAATACAGTAACTGCATTGTTTTAGGAGTGAAAAGTAAGGAGCCATAAATGTCCAACAACGGCGGCCAAACTGGTTAATGATCAATTGCCACATACCTATACGTAGAAGTATCCACGGAGACGCAAAGCAGTATTCGAAACCACAGGTATTTCATTAGTCGTGCAGTCCCCTCACCAGATGGGGACAGTTGTGAGAATTAGCAATCACACGCCAGGCAGCTCCTATAATCACCCTGAGTATTGTGCAGCCACTTTATGAAGTTTACGAAAATTGCTGATTTTAGAAAATGTTTGCAAAATAATGTTATTTTAAAAAGTTAATAAAAATACATCTGCATTTTCACATGTAAGCAAGGGAATGAGATTGGGGGGAATGAGATGAGTCACAGAAGGGCCCTGCTACTTTGTGTGCTTTTGTTTTTTTAAACAGGTCCGAATTTGTGCATAATCTTTAAAATTACTAGCAAAAAATCCCCATAAACAAAGCTACATATTCAATTTGATTTTAGCCATGTAAATATAAGCATTAAAAAAAAAGAAGAGGGAAAAACTACTAGAGCTAAGAAGTAAATTTAGTAAGATCAAAGAATACAAGATCAATATACAAAACGCAATTGTATTTCTATATACTGGCACTGAACAATCAAAACCTGAAATTAAAAGAATAGTACCACTTATAAAAATATAAAGAAACATTACATATTTAAGGATAACTGACAAAAAAAGCGAAAAAACTTTAGAGAAAAAAGCTTCAAAACACTGTTGAGAAAAAGTAAAGACCTAAATAGCTGGTGAGCTGTGTCGTGTTCACGGGTCAGAAGGTATCCATCATGAAGATAACAGCTCTCCCGTGTGGACTGATAGTCAATGGAATCGCAAACAAACCTCAGTAGGCTTCTTCTTTTGTAGAAATTTACAAGCCGATTCTAAAATCCAAATGGAAATACAAAAGAACTAGAATAGCCAAAAACAACTTTGAACAAAAGAACAAAGTTGGAGGACTAACCCTAGCTAAATTCAAGACTTATAAAACTATAGGAATCAAGACAGGGTGATGTTTGCCTAAAGACAGACAAATAGACCAATGGAACAGAACAGAAAGTCCAGTGAGAAAGGACAATCTTTTCAACAAGTGTCTAAACAACTAAGTATACAACTGTTCCACTCCATACCTCACAGTATACACAAAAACTAACCCAAAATGGACTACACAGACCTTAACGCAAACCTGAAACATAAAACTTCTAGAAGAAAACATAGACTAACTTTGTGACAGTTGAGTAGGGAAAGATTTCTTTAGACATACCACAAAAAGCACAATCCACAAAGGAAAATAATTGATAAACTGGATGCGGCAGTTTGAGATTATTTATGAACCCCAAAAAGATAAGGATTATGTTTGTAAACGGGTCTGTTCCTCTGGGCGTGATGCCCTTTGACTGCACTAAACTCAAAGGCTCTATGTGTACTTGATTAAACTAAGAACAGGGCTTTGATTTGACCACGTGAGGAGGGCCTGACCGAGGGCTGAGTCCCCGCCCCCTTGGTGGGCTATATAAACAGACACGCAGAAGAACAGACAGGGGAAGACAGAGAGCTCACAGACACGCAGAGGAGAGAGCCTTGGTCCCGGGGTCCTGGAGAGCGCGGAGCGGGCCTGGAAGGAGGGGAGCCCTCCAGCCTACCGCTGAGACAGGAGGAAGCTGGGCCCGCGGGGCCTGAGAGGAAGAGGAAGCCTGGACCCTCGCGGGTACTGCCCGCCATCTTGCTCCAACATGTGGCAGCTGACTTTGGTGAGGAAGTGCCTCTCATGGTACCTTGAGTTGGACTCTTTATGACCTGGTAACTGTAAGCTTCTACTCCAAATAAATACCCTTTATAAAAGCCAACAGATTTCTGGTACTTTCCATCAGCACCCCTTTGGCTGACCAATACAATGGACTTCATCAGAATTAAGATTTGTTCTACCAGAGACAATGAAAAGACAAAATACAACTTGGAAAAGTATTTGCAAATCATATCTCTGCAAAAGGACTTGTTATGCAGAATGTAAAAGAACTCTCAACATTCAATAATAAAAAAACTCACCACCCAATTAAAAAATACACAAAAGATTTGAAAAGATATTTTACCACTAATGGTATACTGATGGAAAATAAGCAAACATCATTAGTCAGAGAAATGCAAATTAAAGCCACAATGATACAGCATTATGCACCTATTAGAATTAAAAAGACATCATAATATCCAGTGTTAGGATGTGGAAGAACTAGAACTCTTTACTCTGCTGGTGAGAATGTAAAGTGGCATGGCCACTGTGGGAAACAGTTTGGCAGTCTGTTAAAAGAGAAAATCGTACATCTACCCCATCACCAGTCCTAGGAATTCACCCAAGAGAAGTGACACCATGAACAGATTTGTACATGACTGTTCACAGCAGGTTTATCTGTGAAAGCCAAAACCAGGAAACGAGTCAAATAGCCATCAAACAGGTAAATGAGTAAGCACATTGTGCATATCAACAGTGGAATATTACTCAACAAAAATGGGGGGAAAGAAGAACTTTTGATACACACAAATGAATGAATCTCAAAATAATTATGCTGGGAAAAAGTGAGAAAAAGAAGCCAGACATGAAAAGAGTACGCACTGTATGATTCCATTTTCACGAAATCCTAGAAAGTGCATGCTGCTGACAAGGATAGAAAGCAGAGAGGTGGCTGCCTGTGGCTCGGGGATGGGGTGACAAGGGCAGGGTGTGGGGTACAAGTGGGCGCAGGGAAACCTTTGGGGTGCTGGACACGCTCGTTATCTCAGCTGCGGTGAGGGGAGTCCTAAGGCAGCCCGGCACGCCAGCCGCTGGGATCGGGCTGTCCCTTCACATGGAATCTGCTGGCGGAGGACATCTTCTGCTGGGTGTGCAGGTACAACTGGGCAACAGCTTGAACTTCTTACCACAAAACCTAGACCTGCTCTTTCTAACCTATTAGCCTATTTGAAACAGCTAAAAGGCCAAAACAAAGAGCCCTAGAGTGCTCGAAACAAGCAGAAGAAACGATCCTGCTGAACACCCCGAGAAGAAGCTGCACGAAGTCTGGCCACTCGGGGAAAGCACGCCTGGTGAACCGTCACGTGGACCAGCTCGGAGGAGCTCGGATGCACAGACAGGCAGAGGACGTGTGCAGGAAGCCGTCAGTCCCTCCAACTGCACTTAGAGCAGGTCAGGATCCTGAGGCCGGCTGTGAAAAGGGGGAGGGCACTCGTAAAACTTGGAGAAAAGTATTCGCCAAGGCTGGCAGCGTTTGAGAAGGCTCTGCAAGCAGACGCTGCCACGGGCTGCCACTGCAGCGTATCGGCGGATGATCCTGACAGAGGCAGCCTGGAAGGAGCTTTTCTTTGGGCCTCTGTGGACAGCTGCTACCCTGAACCCACAAGGCACCTACATTACGGTTTTCCTGGCACTGACGCTTCAAGATGGACAGGCAGAAGCTGAAGGGGAAGAGGGCACTGAAGAAATCCTGGAGCAAATCGCACCCAGCCTTATGTCCTTCCTTACGCAGCCAAATTCTACAGGAGGGTAAACCCCTGGGACAAAGCTCTTGGGCTTTTAAAAAAGGCCTCAGAGGGGACCCAGCCTCTTCTTTCTTGCACCACCAGGTGGGACTTCGCCCCAGGGCACAAATGCAGATTCACGAAGCCCCTCTCAGCAGGCCTAGGAGAGGACAGACCTGGGGGGGGGGCCGCTGGGCTTCACTCCAGACAGGTGTCTGCACCTACGGCCCCGCCCTCAGGTACTCAGAGGAGGCAGGACAGGTGTGCGGGAGACACCGTCCAGGAAGAACAGGAACAAGACGACCACAAGCACAAGAGTCTGCTGCCACCAGGGCTGCCCTCAGGAATTTCATGGGAAAGCAGAACACACCTCCATTCGCTGCCATTTAGGAGCCTTAAAGGCCAGAGACAATACAGAAATGTGAATTTACAAGCAAAGCGCTCCCACCACCCCACCCCAATCTCACACCCCAAGGCAAGCTGTTAACAATTTGATATCTATACACATTCAAACATACATATATATACTGGAATGTATCTGATGAATTAAGTTTTTTAAATTTTTGTGTTTTACTTAAAAAAAAAAAAATCAACCTACATAACTGGTTATATACATTTAGACAAAAGAAATTTATGTAGCAATTTTAAAGAACAAGGTAGGGTTAATATATATTAAAGATTTCCAAGATAGAATGTTAATTGAAAAAAAATACAGTACAGAGTACTGTGAATAATTTGCAATCATTTGTGATTTTCTTTTAAAAAAAATTATATCCAACCAACCCATCCAACAAACACTTCTAATGTAGAGACTATCTCTGGAAAGAAACCCAGAAGGTGACTCCACCCCAAGAAAAGATTAGGGTCTGGAATGGAGAGAAACTTACCTTTTGAACTGTATGATTTTCCCTCCCACTAATGTATCACTCTTTAAAAACAATTTTTTTTTAACTACTTAGATTCCATAAATGGTGCACAAAAAATACAGGGATTCCCCTATGTCCCACTTCCCACACCTCCCACAACCTCCCACATAAACATCCTTCATTAGTATGGCACATTCATTGCAATCGATAAAAATGTATCACTTTAAAAAACAAATATAAAATGACCCATTGATCCCATTTTTGTGTGGGGCTATTCACTGAACAATTGTTACAATATAAAAAATTAGAAATGATGAAATGTACATGTTAAATTTTTTTTTAAGTTGCAAAACATTGCTTATAATTAATATCTTTTTTGAAAAGATGGACACATATATTCTTCCTTGGAAAATCTGGAAATACACAGACTGTTCACAACAATTACTTCTGGGGATGGTTCTAAAGGGGGAGGATAAGAAGTAAGACAAAAAGGAGATTTGCATGGTGACTTACTAAGTTTCTTAATTGCAGGAATTTTTTTGTTGGAATTTTTCTTCTCCCCACCCTCCCCTCCAGCGCCCAGGCTTCCCGCACTCCCCTGGCAGTGCGAGCCTCCTGGGGGGCCCGCTAGGATGGCCAGGGTGGCCCCTCGGTGGGGGGCGTCGCCCCCGCCGCTCCCCTGGGGTCGCGCCTTGCGGGCCCCTGGCCCCTCGCCCCCTCGGGCCCCTCGCTCCTCGCCCCCTGGCCCCTCGCCCCCCTCATCCCCTGGCCCCTCGGCCCCCTCATCCCCTGGCCCCCTGGCCCCCTCATCCCCTCGGCCCCGGCCCCCTGGCCCGGCACTGGCCGCACTGGCAGCGGGGGAGCCAGGCGCGTGCGGGCAGGGCCTGCGGTGATCCCGGCCTGCTGTGCCACGGTCACGCTGCATGTGAGTGCGGGTGTGTCAGTGCGTTAAAAGCGCCCAGGAAGACACTTAGCAACGGAAACCGCGCACTCACCCTCCTGCGCGCCTCGGCCCGCTGGAAGCACTCGTGCTGCACGAAGGTGGCGGCGGCCGCGACCCCGGGCGGCGGCGTGCGGGAGGCGTCCAGCATGGTCACTGCGCGCTCCAGAGTCAGCTCCACGTCGGCGACCCTAGACAGGCAGCCAGAGACTCAGCCCCCCAGGCCCTGCGAGGGCTGCGGGCCCTCCAGGCCGCACTGCCGCACTCACCAGGGAAGAGCCGAATTAGGCAAATTCGTGCTGCCTGGTCATTACACCCTAAAAAGGGACTTTAAAGGCTCCGTAAGACTTTCCGGGAAATGTAAAGGTATTTGTTTACAGAAATTAAAAATGATTGCTACCTTGGTAACCTCGTACCTGTAGAGGAAACATCTCCCCTAAAAAATCATTACATTTTTCTCATAGCTGCTCAGAATGTATTTCATCTGAAAATGAGTTCTAAATATAAGCATTCTAGGAAATGGATGTGGCTCAAGCAGCTGGACACCCACCTACCACATGAGAGGTCTGGGGTTCAGTTCCTGGTGTCTGCTAAAGAAGACAAGCAAGGGAAGCGGCTGTGGCTCAATCAGTGGGGCTCCCGTTTACCATGTGGGAGGCCCCGGGTTCGGTTCCCGGGGCCTCCTGGTGAAGGCAAGCCCACCCCCACGGCGTGGTTAGCTGACCCAGCGAGCACAAGCAGCAAGGGGGGGATAAATGAATAAATAAATAAAATCTTAAAAAAAAAGACAAGCAAGACAGTGAGCTGACCAACGGGCTGGCGCCGTGAGCTGACGCAACAAGATGACGCAACAAGGAGACACAATGAGGAGACACAACAAGCAGGGAGCAGAGGTGGCTCAAGTGATTGGGTGTCTCAGTCCCAAAAAGAAGATGAGCAGATACAGAGAGCAGTGAGCACAAACAACAGGGGGGAAGGGGGGAGAAGAAATAAGTAAATCTTTTTTAAAAATAGATACATATAAGCATTCTAAAAGTGTTCTTACTTAATGCATGTAACAGAATGTAAAAGGTAAAAGCTAGAAAAACTGAGTTTGTTTTGTGGACAAAAGCCCTACTGGTGTGACAGAAACACATCAGAAAAGATAATGATTAAATGCAATTATAAATATGCTTTTTCTTAAAGAAAGCCATTTTCTATACATTCTGTTGCTATGTGCTTTGCTGTTTATATGTATCCTAGTAGCACACTTCTGTCCTTTACTAATTTTAGGTAATTTACAGTGATGATAAACTCTGATATTGTTTGACAGAGAGAGGCTAATTTACAACTTAATTAGGACAAATAAAATTTCTGCTCTTAAAGTGGTAACTCCTCAATCCTCATGGAACCATCACTTCTCCCTTCTATTGCTGCTGGCAGGGTGGCCAGTTTAGGACAGTTACCAACGGGAACACAAGCATCTTCGTGCTTCCATAAGCCGGACCTCAAAGAAGCTGCGACTCGGGGTGGGGGCCCTGAGACCCGCCTCAGAGATGACGTAAGGATCCTCTCCAGCTTCCAAGGAGGCTATGCCTGATCGGTCCAAGCAGCGGAGATGCCTCCGGCATCCTGGCAGCACAGAGTAAACGTCAGCCAGCCCTATGAAGCGCCCGGGGGCAGAGGTGTGTGCGCGGGGAGGAGGTGAACATGTGGGCATGGGCGCGGCACAGGTGAGGATGCCTCCAGAGGTTGGAATTAACAAGTAACTGTGATGGCCGAAAGAGTGCACAGGTGCTCGTAAAACTAGCCAAAGAGGTTAGTACCCGAGGTGACTGACCTCGCCCTTCCTATGTGGCCTTTTCCAACCAGAAACCTGCCATTGTAACGACTGCTCCAGAGGCTCTGACCTTTGCATATGGGCGTGTCTAACGAAGGGGCGACCCTGTCACCTTCCTGATAGCCATACAGGGCCTGCAGCTGGCCTGAGTTTTTGGCATCTCCCTCTCACCACGCCTTGACCTCATAACTCACCAGGGGTGGGTGCCCAGCCCCATCCTGGCTCAGCCCGAATGCTTACTAATGAAAGAACCTGTGCAAACTTTACCCCTTAGCATCCTGATGGCATAAAGTGCTAGCATTTCTGCAGCTCCAGGATCCAGCTCCTTTGCTTGAGCAACCAATAAAACTCGTTCTCTCCTTGAAACTCCAATGTATCAGGAATTGGCTTTAAAGACACATCAGGGAAAAACAAATGGTTTTGCTGGGTGTCAGCTGGAAAAGGAGTCATGGGTCCCATTTCTAAACGCCAGTACCCACTGCTTCTCAACAGTTAGACCTAGAAGCGCTGCCTCATGAGCCTAAGAGTGCTAAAGGGGAGCAGAACACTGCTGGCATCTACACCGAGAGCAGTATAATGACGTCACATTCAAAGATGCTGTACCTCCAGAGCCTATTTTAATTGGTAAAAAATGCAAGGCATTACCATTAAAACCAGATTTGAGCCACTTTTATTTAATATAAACACATTTTTTAAAAAATATGGAAGTACGTTGCAAGCATGGAGATCTCAACGGCTTTACAGAGAAAGCAAAACTCTAAAAAAAACTCAATCCCATTGACAATTTAAAGTCTTTACCATCAGCATTACAGGTGTTTTAGCTGATGAAAGGTCTTTTATAACTTAACAGTAACTTAAGAAGAGCCTTCTATTCAAGGCAGCCTTTTTTTTTTTTTTTTTTTTTTTTTAAGATTCCATCCTGAATCTACCCCATAAACCACAATATAACTCAGGAAAGTTTGGATTTCCCAAGTCTCTTGAACATCCACAAATAATTCCATTGCTCTAACCCTTTATTTTCCTGAACATGATTCACAAAGAAGCTCGGCCCTCAGTTCCAGCTGAATGGACAGAAGACTCCCCGAGGGCCGTGGGGCGTCGCGGTCCATAAGGCCAGCTCCTCCGCGCACGTGCTGCTCCCGGTCTGGCTCCTTCCTGCCACCTTCAGTTTTCTTCCCTCCCACTCCTCTCACCCACCGCCCCCTCCAACCACACCAGACCTCTCATCCTCCTCTGCCTGCCTCTTCACAAGCCACCCCACTGATTTTTCTGGAAAGCCCTTCTTTCTGCCTATTCTCCAAGACTCAATTCACACATCCTCACGTCTGTGAACCTTTTCTGTGCCTGCCGCACTGGAGTTATCCCTCCAGCACTGCCCTTTCCCTCCCTTGTCCTCCTCACTTCCTCCTTCCCTGCCCACTTCTGGAGGCCAGCTTTGGAGAGGAGGGTGGGCGCAGGGGAGGATCAGCAAGACCACTGCAGCCGGAGAATATTCTCCAGGAAGGAGGGTTTTCAACAAGTGTAACTAATGAGAAGTGCAGGAGGAAGCAGAGTAAAATATCATGGTCAGGACATGAGACGTTACAGGAGAAAATCAAAAGCACACTTTACGTGTTCACTCCCCCAGGAAGCAGCATCCCTGCTAACTCCACCCTGATGTTATGATGTGGCCACACATCTGAGGAAAAGCAAGTAAGATAATGGACGGGAAGCTCCTGCATGTCGTCAAATGCTCAATAAGTGCAAATTCTCAGTTCTGCACTGTGATGAAAGCACTGCTTTGGAAGATGACTCTGAAGTGGATAGATGTTTCTAGAAATGAAGAGACATTTATGAGGGCATTGTGAGAGTCTCGGGGAGGCAATGAAGTTTTACACTGGCTTTTAAAACTAGAAATGGAAGGAAAGATACTGTTGCAAGAGACTTGAAGAACCCAACCACCAAAGCGCTTGGTGGTTAAGAGGATGTGGCAGGAAGTCGATTCGGCATCTTCCCTGCTCTTTTCTACCCGCTATGTCACGGCCACAGACCCAGCCTCCCTCCACGTCTCCCTCAACTAATCCCAGAACACGGCGACCTCTGTGTCCTCTGAACTCCCACAGACACTGGCAGGCATCACACAGCTGAGCACTTGACTGTATCTCGTCCTTTCTTGCCCACTAGTCCTCGCTTAGACCTTCGTAAATGCCGCTCGGTTTTTACCTCTCCTGGTGCTGGGTCCAGCAGAGGAGCCTAATACTCATGTGCCGTACCACTAAGTCCCCAAAGGTAAAGAAATCAAAGTTTCAGGAGATTCCTCCAGGATCCTTGACTTGGTGATCTTTTTAACCCTCTTCCATCACTCTGATTATTAGAGCAGGTGCTGACTTCTTGAATCTACTGATGTCTTGGGTTTAGCTGCTTTAGTAACCGGCCAGTCGTTCCTCTTTTGGAAAGACAGAGCCACTGTTTAATACCTTACGGCACTGCCTTTGTTTATGGCTTAGGTCCTCTATGTGCCATGTAGACGAGAGAAGACCCTCTACGTGCAGGAACAGCCACCAGACAGAGAAAAACAGATTCAGAAGATAAGGCTTGGGGAGCGGGTGTAGCTCAGCGGCTGAGCATCTGCTTCCCATATACGAGGTCCTGGGTTCAATCCCCAGCACCTCCTAAAAAGAAAAAAGGCAAGGTAAGGGCTGGGCAGGGTTTGGAATGTGAGGCTGAACTCAGCAGCAGGAGCAGGCTTTGTGGCCTCAGGCGCCAGCCTGGGGCACTGAGGGAAGCCAGGCACAGAAGCCACCTTATCAGGCACTTTCTTCATGACAGAGAATCCCTCTGGCCCACTCTTTTTAGAGAGAGCAAAGTTCCCCTTATGATTTGTGGTCTCTAGGCTGGTAACTCAGTAAATTGGCAGAGTCGGAGACCCCTAGCGTGGAAAGACCAGCAGCTGACAACAGGTAAAGACACCTGCCTGCCAGAGAGAGAGAAGCCTAAGGTTACGCAAACTCAACTTACCTAGTAACCACCCCTTGCCAAGGACTTCGAAGGCGTCAGCTAACAACCCGTCCAGGCAGCTCTTCTCAGCACTCGCCCACCCACTTGCTCCTGCTTCCCTTCCTTAGACACTTCAATAAACCATCTTGTTGCCTAGTTCCATCCTTGAATTCTTTCCTCTCCTCTAACAGTCAGGAATAGAACACTTCTATTCGGGAACCGAATAGGGAACCGAACCCGGGGCCTCCCATATGGCAAACGGGAGCCCCACTGATTGAGCCACAGCCGCTTCCCTAAAAATTCTTGACCCAAAGCCCTTCTATTCTTTGAAATATGATTAAGTATTCAGATTCTGAAGATCATTTCAACAATCTTAGAGAACGGTTCGAGAGGCGAGACCAGAGGCAGAGTGACCTGTGCATGGGGACAGAAGGACAAACACTGAAGCCCACGAAGTAAGAGCACAGTGTGGTGGTGTCTGACTGTGGAGGGAAAAGAGAAGGGTGCAAACTGGGTTTGCAGATTTTCTGATGCACTGGAGGAAGAGAGGGCAGGCAGGAGCTCACAGATTCAGCCCAGGCCGTACTGAGACTGGGAAGTCGTTAGGTAGACACACAGGTCTGGAGCTCAGGAGAAAGGGCAGAGCTGACGATAAAACGATGGGGATCGCGAGCACACGGGGTCTCCCTGGAGAAGCACAAAGACTAGAAAAGACGACAGAAGATGGCTTCTTTGGGCCTGCAGAAGAGACACACTCAAAGAAGACAGAACAGTTGGGGCATGGAAACAGGAGGTGCCCTGAAAACCAACAGAAGAGGTCATCTCAGACAATGGTGTCAAAAGGCGCTGGAAGGTTAGGAAAGATAAGGCTGTGTAGGGTGTAAAAGTAAAGCAGCCGTCAGCTCACTTGTTTGCAGAATGTTCCAGTGAAGCGGTGGCGCCTAGAGCCACACTGCAGAGGGCTGAGGAGAGGACGGGAAGTGACAGGGTAGCTAAAAAGTCTCTCCCTCTTTTAAGAACCAGGGCAAGGAGGACAGCAGTTGTTGGAGGATGTGGGATGACAGTTTTCTTGCTGTTAAAATCATTTTGTTAAAATTGTGCCTGGCACAAATCCTAGAACATGGCAAGCCTTCGATAATTTTGGATTATCAATTTAAAGTCTCCATAACTACTTATCTCATGCATTTCCCCCTCTTTATAACTGCATCATTTTGACAAAGGATTTGCTTTCTACAAAATAGTCTAGAAGCCCTCATAGTAAATTTTGCTTTATAAAAAGTGTTTTCTACTTCAGGATTAGAACAGACTTAACGCCTTTCGGGAAAGGAGTTTATCACCAGTGCCTGCTAGGTGGTGGTAACACTACATAATTTCACTTAAAAGGATGATTAAGATTATTGCATGTCACTAAGCAACTCTAGAAACCAAATGAGCATCACACATTTAATGTTTTACGATAATGAAAACAGATTATTATTTCAAGAGTTAGTGATTTTTTTTTTTTTAAGATTTTATTTATTTATTCATTTATCCCCCCCTTGCTGCTTGTGCTCGCTGGGTCAGCCAACCACGCCGTGCGGGCGGGCCTGCCCTCACCAGGAGGCCCCGGGAACCGAACCTGGGGCCTCCCACATGGTAAACGGGAGCCCCACTGATTGAGCCACAGCCGCTTCCCAAGAGTGAGTGATTTAATCATCCATCTCTTAACCTTTCTCTTAGTAATGCTCCTCAGTTTACAAAATTCGCACACCAGAATTAAACTAGAATAAGGGAATAAGTTCCAAGAAACTTTAAATTAGTCAAACCATAAAGTAAATAGCAGGGACGTAATCACGAGAAATGATTTTAAAATTCGACTATTTTAATTATTCAGTAATTACTAGAAAACACCCTCAAGTCACTGACCCTGAAACCAAAAGGTAAAGACATCAGGTGCCCAAGCCGGGAAGGGGCATCTGGCAACGAGGCCCCTTCCCTGGCGCTCACGGTCTTTTACGGCAGTAAAAGTGGTCCTGGTCCTGGTCCTCAAAACGGCGCCTGAAGAAGCCCCTGTGGCGCAGCTGCGTGCCCTTCCCTGCCCCCGAGCGCCCAGCGCCGCTGGCTCCACCTCACTGCTGTGAGCACATTGTGTCTACCGGAGAACACCATTAAGTCCACTCTTCTGGTGTAAAAGTGGATACTTTGTTTTACATGCACTGTTTAGTTCGTATTTGCATTATTAAAACATGTCTACGAATTTAAAAACCTCCAAGTCACTGTTAGCTAATGTAATTAGCATAAGTACTAGACTTTTAAAATAAGGACCATATCAAAAGAACAGCTTACATGAGAGAGAACCCAAAATAAAAAATAAAAAAAATACACCTTAAAAAATTAATATCTATACAATTTTCACAAGGATCTAGTCCATTTAGATTCTGTTAATTAGATTCCAAATTTCACGAAGAATTTTTCACATAGGGACTGTTGTAATTTACTATTTGTTCACCATATAAGGGAACATGTTCATTTATTCTTTATTAATCTGCAGTCAAATAATGTATTCATATATTTTGGTTCTTTATATGTATATCATAAAATTTAGTGCTAAAATTAACGTGCTTTTAAATGGTATAGATATTAATATCTACTTCATGTAAATATGGGCCATCTTTACTTGCTCCTTTAATTGATGTTTTGCTAGTTTTACTCAACTGAACTTTCAAGAATCATGTATTTAGATCTGTCAACTTGTTTCCCTGTGATTTTTAGTTAATTAAAAATTCATGATGCTATTAATCCATTAAAAAACCCCAGCCCCTGAGGTTCGGCTGTGCATTTCTGCCCGTTTCCTCCCTCGTCTGGAGGAGTGGCCGACAACTTGGGGAAAGGGCCCCTCCCTCGTGTCTGTGGGTGCGCCCTCGCCCGGGGGCCCCCCAGCCGCCCGGCCCAGGCCGCTCGGTCTGGAAGGCCCTTATCCCGGGAGGCCTCTTTCCAGAAGCGCCAGCGCCAGGGCAGGACGGAGCGCGCTGCCGCCTCGGGGCACTTACCCGGGCGCGGGGCCGGCGGCGGCGCCTCTCCCGGCGAGCAGGGTCCCGCTGCCCGCGGCGGCCACCTGGCCGGCGGTGACGCGCGAGCCGCGGAAGGAGCCCTGGTGCCCGGAGGCGCCGAGGGCGGGCCACGGGCCGCTCGCTCTCTCCAGCAGGCTGCCGGTGCTGCGGCTGGCGCGCGGCCGGGGGCAGGCGAGCAGCGGCGGCTCCCAGGCGGCGTCCCCGGGCCGCGGCCACCACCGGCGCTGCGCGTCCAGGAGGCGCGTCCCGCTGGCGCCCGCGGCCTCGGAGCACGCGTACCTCGGCGGTGGCGCGGGCCCGCGGCTCTCCCGGCGCTGCGGGCCGTAGAAGACGTCGCTGTGCGCGTAGTGGACCCTCTCGGGGCTGCTGTCCGGGGAGACCTCGAGCCTCCTCACGGGCGGCCTCGCGGGCCTCTCTTGGCCCGGCTGCTGTGAGCTGAACTGCGCGGTGCCCCTTCCCCGCCGGCGCTCGTAGGTGGCCGCGGAGCCCACCTGCACAGGAGAGAGCCCACGTGAGCCCGCCGAAGAGGACACCCGGGCTGGCCCTTGCTGCGTCCAGACGTCTATTTCACAGGACTCGGTCTTGGGGTCACATTTCTTTGCGCTAGGATTTGACACTGCTTAGAGGTTCCCGCTTTCCGGAGCGTCCACACAAAATCAATTTCTTCCTAATCATTCATTTAGGAAATCGTAATTCTTGGGAAAGGTAAAGATTAAAAAACAACTGCAAATGTTTTCATGGCAATCTGCTAACTGGGTCGTATTCTTTGATACCCTACCTTTAACACCTCATAGGTTTTAGTAGCAGGGGAGAACCCTCCAGCAAAATCATTTTCAACCAAGTGCAGGTTGTAGACATACTCAGGAACACTACTGGTTCTGTGAAGACTTCCTGCAATCAAGCATACATGAAAATAACTCAGACATAAATGGGCTCATCAATACTTGAAGACAACGGTATAACAATAGTATATTGAACTTTTAAATTTAAGTAACTGAAGCCAATACCAAGCATTAGATTTATATTAGGGTTTTTAAATCCTGGTTTAACAACATCCTTGGATGTGGCCAATGATCAAAGGGTATCACAACATTCTCTACAAACTTTTCAAAATAAAAGTATAATTTCAAAAGAAAAGGAAAATTCCAGGAGTTGCTTTCTGACATAGCGCGTGGGTTGGCGGGGTCTTTGTGAGCTTCCACCGTGGCGTGCCGTGGCCAGGGACAAAAAGCGCAGAGGTGACGGCACAGCCCAGCGGCTCATCTTCAGGCCGTGGAAGCCAGACCCCGAGTCAGGTGTGGCTCTATGGCAAGCGAGGCAGGGAGAGGGTCACAGTTGGGATGAGTAACTGCCGCCCTCGTATCAGATGATGCAGAAGAGTCACTCTAAGACAAAGTCAAGAAAACCACTGGGTCAGGTCACGTTAAAAGGATACAATCTTACTCTGAATAGAAATGATGAACAAAGGGAGAAGCTGCTGAAACAATTTTCTCAAGTGTCCTTTGTTGGGAGAATAGCTCTAAAACACTTTTTCACGTTGTTTTGATTGCTGTTATGTTACTGCCGGATCACAATGAATGTTGTGGGTTGTTTTCATGAGAGAGAGGGAGGGAGGGAGAGAGGGATTGGAGGAAAGGAGAGAGAGAGGAGGGAGGGAGAGAGAGAGAAGAGAAGAAGGGAGAGGTGGATCCAAAAATGTGTGTTACAATGCTGAAGAATTTGGGAATCATTCATTGGTTTAGGTGGTACGTACTAGAAAGTTCAATTTCTTAAGTGTTCCCAGGACAGGAACTCGGAAGCTTTTCATAATACTTAGATGAAGGCAATAAACATGACGGTAACTCAACGCCACTAGATAAAGCAACAGGGTAGGTCAGAGAGAGCCAAGAAACAGGCTAAGGCTGGGTCCGAGGGATTTGGTATTGTGAGAGTTCGGCAGTAGAGGAAATCAACCTCTATACTACAAACATTTTTTTTCCCTTAAATGAGGTGGCTCATGCTTTGCTTGGTGGTTTGATGGCCAGCCCACCCTCGTGCAAACAGTCGGAGACAAGCCTTCCTGACCAGCTCTGTGGGCCTGTGACTCCCGGTTGATGCATCTCTCACATATCTTAAAATACTTGTCTTGGGGGGAGGGTGGCCGAAAACAGTATTGTGTCCATCTTCTATATCCTTTTTTCCTCTCTCAGCTTTTAATTTTTTCTCCTTTTCTAACTATTTCCTGCTTTATAAAATAAAAATAATACATGAGTCAAAATAATCAAAGATCTCCAAAACCCATGTAATTTCTAACTCCCTAGCTTTAACCAAAATTTCTTTTTCTTTCATGTTGCATTCTTATAGAAATCCTAGAAAAAATACTTGGTTAACTTTTCTAGGCTTCTTCGGAGACTCACTCATGAAAGATGTCATGAATAAAACAAGGGAAGCGGGTGGAGCTCAGCGGTTGAGCACCTGCCTCCCATGTACAGGATCCTGGGTTCAATCCCTGGTACCTCCTAAAAAAAAAAAAAACAAAACACCACAACACACAGTCCCCTTCAACAGGGCTGGAAGGTACCAACCTACCAAGCAATTGTTGTGAAGTCAGAATTTCAGAAGACTAACAAGAGGGTGTGGGATGAGGGTGGCTGTTCCCAGAGAGCTGGAAAGCATGAACTGATCTCAAATCCTGGTTTGTCCCTGGAGCTCGTCAGGGCTGGAAAACACTTGGCAGCACTCACGCTCCTGGGGGAGGGTGGCCACAGCTTGTGACTGGCACCCGGGGCAGGGGAGCTGAGGTAGGCCAGGCATCCTCTGTTATAGGGGACTGGTTTCTCGGCAAGGGCTGGCAGAAGGTCATGCAGCCCGAATTTTTAACCCCTGCATGGAAAACGTGGGGCACCTGAACCTTAGATGAGGTAGAGGAATCTCTCTTCGACTCCAAAGCAGAAGTTGTGAGAGGCCTTGAGGACTCGACTGCCGATGCCTGGTCGAGGCTCCCACCTACCCCCAGCCCCCAGCCCAACAGGCAAGCAAGGCTGCAAGGGCCGTGGCAGTGGGGAAAGGGGCTGGGATGGCCCAGGCTCTAGCCCTGCAGGGAATGGGAGCCAGGGGACTGGGGACCTGGGAGGGGGTCACCATACACGCCCTCCTCACCCCAAGACAACAGAAGTCTCCTCCACGAGGCCGTTGCTGGTAGAAAGCTATTAGTCAGCCGATGGGTAAGAAACCAAATTTACTGTCTTTAAAAAGTAGTTTAGGGGTATCCATGGTCAAAATTCTAGGATGCATGAAGATTGAATGCATGAACGTCAGGGACAATCTACAAGGGGACTTTAGCTGGAAGCATGACTTTCTGCTACTCTGTGAAAACGGCAGGTGATGACGGGTGCAGTTTTAGGGATCCAAGCCAAATTTGTGCCAGTGGGGGCCCCTCTAAGCCATCACCGCCTGCAGAATTACCCCTGCTACTTCCAGGAGTATGTGGATATTCTGGGACAGTTAAGAGACAACCAGTTCCACGTTTAAGCTGAGAGTCCTGCAAGGATTTTAAAAATGTGTAAGGACCTTTGGACAGGACTTAAGTGAAACAGTGTATCCTACCAAAATAGTTACCAGTGAGAAGTAAAATGCTTACTTGTTGAAGTAAAATGCTTAATTTGGGGTTTTGCTGGGGGTAGGCTTTTTAAGCAATTTATACGAATTCCTTACATTTCTATCTAACTTTTCTTTTAAGGAGCTCAAATTATCTTACGTTTCTTTAAAGTATTCTCTGACACAGAGCCAGCCATTATTATCTCCATTCATAAATAGAAAAACTTAAGCTACTTGCTTTTAATTGCAAAGAGATTAAGAGTCAGGCTTGGGCTTTGGTTTTTCTCCACTGGTCTCTGACTGCATGGTGGCTTTTCTGAAATTGTCATTTGTCAGAGCCCTGCAGGGAATTTTATCATAATTTTTTACAAGAGGACCAAAAACAATCATTCTCTCTTTCCTCTAGAACCTTTTTCTGGGCAACTCCAAATACTCTGCAAATGTTAATTCTTTATCTGCACACGTAAGTCCATGTAAGGAAGTTTTTACTTCAGTTTTCAGATAAATGAGCTGAGACTGATTTAATGAATCCCCAAAAATAACTAGAAGGTAGTTAGTAATAGGGGAAAAAATTAGATTGGCTGTTTAAACCATGGACTCCCTTCTTAAGGAATACATGTAACACCTGATATTCAACCTGCAGGTTGCCATGACATATGGTTTCTCTGGCTAAAACACCAGACTCAAACAAATAATGCAGACTAATTTGCTTAGGTAGTCATGAGTTTGAGATCAGGATGGTGGATTAAAGGTGAATTAGCAGCTGTATTCTAAGATAAAAAAAAAATTGGGGGACGGGGTGGAATAAAAAAAGGTAAATTTTAGTCAGGATGGCAATTAATCTCTATAACACAAGTCATTATTTTCTGTTCAACTGAGAATAAAGTACATAACAAATAATATGACGATTGAATATATAAAAATAACTTAGCTATGTCCTCCAAAAGCAGAAACAAGGAAACAAAAACATATTATAAATACAGGTGCATCCTGCTTTAAATAACTCCAACGTGAAATTCTAGGTTTACTAACATGGAAAATTAGGGCATGCTTTTATTTCAAGGATTTGTTTACTTCACAAAAGGAGATAGGTATCTTCCCTAAGCTGAAGAAATCTGTAGACTTGGTCTGGAGCCTTGGCTCTATGACTTTCCATGTGTCTGCAAAAATAGCTTAGAAGCCTCGATTTCCCCATAATTGCCTCTACTAATAGGGTTTGCTGAGAAAGAGGTTAATTTGCAAAAGCAAAAGCAAAAGCATACAATCAGGTGTTTTTGAAACTGTAAAGCAATATGCGAAAAATGAGATACGGCTTTTAAAATAGAATGAGTCACAAAAAAATTATTTTTCATACTTTTTCATGAATTAATCTGTTCTTGAAAGAGGGATTAAGTAGTGTATATGCTTTAATCTACACTTTATTGTATCTCCAATTTCTATTCAGTTAAGTTCACCAGTGGTGTTGAATTTGACTTTTTCTGGTTGTTTTTTGACTGACTCAGCCTCTGGGGAGGATTGTGACGTCATACATCTGCCAGCGAATGAAATGAAGAGGAAGTAGCTCAAGCTAACATCACCTCACTCACGCAACATCATCCAAGCTGTGGATAAAAAAGCTTGGGGCTTTTGTGGGCCCAGAGAACCATCCATTCCTGTGGGTGTGAGCCTGTTGCAGGTGGGACCTTCTGATGAGGCCACTTCTAGGACATGAGCCAGGGTGTCTTAGTCCTTCATGAATGGGATGAAAACAGAGAAAAGGCTACGGGAGCAGCCGAGAAAGCCAGGAGAACAAGGGGCTGAGCTCAACGGAGCCCGAGAAAGGAAGCCAGAAGCCGAAGCAAGAAAACCCGACGGCAAGGGAGAGACCAGCGCCGCCGCCCCGGGCTGCTCCTGGGGAGAAAGCATCGCCTGATGACGCCCCCGATCTGGGCACTTTCATGGCCTCAGAACTGTGAGCCTGCACTGGATAAAAGCCTATTGTAAAAGCCAACACATCTCCCGTGGACTGCCTTTGCGGCTTTTAGCGGAGTGAAGCTCTAACCTTTTAAGAACCCCGTGGATATTTTATGGAGCCCACTTTAGGGGAAACGAAGCAGGTGGCAGCAGCACAGCTCCTCCTTCCACCGTGCCTCCTCAGGGCAAAGCGGCTGCTCAGGGCTCTCCGGGTCGGAATGCCCCATCTGGGTGGCGGGACCCCCAAACAGCTGTGTTTCTTGGTCACTGTACTGACCAAAACAGTGGATTCCTGTTGTGGCTGAAAATATGGAGTTGATTTTCACAGCCACAGTTTTTCCTTTCAAAGGTTTTGTGAGCAGCTTAATTACCTAGTTGATTAAATTTATTAAGTCAAATCGACAAGCCTCTACTGTGACTCCTAAGGCGGGGCCTCTTAACAAGGGGTCAATGAACTTGCGTGTCGGTTCCGGTGGAATACATTGATTAAATGACATACAGTACAGTGTGGACTTAGTAAGGGGGTCTGTGGAACAAAAAGTGTTAAGAACCCCTGTTCTAAGGGTATATATATTTTAAATCAACTACAGCTCCTCTTACAGTTACATGCAAGTAGTTGATAGAGAACTGCTCAAGAAAGAAACAATCTTTATGTAGCCTGCTTCTGCTAGAGAGAAGACAGTAGCTCTCACTTTGAAGGGCATCTTTCCTTTCAAGCTTCTAGCACTCTGTGAAGGTGGTTACAAAGTGACTTGGTTCACAACGAGTTCTAAAAGGAGACCTTCTGGGGAGGAGGTAATAGAAGAGTTTCCTACAAAATCTGGTACAGTTAAAGCTATACCTAGAAATCAGGTGTTTAAATGCTACCCTTAATTGTGCTAACAAGAGGCTACTTTTCTACTGTGGATTCACAACAACGGGATTTTTGGGGAAAGGACCCTGACCGTCTAAAATGATCATCTTTCTCTATTTGTCTTCCCTCAATAAGCTCTGGCTGACAGCAGCTCTCTCTCTCAGCAGATCTTCAAAGATTTAGACTTAATCTTTTTTTAAGATTTAGAGTAAAACGGAGTCTGTTGTTACAGGTGGGGCAGGGCATCTTGAAACTTACTAGAAGAAATTTGTATGGCAATTCACACTTAAGTGGCTCCTTACAGTCTTTTGATAACAAACTTAAGAGGTTAAAAGTAACCATGAGGCAAAGTCTTGGTAACAGATGGTGAAGATGGCAGTACAACATTGTGAACATAATTTCAAAACTGAATTACATATGTGAGCATGGCTCAAAGGGGAGATTTTAGGTCATATGTTACTAGAATAAAATTTTTAAAAATAGGACTGTATATCACATGATAGGTGGTATATGGGAATTCTGTATTTTATACATGATTTTCTATAAACCTACAACTTCTCTTTAAAAAAAAAAGTAACCACAAAATGTGAGAATTCACAAAGAGCCATCCATCAGTGCCCCTGAGTTGGTGAAGGGTTCTCTCTCTCTCTCTCTGTGTGTGTGTGTGTGTGTGTGTGTAACACAAGGACTCATTTTCCCGGACTCACATTAAAAAGACAAAATACTTCTTTTATCATCTTCTATTCTTATTCTCCAAGAAAACGACCAGATATTTATGGGACCCACAGTTTTATACGTTGCCTACAGCCCTGGTAAGTACTTGTTCAGATTAGGAAATGAGTAGAATTTGTTGGTTTCAAGAACTATGATGAAGGATTTTTTAAATGCAGGTCAAAGTCTAACGCTCTGTGTCACTGAAAATTGAATTAAACAGTTGTGCAGCGCTGTTGGTTGTGACTAGTTAAAAGAGCACATACAGTCAACCACGACAAACAATAGCCTGGGAAGTGCACGTGGATATGAGCGCTTTTAAACACGACCAGCTCTCCCAGGAGAATGGGCCACGGCTCCATGCTCCAGTGGGCAGCAAGTCAATGGCCACTGTCAAACACAGCAGACCAAGCAGCCTCCAGCAGGCTTCATTTTTCAGGAGCCCCTTAAGAAGTCTGAGAAGGAACAGATGTGGCTCAAGCAGTTAAGCTCCCGCCTCCCACATGGGAAGTCCCGGGTTTGGTTCCCAGTGCCTCCTAAAGACAAGCAGACAACGAGTAGACATTGAGCAAAAAACAATGAGCAAAAACAACAAGCAAGACAACGAGCAGACAGCGAACAAAAACAACAACAAAAAACAAGCAAGCCGGGCACAGATGTGGTTCAAGCAGTTGGGCACCTGCCTCCTACATGGGAGGTTCCGGACTTGGCTCCAGTGTCTCCTAAAGAAGAAACACAACGAGCAGAAAAACAACAAGCAAAAACTATGAGCAAACAGATGAGGGAGCCATCTGGGGGGCGGGGGGAGACTCTGAAAAACAGAAAGAAGTTTGAGAATTGTCCTTTGATACACCAGTTTATGGCATTTTTTGGGGGGTAAACCTCAAATCACTGCTCTAGGTAAACACAAAAATGCACACAGAAAGGCATGTCAGGTACCCATACCATATATTTTGTTTGAGTAGCTACTGTGTTTCTAAGCTGGCAACTAGCATAATGGCAAAAGAATAAGTAGTTACATGCTGGGGTTCTAAGGCTGCAAATGTCTGGCTTGTCTCCTTGCTTCGGCATTCCTGCCAGCTTATTTGCTAAGAATATACCATAATGATTTACTTACAAGACTTTAAACCTGCAATAATTATCATGTTGATGCAAGTAATGATCAAAACGGTGAGTTTATAAACTCACAAGTATTTTTTGCTTTGAGAACTTCACTACAGGTTTTCTTTGTATGACTCTCAATCATTTTATTTCCCTGCCTCTCACTGGGCCACAAGTAGCCTCTCCCTTCCCAAATGATTCACTTGGCCTTCAAACCCTCCCTTGAGGCCTCTGCGCAAGGCATCCTGCCCAAATCCCTGCAGTTTTCATGCTTCCCCCCCTGCTTACGCATCATCTGTGCCTCTCAGTTGTCAAATTCTTTTTCTTGCATTCAAGCACTCCCTTGACCTGAGGTGGAAGAGAGGGCTGAGGGGAGCTTCCTGGAGGACAGAACTGAACTGAGTTTTGAAGGAAAGGTAAGAGTTAACCAAGCAAAGAAAAGGGAGGGGAGGCGACGGGAGGAAGACAAACAAGATAAACTGCCTGTGTCTGTCTGGTGGGCCTTTGGGGGAGGGGTGACAGGGATGAGTTTGAGAACATCAGGCATGAGACCACTAAGAATCTGGAATGCCGAGATGAATGAGGATCTAAGGCCTCAGATAACAGCAAGAAACTGAAGGAATTTAAGTTGGGAAAGGGTGAGATTTTACAAAGTTCTTTCTGGTGGCTGTGTGGAGAAAGGGCGGGTGAGAGCTCTAAAGAGTGCATCTTAGCTTCCAAACAGAGCTTCAGCTTCTGACATCAGGAATCCTTGCCTTGCACCACAACTTCTAGCACCTTTGCTGTTGATTAGTCATATTTCCACACACACTCAGAATATCCTAGTTACACAAATTCAGCATTTATCCTTCAGGCCAACATCCATTCTGAGGGCCACTTGGATCCCAAACTGGCCGAGGTGGTTGTATATATGCTTTTATCTTGGGAAGGATGGAAGGTGTTCAGATATTCCCTACTATTTCTTTGCCATTCTAGGAATAAGGAGAGGAAGAAAAACTTCTTCCCCCCAAATGGAGGCAGACTCTGTCTTCCTGAGTTATTAGAAAACCTGATTGATGTGTTTTAGCAAGGTTGCTTTGACATCTAGAATCATATATTTACTGTTATTCTTTTATCTGTATGACTTGGTATTTATCTGTAATATTTCATATTATTTGTCAAGGAAAGTTCCCATTTGTCTTCTTCCTTCAAAGAAAAAAGTGAATCAAGATGCAATAATCCTGACGTGACCCTCTCTTTTCCAAGGATGTAAGAATTAGTCAGATTTAAGATTCAGTGGAAACAAGATACATTTCTAATGAGTAACATTTTCTCTAGAAATTCCAGAAATCAAGGAATTTTGGAAATTTGGTTATGGTCATTTTGGCTTAAAGCTGATTATTCCAAGAATATAAAGACCTGGGTTCCTTCAGTGGGAAGCGGTGCTTACAAATGTCCACGGTTCTTTTTTCAAATATGCATGTGAATCTAAGTGTATGAAGTGGGCTTCCAAGCTCGTTTCTGCACTTTGTTTTACAAACATTCCCACTTTTTTCTATGCCCAATATCTAATCACCATTAACAGCATAATTCAAAAGATACCCAATGGATTAAAAAAAAAAAAAAAAAAAAAAACACTTCTAATACAATAGGACCTGACATTCTGTTTATTGTTCTTACTCTAATAAGTCAGGGGAGCAAGGTGACTCACTCTAATAGAAAAATAAGTTTTCCCCTTATTTATTGTCTACTCCTCCGAATATCACTGCCTTTTACTGTTTACTTCCCTGGGAAGGATTTGGTAGTTATGTTTTCATAACTTTCTGTGCATGGGTAAAACAGCTGGAACCCATAACATTTATATTTGAACTGTGTAATTTAAAATTCTTAAATATCATCAGAAATGGAACAAATGATCTATTATAGACCACATTATTCAAGTCTAATTTGTAAATTCCAGAGGTTTTAGCAATATATTTGTTGTTATACTTCATTAATATCATAGATTTGTTGCCAATAATATGCTTGTTTTCTCAGAGAAGGAAAAGGAACGCAAAGATCTTTAATAACGTCTATTGATCAGATCAAAATTCAATTATCTTGATATAATCTAAGTTTAAAGTATATCTGAATATAATGTTAATAAGTATATCCTTATTTTCATACATGAGAAAAAAGTCTTTAAAGCTGAATCCCAAAGCAACTTTACAAGAATGGGCCAACACGAACAACAGATTCTAGAACATCTAATTCAAGTGAGCCGCTGTCTGTTCCATGACTGGGGGACCCTGTGAAAAGCCCCCAAAAGCCTTCCCTGTAAGGTGCTTTCCAGCGCTGTCGGCAGCACTCAGAGCAGCACACTTCCATCATCAAACGGTGCCCGTCTGGGTCTTTGTGTTCCATACAGTTCCAGAGACTTTGAAACATCCCGACCACACTCTCACTTTTACCCCCTGCCCCCACCCCAGTAAAAGACAGAGGGGTGTGTGGGGTTTAATGTTTATAATTGTCTTGCTAACATTCTATTTCCTTTGACTGATTATAATCAGAAGAACTTCTTTAAGAAGACATGCACTTTTGGGAAAAATACAATTAATGTAACCCATGGACTATAGTTAACAGCAACACTGTACTACTCTCGCATGGAAGGCAAAGATAAGCCGTGTTAATAACAGGGAGGTATGGAAAAAACATGCCAGATGAGCGCTATGGTCCATATTAGTGGTGATAGTCGGATACTATCTCATAATCCGTAACGAGCGTTCCACCACGGTGTGATGTGCTGGTGAAGGAGTGCTGTATGGGAATTCTGCACATGTGCATGATTGTTTTGTAAGCTCACAACTTCTGTAATGAAAATCTATTTTAAAAAAGACATGCACTCTTCTGTGCTTACTGCAATCTGCTAGACTGCACAGGCTATATTAGGCAGCGTGAGGCCACTGGCACTCCTGACGCCAGATTCCCAGAACGTGTTGACCGAGGAGCCTTCCCAGACCAGCACTGTTTCAACAACTGCTTGTGCATTTCAACTTTAGAGACAACAGTAGTGCAAAACGGGTAAGAACACTACTCAGAACCATGGGCAGCCCCGGACCCTCTGAAAGAAACGTGACTCAGCAGCTTGCACAGCCATCCACGCTCCTCTGAAACCAGTTTCCTCTGAGTCTCAGAGAGCCTGAAGCTTTCAAGCTAGTAGGTGGTGTTTGCTTCCTTATCCCCACCTGGGCTGCACCTGAGGCGCGGCCGGAAGCTGCAGTTTTAATCAAAGCACGTGAGCTCTGCTCCTCAGGAGCACCTGTAGCTTTGAAAGAGGCATGCTGTTCTCCTCCCAAATGAGATCTAAAGCACCCGCCCCCCAGGCGTTCCACAGCCCCCTCAGCTTCCACACTCCCTGACGCGGCAACGTTTCTTCTTTTGGGTCGCTTACCACTTTCTACGTGGGCTGAAAAGCAAGACTGCCTTCCTCAGACTTTAAACCCCGGCGCTATTTAATTCCATGCCTGCCCGGAGCGCGGCGTGGCAACAGCCACCCCGCGCTCGTGTGCGCAGACACAGGCCTGGAGGAAACCTGAGCGCCTGCCCTGGCCATTGGGTGGCCACGTCCTCGTTTCCGCCACCTGTGAGCTGGACCCCATTCCACCTCACGCAGCTGCAACAAGGACACGATGAAGCCCCAGTGGGCGCAGAGAGTCCTGTGACCGGCGGCACTGCTCAGGAGGACAAAGGCAGGCTGAGCGGGACGAAGGCCAGGGAAGGGGGAGAGCTGAGGGGGCTTTATCTTATAGAGGGCGGTCAGCGAAGACTGGTTAATTACTAAAAGAAAGGGCAATAAACAAAAATAGAGAAACCATCAAGGAAAAGGCAAACCAATTTTAAAAGGTCGTTCTTGGGGGGCGGATGTGGCTCAAATGCTTGGGCATCCGTCTCCCATATGGAGGGACCTGGGTTCGATCCCCAGGACCTCCCAGTAAAATTAAAAAAAAAAAAAAAAAAGTCATTCTTCAGAGTCAAAACTACCTGAAGTGCAAAGAATTAAATAATTTTGGCAGAGTTACCCCTCAATCTTACCTTAAATAGTACATCTTTAGCTAACGTTCACCTGAGATAAATCAAGGTCGTCAGCTAAGGTCTTCAGGAAATGCGGAGAAGAGAGGAAGTGTGGCATAAAAGGAAATTAGCTAGCCGGGGCTGACGAGGTGCCACAGAGAGACTTGAGGTCTACTAAATCCCACTTTATATCAATAAAAATTCTAGCTATATAAGTCATGAATGCTTAAAACAAATTCAGGTTTAGGCATTTGGACACCAACTCTGCCACATACTATCTGTGTGAATTTGAGTGTTACTTAAGTGCTTAATTCCCTGATCTGTCAAGTGGTGATAAAAACACCCACAAGTTTTTTGGTAACTTTTTGTTTTTTTAAACCTTTCAAGTAGGCGAGTTCTGACTGCCTGACCTTTAGGACCCTCTCTCAGATTGAATGCAGCACAGCCACGCAGCGGCTGTTGCTTCAACGTGTGCTCCGGCCTGCTACCATTTTTCTTCTCCAGTTGGGTTCTACAGTCTTCACTCTCCAAGTGAAACAAACACCACAGGGAACAGCCTTATTTCCCAATCTTATTAAATGTTCAGTTTCTTTCCTCTTCTATTTTCTACTATAAGCATATAGTGCTTTTATAATAAGAACTATATTAAACAGCTAAAATACGAATTTCAGCACCACTCTGATCACCTGACTTTCCTAGAGGAGAAAATGATACACGGTTTCCTCTAACTTTCTCAAACGGCTTGTCAACTTCGTCTCCTCCTTCTTACCAATCACTAAAATAACTTTTAAACCCCTTTCACCTGCGGGCTTACTTTCTTGAGGGCCCAGCCTGCCCCAGGGTGGCCGGACCAAGGCCCCCGCCGCGCTCCCCGGCCCAGGCCTCTGCCCTGCTGCCCACCTCCCGGAAGCAGCTGCGCGGGGCGCCGCAGTCCCGGCTCGCGGCTGGGGGAGCGCCAGTGCTTCTCGCAGGCTCCCACGGCTTTGCCTCCCTCCCCCATTCAGAATGTTTATGGGGGTGGGTGAGTGTCATGAGTAAAAAAATCTAATAAATGCTAAGGGTGCTTTCTCCTCGAAAAATGACCTGCACGCCAAAATTATGCACAGAATTTCCAGGTGTTTCTAGACCCCGTGGGCCTCCAGCTTGGATGCCCTGTACCAGCTGGGGCTGGGGGCGAGCGCAGGTCAGGGAAGGTGAAAGCACTGCCCTGACCCGCTGCGCGCACGTCTCACACGGGCGTGAAAGTGCGCAGACGCGACGAGGCCACAGCGTTGGCTCTGGAGGAAACAACTCCCGGCTAAGCGGGTCGGACTCGGGGTCGCGAGGGGTCCCACGAAGGAGTGCGAGCCCCGGGGGCGGCGAACACCAGGTTCGCACCCACGGCGCCACAGGGCGGGGGCCAGGGTGGGGGCTAAGGTGGGGCTCAGGGGCTGAGGGTGGGGGTGCAGGGGACGAGGGTGGGGGCGCAGGGGGCGAAGGGTGGGGGCGCAGGGGGCCAAGGTGGGGGCGCAAGGGGGCTAATGTGGGAGCGCAGGGGCTGAGGGTCGGGGCGCAGGGGCGAGGGTGGGGGTTCAGGGGCGAGGGTGGGGGCGCAGGGGCCGAGGGTGGGGGCGCAGGGGCCGAGGGTGGGGGCGCAGGGGTGCGCAAGGGGGCGAGGGTGGGGGTTCAGGGGCCGAGGGTCGGGGAGCAGGGGGCGAAGGGTGGGGGCGCAGGGCCCGAGAGTCGGCGCACAGGGGTCCGCTCACCGTTGCCCACGGGGCTCCGTCCCTTCCGGGCGAGGCTTTGCTGCACCTGCTCCCGGATCCGCAGGCTCCGGGCCGCCTGGCCGCCGGGGCCGCTGCTGCCCGCGAGCTTCAGCCGGGCCTCGGACGGCAGGGCCAGGCTGGAGCTGTCCAGCTGGCCCAGGATCTGCTGGCCCAGGACGGTCCGGATGTAGCCGCACTCGGCCGCGGACTCGGCGGCTGCCATGGGGCCCGGCGCGACCGCTCAGCTCGGCGGCCGGGACTGGCGCGCGGGGAGCTGGGGCCGCGGACCCGAGAGCGCGGGGCTGAAGAGCGCGGGCCCCGGCCACGCCCCCCGCGCCCCCCTCGCCCAGCCCCGGCCACGCCCCCCGCGCCCTCCTCGCCCAGCCCCGGCCACGCCCCCCGCGCCCCCCTCGCCCAGCCCCGGCCACGCCCCCCGCGCCCT
>JAKSZT010054547.1:1485370-1532386 GCA_026826555.1 Tolypeutes matacus
GCGCGCACTGGGGCGGGCGCGCGCGGGCACCTGGCGAGCTGGGCCGCGGGCGCGGGGCGCGGTCCGCCGGGCTCTCCCGCCCTCGGGGCCCCCCTCCCGCGTAGCCCCCCTCCCGCCGCGGCTCCCGCCCTCCGAGCCTCCTGTGCGCGGAGCCCCCGCCCCGGCGATCTCTCCTGCCCGCTGCGGCCCGGCAGGTGCGCCCGCAAGGCGCCTGCGCCCATTTTAGGGGTCGGAGCCCCGGGGCCGAGGGCGCCGCCGAGCAGTCGGCGGAACGCGGCTGTTTGCGGTGCCTGCGCGGGGAGGGCCCGGCTGGCCCAGCGGGAAGGGCAGTGCGTGGAGTACGTCCCGCACATCCTCGAGAGCTGTGGCTGCGGCACTGACCCCAACTCGCCGCGAGCTGAGAACACGAGTTGCACCCGGCCCTGGTTCCCGCCCACTCCGAGGCGCACACCGCACAGCTCCCGCCCGGCGCTCCGGAAGAGCAGACCTGGAGTGAGAGGCGCTGGCGGGCGCTCTGACCTTAGGTCAGCAGGCCTCTCAGGCCGTGGAGGGAGCCCTGACCCCAGCGGCCTCTCCCACAGCCGACACTTACGGTGCTTTGGTTACGTCCACCCGCGGTGGACGACCCAGGCTAGAGAGGCGAAGAGGGGCCCTGGGCCTCCAGGTTCCAGCCTCCGACGAAGGGAGCACCTTTCCCGGGCTAGGTGCGGCCTTGGCGCCTTTGATTGCTTGGGCCCGTCTGCTGACTTCCCCTCCAGTCACCCAGCTGCTGAGAAGCTCCACTTGCTCAGCCTGGAGGGCGGGGAGCGCACCTCTGCCCTCCCCGGGCCCTAACCACAGCCTTCTCCCTCCTTCAGTGGACACTGAAATGAAAGCACAGGCATTTGGCCTCTTTTCCCACGAGCCCCCCGAGAGGGTGAAGAGGAAATCAAGGCCGCACGGCCCAGGGCCGCTTCCTGGGGAGCCACGTGGCGCTGGGGCTTGGAAGCCTTTAGGAAAAGCGCAATTCAAGGCTAGGAATAAACATCCAACCTTGACGCTGAGATTTAGCCGAAAAGAGGGGCGACCTGGAGAGGGGCGTGCTGACGAACGATGACCGATGACGCCAACAACAAGCTGGGCTCCTGCCCCCCTCCGCCTCCTCACCACCCCATGCCCCGTGGCTCTCGCGTCTGTCCGCCTCCCTCTTTAGGAGGCGCTGGGAACCGAGCGGACCTCCCCTGTGGGAGGCTGGCGCCCAACTGCTTGGGCCACATCCGCTCCCCTCTCACTCATCTTTGAAAGACGATTTCCGGGTCTGCCAGGGCTTCCCTTGTTTGTTTGTGCCTGGAGAACCTTGACTTTCAAGGTCAGCTACTTCCATCTAAATCTCTTACCACGGTTTATGTTAATGAGCCAAACTTCATTTATTTATTTTTCCCTCCAATTAATTGTGTTCTCTTTAAGTGTGATGTTGTATTGGATTATCCCACTAAGTGTGTACTGATACTGAGCGTGAAACATTGTTTTTGGGTAGATAGGTGATTTGGCAGGAGGATGATTAAACACACAGCTTGTGCCTGGGGCAGATCTGGGTTCAAATCATAGCCTACCCTTTGTAAATAGTGTGGCTGTAAGCAAGTTTCTTTACATTTTTAAGCCTCAGTTTTCTTAGCCATAAAATGGGAGCAATGAAAGTACCTAGCACAGGGAAGCAGATGTGACTTCAGCGATTGAGCTCCCGCCTACCACATGGGAGGTCCCTGGATCCATTTTGGGGCCGCCTGGAGAAGGCAGAGAGCTGGTGCGATGGGCAGGTGTAGCAAGCTGATGCAGCAAGAGACACAAGAAGAAAAAACATAATGAGAGACACAACAAAGCAGAGAATGGAGGTGGCTTAAGCGATTAGCCACCTTCCTCCCTCATCAGAGGTCCTGGTTCAGTTCCCGGTGCTCCCTAAAGAAACAAGGAAGACAAACAGACACAGCAAGTGCAAACAGGGAGGGGGTGGGGAGAAATAAATAAAATAAATCTTTTAAAAAAAGTACCTAGCATATAGTGTGGTTGTGAGGACTAAACAGTGAGTGGTACATAAGAAATGCTCAATCAGTAATTGCTCGGTGATCTCTGAGAAACATCCCAGAGATGCACTTTGGACTCCCTCACCCCGTCCCGCCCCTGCTTACGTCAGCTCACCATGCACCCAGTGGCTCAGCTCCTGCTCTGCTTAACTTGCTCCCACAGCACTTGCCATGCACACTCTGTGCTTTGCTTATTGGTCTGGTCCTTGTTTCACTCCTGGAATATAAAGTGCCACGAAAGCAAGGATTTTTGTTTTGCTTCCTGCTGTCTTCTGGGGCCTAAAATGTGTACATAGTAGACAATCGATACACGCTGGATGAATGAATGCATGATTCATGAACAAAAGCACTCAGTGTATTGCAGGGTATGTCGTGAGTGCTCAGCTAGGCACTATTTAAGCCCTCAAACTTTGGGGTAACTTTTTATCACCTTTTAAAAAGTCACATGGATGTCATTGTATGTTCTAGGTGTTCTACTGACTAGCTGTGTCATATGCCTTGTAAATAAAAAACAACTAAAGCAAGATACGTTTTAAAAATGTTGAATACCTGCAGAATTCAGTGGTGCAGGAGCACAGTCCCTGTGGGTGGGAATCCTGATGCGACAGCAATGGTTGATTTCAGGGTGAGGACGTGCACACACTCTGGCTGTGGCCCCCCCGGAGCGGCCTAGCTGTGCTTCCTTCCAACAGCGGGCAGCCCCTCAGGAAGGCTGCTAGCCCACTCCCCAGTCAGAGCAAGTCCGGGATAAGTGGTGAAGCAGGGAAACTGCCGCGCACGCTTTCCTGGTATTCAGCTGCTCCACCATCTGCTCCTCTGTAGTATTTTGGTTCGCTCTGAAGACACTTCCACATTTTCTTTTGTTGTTCACTCGCCAACAGAAACTGATTAAAAAAAAAAAGCAAGCCACAGGAATGTCAAAGTGGAATGTAAATGAGAGACAACTGAATTATGGGACTACAAGTCCTGCTGCTTAACCTGCAGTAAGGATTCAAAACAAGTAATGTCTTTTGTTTTAAACTTGTGTTTTTATCTGATTTATACACCATAGCCCTGAAGCACTAATCTTTTATTGTTTTCAAATCTAGTTAGGGTTTCCGCAGAGTCATCTTTATTTTCTTTAATCGTATATAAATTCCGATATGGATAATTCCAACGTGCAAAATATTGGCGAAGTTACTAGAAGACTAAGGACAGTATGACTGTTAGAATGGAATCATTTTAAGGAGGATAATTGGAGAACATTAGTGCACCAAACCTCTTTGACTGGTTTTAAAACACGAACTGCAGCATATTTTGTGAGTCTCTTCTCTCATTAAGTATTTTCCTGCTAGTATTTCTAGGCTATTAATATTGACTGCTTTTTAAAAGCACTTCCTAAATTAGTTCAAGGGACCTGACAGAAAGGTTAGAGTAAACCTTAGAATTTGTTTCCTTGGGAGCCACGTCGGTGACGCCGGGTCGAGGTGGGAAGGACGCACTGAGCACTTGGATGCTGGCCGCGCGGGGAGGCCTGGGAACCGTGAGCCCGAGGCGCCTCGCTGGGCACGTGCGAGCGGGGCCTGAAGCCCGCTCTTACAGCGCAGTGGGGGGCTGGAAACCAGGTGGACACCGCCAGCGCTGCTTCAGGACAGCAGGCCTGACGGTGACTCCTGGGCTCCCTGAGTGCCGTGCGGCAGGAGAAGTGATGCCTTCTGGGCGCAGGACCGCGGGGCCAGATGCAGGCGGGGGGCTGGCGGAGACCAAGTCACCTCCTCCACGCCCGCCTTCGCCAGAGCCCGGTCCCCACTTCCCTAACCAGCACAGCACGAGAGGGAGTTCATGGAGTGCAACCTCCCACCTGTGGGCCTTTCGATGCGTGAGTTTGGCTCTGAGTGGACCCAGGAGCGGATGAGAAAAGCTCCTGAAGGAGGGGAACTGGCCTGAAACGAACTCCTGAGAGACGTCTGTGCCTTCAGAGCTAATGAGGGCTCAGAGAAACTCCTTACTGGTTTTTATAACTGCAGAAGAGCTAGCACTCAGGGTCGTGCACTGCTACCTGGTCTTAATCATCGGACACTGATGGATTCACAGATAAATTATTTGCATTTCTAATTCTTTTTTTCTTTACACACTCTTATTTCCTTGAAATTTCAAAACCTGAAGTATTCCATTTCATATAGAAAAATAATATTGATCATCTGGCCTGAACTTTAAGAGCCCCATCCCCATGCCCCTTTTATCCTTCACAGTTTTTGAACATCCCTCAGCATGGTAGATTGATATAAACATGTGCCTGGGTTCGACCTGCTGCTCTGCCGTGGGCCCTTGGGCAAGCCATTTAAATTCACCGAGCCCAAGGCTTTCATTTTTGTATTAAGGTGTCATTGATAGGTTTGACTGCAGAGGGTTGTGTAGAAGATTCACTTATGACTTGCATTTTAAAAACCATCCCAGAATCATTAGTTACAATAACAGTGGCCAGTGACTTCCATGACCGGGCAGTTCTTCAGCGGCCTGGACTGGGTCCCCCGTGCGGCTGAGGGGAGCTGACCACCGGCCGGCCCCTGTGGTCGAGGGCAGGGGCCTCAGCTGGGACGGCTGGACAGCGAGGAGGGCTGAGCCTGCCGCGCGCGTTTCACCCTCCGGGAAGCTAGTCCAGCCTCTTTGCAGCGTTCTCAGAAAGGGCAGGAGCAGAGCCCCCCGAGCCCAGGCTCTGGCACTTCCTCCTGGATACAACAAGCCACAGACGAGCTGGATTCACCGGCAGGGAGAGACCAGAGCTGCTGGGCCAGGGTCTGTCCGGTATTTGGGATCTCTCTCAGAGGAAGGCAGGTCTGCTGTCATTACCTAAGCCAAAGGAAGGCAGTTTTGATTTACCCAAGATTAGTGGTCCAAGTAGGGCTGTGCCCCAAATCTCATGAATCTGAGTGAGCTCTCTGTTGGATCAGGGGTTGAAGCTCCATTCTGAGAAATCTTGGGTATCTTTAGAAATCCAGTGCAGTTAACCCCGATGTGTCTACCTGGAGCCGCTGGTCCTGGGCTGGTCCGGTGCCAGGTGGAGTTCCAGTTTGTTCACCCTCCCTGGGATGTCACTGGTGCTTGGATGATCCTTGAATTGAGGACACTCAACAGTACAGATGTTAACTAAAATGCACAGTTGTACCCCAAAAGTGATTATAGCACAGTTTGGTTTTACGATGGTGGCCGAATTTACAACGGTAAGAAGAATATGTGCTCCTTTGCGATAGTAAGAAGGAGCGTGTCTTACTTTCTTGGAATGCAGTTGACATATTCCAGAACCACCGTTGTTAAGAAAGGGTGTGAATGAGAAAAGACAGACAGCTGTTGGCTCAGCGTCATTATTTTACAGCATTATTCCATTACGGTGTTTCCCCTCTTTTATTAGGTCTCTTGACGGTGTCCGGGTGAGACTGGGGTTGGGGTGGCGGGCAGTAACAGGTAGTCTCCTTTTATATTTCTTGGTGAAATAGGCCTGTGCGCTCTTCCTGGAATATGCTTTCCCCAGACCTTCGCAGGGCTGACGTCTTTCTGCCGCTTGGATTCTCTGAGTGCTCCTCCTCGGAGAAGTTCCTTGCAGACCAGTGTGAAGCAGCCGCCCAGCTCACATGCGTCTCCCCCAGCAGAGTGCACGATCCCTGAGAGCAGAAACTGTGGCTGTCCTGTCCATCAACTTACCTGCAGCCCTTAGAACTCAGATATTCAGGAAGCGTACAGTATTTGTTGAATGAATGATAAAAACACATTTTTATTTTCGTTCTCTCTTTTTTTATAAAGTTCAAATGTGGGGGCAAATCCTTTTGCATTTTTCTGAAAGGTGGTTTATAATAAGAGATGGGATTCTGATAATTTTTTTAAAAATATATGTTTCACTTAATATTCTGAGTAACTGTTAAATAAAGGTAAAGAAAAGCAAGTGCCTGTTTTTGCAGTTTGCCTTGAGCCTGGAACCTGAGGCCCGGAGCTTACTGCTGAGTCCTGGCAAGCCTCCCAGGCCGCCCCTTCCACTTGGAGCTCATCACGTCCGTCTCCTCAGGCCAAGGCCTTTCGGGAAGTCCTGCTTTCGTGGTTGGTTCGGGGGCAGGTTGAGAGAGGACGCATACTTCTGCACTCCTGAGGTAACTTGCTCCATCTTTACAGCCAAAGCTTTCCTGCAGCAATTTAAATTTCTCAACACCACCCCTGGCTTGAGATTGAACTCAGCTAGTTCAAATGTAGAACCTGTTCAGTTCCGCCTTTTTTGAAAAAACAATCTGGCCATGGAACAAAGTCCAGTAGGAGCCCTGGTGGCTGCCTGGTGATGTGGAGAGCAGATAAGAGAGAAAGCCTCCGGGAGTGGTGCTGTGATTTCCAGTTATCAGCCCGGGATCAGTCCTGCCAATGGAGCAATTTTGTAGATTTCAACAGAAAACCAAGTTTTTGCTCCATGATTAACAGGGCAGTTATTGACTCAAAAAACCAAAATCCAATATTGTCAGGAAAATGCTTAAATGAGTGTCTGCTGCCTCATGAGGAAGGCAGCATCGGTTATCTCGCGTTCCAGGACCTTCCTCAGGGGCCTCTTCTTCCCAGCCAGCTGGAGCACTCCAGAGGACTCCCGTCCTGGATAAAGGACTGCTTTATTAGGCACTTAAAGTAAAAATTGGGGAATGAAAAAGGAAAAATAAATGTATGAGATGCAAAGAAGAGTAGCGTAATGGTTAAGCACTTAGCCTCCAGCCTCTGAATTTAAACACCTGGATTGTTTTCTCTGCTCTGTCACTTAATACTTGCTTGACCTTGGTCAGGTCCTTGGACTTCTCAGTGCCTTAGTTTCCTGACGTGAAGATGGGGTAACAGAGCACCACGTTTCATAGGATTAATGTGAAAAACCAGTGACATAACAGACATGAAAACTTTCTGCACATCCTAAACTGCTGTGTGAGTGTTAAATATCATCCTGCACGTTTCCAGATAAGTGCCGTGGAAGTGACAGATCGTTTTAAAAGCCAGCAATATACAGGACAGTAGCTAGAGACTTGCCCTCCAAAAGCCAGAGGGCGTGTTCTTGCCCTGATGAAACTTCCATAGTAGATGGGAAGATAACTTTTTTAAAATGTCAAAAATTATTCAGAGCGATATCAAGGAGAGGCATGATGATACACCAAATAAACCGAGGACTGTCAGTGCTTGGAGTCCGACTAGGACTAGGAGCTGGCGATCGCCTCAGGCTTGCGCAGTCAGGGGGAATATTTGTAGGAACTGTGGGGGGCATTAGCTGAGCTGGGTCTTAAGGGCAGTTAGGCTTGATCAGGTGGTCGTGGGTGAAGGGCATGAGGTGGAAAGCAAGCGTGGAGTTGGAAGTGTGTGGGGGTCGGCGGGCTGGCGAGGAGACCAGCCTGACCAGAGGGGCGCAGTGCTCCTGGACCAGGTGAGGGTTAGGCTCAAAGAAGAAGCTTAAACGAACTGAAAGGCTTCCTGGGCCCCACTGCAGACCAGCTCAGAATTTCTGAGGGCCGGGGCTGGGAATCTGCAGCTTTCAAGGTGCTGGTGATGAACAGCCAGACTTGGGAACCGCAGATTCAGAGTGAACTGTAAGAGAAATTTGATTGGGATCCAAACTCCAAAGGCCTTGAATGCTAAGGGTAGAGTTTGGACTTTACACAATACAAGTGAATTTGTCAAACTTTAGTAATATATGGATATTTTTTTTTTTTTTTTAAAGATTTTATTTATTTATTCATTTATCCCCCCTTGCTGCTTGTGCTCGCTGGGTCAGCTAACCACGCCGTGCGGGCAGGCTTGCCTTCACCAGGAGGCCCCGGGAACCGAACCCGGGGCCTCCCATATGGTAAACGGGAGCCCTACTGATTGAGCCACAGCC
Organism: Tolypeutes matacus; assembly: GCA_026826555.1. Classification (NCBI taxonomy): domain Eukaryota; kingdom Metazoa; phylum Chordata; class Mammalia; order Cingulata; family Chlamyphoridae; genus Tolypeutes; species Tolypeutes matacus. Next base: position 1,493,294 of record JAKSZT010054547.1, read on the forward strand.
GCTTCCCATATATATATGGATATTTTTAAAAAGAAAACAATGTCTCCAGGGGCCCCATGAGTACTGTAGAAGTCAGTGGAGAGTCATAGAAAATCTGGGGGCAGTGACTCGTGTGAGGTGTGATTCAGAGATCCAGATGTAGTAATCCTCTAGCGGATGGCTTGGAAGGGAAAAGAAAGTGGTGTTTTGTGGACAAACCAAGAGGCCACAGCTGCAGGGCAGGGAGAGGTGACTAAGGGCCAGCCTAGGGCGGGGCATGGAGATGATGCGAGAATTCCAGCTCTAAGAACTTGTGTTTTCTCAGCCAGATGCAGGGACAGGAATGGCAACAAAGACATTCCTTATGTGGGGGTTATTTAGCACCATTCAAAAGACAAAAAAAAAGTTTAGTTCTTAACACAAGCAAGTCTTGCAATACTGAAGAATGAGGGATCTACCTAACGTATGCAAATTCACCAAATGGGGACATTTTCAACTGATTTGCAAGTTTTTAGTCCAGCATTCAAAAGCTGTTTCTGTAGATCTCTGTCTCTACCGGCCTATAAGTTTTAATCAATGGCTTTTAAAACATGGCCCACCAATCTGTAGGGGACCCTAAGACTCTTTCTGAAAGTTCTGCAAAAGTAAAACCATTTTAAATCACGGGCCTCTCTCACTGTGCTTACCTCCGCAGTGATGGTGGGTAAGCTGTGCTGCTGAGGCACGTGCAGTTTCACATAGAATACATGTCCTTGGTGAAGCAGTAAAATTATTAGTTTTGTAAGCCTTGACACTCGAGACTGTCTTTACAGTTTCGTGCGATGGATTTGGAGGCATGCATGAAGAGCTTCTGCTGTGTACAGAATCACTATGGTTATCTGGAAGGGGAGCATGTGCAGCTGTTTGAGTCGCAAGCTGAGCCAAGCTGCCCATTTTTAAAAAAATTATTTATTTTTTATCATGGAATACCTTTTTTTTTTTTTAACTTGACAAAGAACTGGCAATCTATGCTTGCTCAGACTTAGGTAATTAGCAGGTTTTTCCTCAAAAGTAAACGAAGTAATCCGTCCATTTAAGGATACCACATACAAGTATCTTCAGCAAATGAAAAGATTAAGCTTTTAAGTGAAAATTGGAATTTTTAAAAACATGCATCCACCATTGTGAGCTTGACAACTTTCCATACTTAAAGACTTTTCTGGTAAGATTGATGGTGACATTAACAAATATGATTGTTCTTGCATAATGAAATGCATCAAAATTTGGAGGAGATGCAAGCTCAATGAACTAATATTTATAATATTTTAAAAATCACACGTGGATGAAGATTTACTTGAAGTGAAAGGTAGACAAATGGATTTTAATGTAACCAGGTAAGAAAAATTCATTAATATGGTTTCAGATTCCACATTCCAATTAACCCTTGAGATTCCACCATTTGTTAAAGAAGACTATACCCAAAACGACCTGAAAAGATGTTAAATTATACCTCCCCTTTCCATATTTGTGAGAGGCTGGATTTTCTTCTCATCCTCCAGCCAAAACACTTATCAAAACAGGCAATATAGAAGATGGTATAGAGTCCAGCTGTCTCACAATTAATTACAAATATACAATATTTTTATTTTGGAAAATAGTTTTTTTTTTTCCTCCAAAAAATATGCTATTCATGTAAATATGTAATGGCTTTGTTATTTTAAAAAATTCTCTGTTTTAATTTTCAATACAGTACATATTGATAGACATAACCTTATAATCAAAAGCTCTTTGGATTCTTTTTTTTTTTTTTTAAAGATTTTATTTATTTATTCACCTATCCCCCCCCTGCTGCCTGCGCTCACTGGGTCAGCCAACCACGCCACGCGGGCGGGCCCGCCTTCACCAGGAGGCCCCGGGAACCGAACCCGGGGCCTCCCATATGGCAAACGGGAGCCCCACTGATTGAGCCACAGCCGCTTCCCTCTTTGGATTCTTTAAAAATGTGACAGTGTAAAAGTTATGGAGACCCAAGAGTTGGAGAATTGCTGGTTTAGGTGAAGGAGTTCCACCTGCTATCTACTTCTCCATCTCTGTGGTGGCTGGAGACAGGGAAGAGATGCCAGGTCCAGGCTCTGACACTCGGGCTGGATTCAGAATTTCTTTTTCAATTTACTCAAATGAGCAAAATGAATATCTGCTTTCTTTCTGTTGGCAGTGGTTCAGGAATCCGGTGCTGGAATAATCATTATTTTGGCTATTATCAGACAAAGCAATACAATTTTTGCTTTGATATTCTTCTCAGATGTGTCAGGAAGAAGGCAGAATTAGGGAGTATACTAAAATCAAATCATTATTTCTTATATAAATCATTGGTTGGGTGAGTCTGTTTTCAGATACAAATCTCCTTTGAGGTCTAAAAGCAAGCAAGAAATCTGAAACTGTTGACATTTCCTTCAAAAGAGCTGAAAGGCACTGAGTGTTGTTGAAAGAATGCAAGAAGAACTCATCATCTTAAATTTATTCAACTAAGGCGGAGCCACCAGTTGCCTCCTGCCAACAGAAAGAAAGCAGACATCATTCATTTTTTCCAAGGCATAGGAGGTTCTGTGCCTGACTCGGCAGAATTTCTAGCAGTGCCCTAAGCATGCCTGATGGTTGCAGAGAAGCTTGCTGGTGACTCCTGGTTTGCCATTGCCTCTCTTTCTTAGCAACCAGAAACATACGACTTATTAAGAAGATTGCAGCTGTCATTATGCAGGGCTCTTTATATGTAATTTGTAATCTAATTTTCCTTGAAGTTTGCCCACTGGGCACTTAATACATTGATTAGGAGCAGGGCAGTCATATTTCTAAGCAGCATCTAAAGGGGAGAGTGATAAACTTGCTATGGCATCTGCATTAGGACTTGGGATGTTGGGATTGTGGTGGGGATGGGGAGGAAGAGGTGATATTCTGGCTTCAATTTCTTCATCTGTAAAATTAGACTAAAGTACTATTCACATAGGATTTTGTGAAAGAATGTATAGATGTATTTGAAATGTCTTATATAGGATCAGGCACATAACTGACTCCTAAAGTCTTGTTTTTTTTTTATTAGGAATAACGCTGAAACTCGGATAGCACTTGTCACAGAAGGGAGGACCAAACTATGAAGCGAGATGGGACAAGCTCAGCTTTCCTTCAGTTGGAAAATAGATATGTAAGTAAAGCAAAAGATATAGTTACTGTATGCCAGCAATGGATATTGTATAATATTTAGAGAAGAGAAAAAGAGTCAACACAAAGGAGAGAAGATGGAAGAGAGATAGGTTATGTGAGTGATACAGTGAATCCAATAAGTTGTTTTGTGTTTTTTTTTTTTTTTTTTAGGTGCCAGGGCCGGGATCAAACCTGGGACCTCGTATGTGGAAAGCCAGGCTCGACCCCTGAGCCACATTGGCTTCCCTGAGTTGGCTTTATTGATTGTTTTCTTGTTCATTTTTTTTTTTTTCAGGAAGCACTGGGAACCGAATCAGGGACCACCTATGTGGGAGACGGGAGCTCATAAATAACATGTCAGGATATGAAAGTATAGAATTGTTCATTTTTATAGGCTGTCAGGTCATCTTACATTCTCTAATATTATAAATTAGGAGCATGTAGGGGAAAGTGGAAGAGAGATTTCCAAACCTTACTGATATCCAGAATCACTTCTAGAGACTTATAAAAATATTAATGCCTGTGTCCCACCCCAGAGATCCAATTCTGAAGTTCTGGGGTAGAGTCCAGTGATCTGAGTTTTTAGAAAACTCTCCCACTGCAGAGATCCAGTTCTGAAGTTCTGGGGCAGAGCCCAGCGATCTGTCTTTATTTTTTTTATTTTTTTATTATTATTATTTTTTAAGGTGCCAGGGCTGGGGATTGAACCTGGGACCTTGTATGTGGGAAGCTGGCACTCAACCCAGCGATCTGTCTTTAGAAAGCTCTCCGGGTGAATTTCCCCCCTGTCCGATTTGTTGCAGGAATGTGTGTATTATGTGTAACCCAGTGTCGAGTGTGCGTGCAGAGAAGCAACAACGATGTACAAAGACCTCGATTTCGACCTTCTAGTCCGGGTGTTTGGGCTTTTGTATAAGCAGTGTGCAACAACAGTTTCCTTTTAACTCGGTGAGTGCCATGAACAAAGCTATAATTTAGGAAGATTAATCTGGGACAGAAAAATTATTTTACTAAAAATTACTTAGGAAGCGTAGCACTGTACTTGGGATTCCAAGCGGTAGGAGAAGTGGCTCTTGTGCCCAAGGAATCCAGAATATATGGTGAGAGACAAGACAAAAAGCAATATTATAAATATTAAAGTGGAGTCCCGTGCAGATGCTATAGTTCTAGAGATATATTTGCCCAAGGACCCAACAACGTTTAAGGATTTATTGCAATAGTTCATAAAACTTAGAAAAATTAGAAAACCTTTGCCACTAATTAGGGGCCTTGGTTACAAGTACAAAGTCAGATTTTGGCTCATTGAAGTAAAATCGGATTTAGCTGGCAGGATACCAGGCTGAGGCACTGTGCTCCATGCTCCTCGTGGCCACGACCATCATCCAGGTGGGCAGACTGCCCCCTCCCCCAACACAGCCCTGACTTGTGTGTTACGCAGCATAACTAGTCACCAACAAGGAACTGGTGAGAATTATGGTACAACTGTACAGTGGATCACGTGGCAGCTGTTGACAAGAATGGTGGCATCGAATTGTTCACTATGAACCAGTCATGTCACTTTCACCCTAACTAAAAGAATGAAGGATGTGTGACATGAAAATATCCAAATTACATTTAAAATGAAAAAATTCAGTGGCGGTTGCAGTACAGGGTATGGTACCAACCTATTTTTGTGAAATATGCAAAATAGTATTAGGGACTTCCTTGCCTGAAATTACAAAACCAGGTGGAAATGTGTTTTTGAAATCTCTTTAAAATGCTTTTAAGTCTCACTGGAACCTGTCTCTTCTCCCCTGGAGTCCCCTGTGCAAGCCCCTTTCTTTAGGAGCCTGGCCCAGGAGCTGTTCCAGGCTCTGCCGCCGCTTTCCCCATCGGTCGGTGGCGGCAGCTGAGGCCTGTGTGCTTCTCGCTCTTGGTCCCCGCCTGGTCTGCTCCCAGGCACAACGCGCTCGGTCGCCTCCTGACCACAGCAGCTGGCTGGCGGCCAGGCCACGTGGGCCTCTGGCCACGGCTCCTGGAGGAGAGGACCTGGTTACGGTCAGCCCTGACCAGAAGCAGCGCAGGCCACGGCCGGCCACCTGCGGAGAGACGGAAACGCGCCCCACCCCAGCCCCGGAGCCCCCCGAGCCCCCGGAGGCCCGGAGCCCCCACAGCCCCCCGAGCCCCCGGAGCCCCCTGAGCCCCCTCAGCCCCCTCAGACCCCTCAGCCCCCTCAGCCCCCGGAGGCCCGGAGCCCCCCCAGCCCCCTGAGACCCCCCAGCCCCCTCAGCCCCCTCAGACCCCTGAGCCCCCGGAGCCCCCTGAGCCCCCTGAGCCCCCTCAGCCCCCTGAGCCCCCTGAGCCCCCTCAGCCTCCTCAGACCCCTGAGCCCCCTGAGCCCCCTCAGCCCCCTGAGCCCCCTCAGCCCCCTGAGCCCCCTGAGCCCCCTGAGCCCCCTCAGCCCCCTGAGCCCCCTCAGCCTCCTCAGCCCCCTCAGCCCTAAAGGGTCTGCTCCCACCCTGCCCTCCTCCCTCCTTCCTGGGGGCTTCTAGGAACCCTGCCACGGGGCCTGGTTTGGTGGAAATGCGTGGAGCGATGCCCGCCCAGTGACGGTTCCTCAGGCCCAGCTCACCCGCCCGCGCCCCACGCGGCGCTGCCCCCCAGGTGAATTCCAATGGGGACCGCGTTTGAGAACCACAGACAGGTAGATAGTCGGCTTTGGGCAGTAGTAGGTGCAGAGCCTCTTCACATAATTCTGTTCTCTCTGTAGGACAACAAAAGAAACATGGTAGAACAATACAGTTTAAAGAGCAACAGTTATTGCCTTTTTAAGTGTCTGTGATGAGAATTTTGTGACTGGATTCGTCCCGTTGCTCTTTTCAGGTGGCTTAGCTGGAGCAGGAGAGTAACTGCAGCAGTGACCTCAAGTGGCGGTTATAGGGCATTTCCTGGGCTGCTTTTCCTTTTCAATACTGATTTTGGCTTTGATATGTAAATAAATTAACCTAAGAAATGTGTTGTTTTCATCCCCCCCTCCCCACCAGTTTGAGGATATGCCTTTTAGTTCTTGCCTACCTCACTTACCAGGAATGCTAGAAGAATGAGAAAACAACAAACAAAATTCAGCCCTGACGTGATCTTTTAGGTGCAATCCAGTGTAAACACCTTTGTTTTGTTGTTTCTAGAACCAGGTGGTTCAGTCAAGGGAAAGAAAGCGAGGCAAACTGTACATGCAAAACGCCTGAAGATGCTGGAGAAACGGCCAGTGTATTTAAAACAACGTGGCTTGTAAAGGAGAGAGCACAAGTGAGAATCCTGCTGGTGACGCCAAGAAACCAGTGACACTATGATGAAGGCAGGACTCCTTTCATAATCGGCAGTAGTGAGCTAACACCTAGGTACCCAAAGAATAATAGTGCTAAAATGCCTTGATTTTTAATAAACAAAGCAAAGGAGCTTTGGAAGTTTGTTTACTCCAAAGAACAATAACATTTAGAGATATAGCACATTTTACACAACTCAATATGTAGAAATCAGATTTATAGAAGAGAATATTATAATAATATTCATCAAGGATATCCTTTAAACAGTCACCTCAACAGTACATTTAATCTTTGACTAAGTTTAAAATTTAATGCATACACTTTTGAGAAATACATTTACTAAGTAGAATAAGACCCACTCAAGTTACACACAAAGGAATAAGAGGAAGTGAGGCAATTAATTGGCATGTAAACAAGGGAAGTGTATTTAGTTACTCTGGACTGAGACAGAGAAAGAGCTCTCAATTATAAAGAAAAAAGCACAGGAAATGGGATTGTTCTTGTCCCAGGCAACCTTGCTTGGCAGATGTGTTACAGACGAGAGCTGTGCCACCAGCTTAGCCAGCAGTCACAAGCACCCACAAGCACCCACGCCAGTGCCAACTGCCGAGCAAATCCATCAATTCACAGGGAGCGCGCTTTGCTTCTCCTTCCTGTGTTTCTCAAATTCAATTTTTCTTATCTTTTTGTCTATTTTGTGGTTTGAAAATCTTAAAAGGAAATGTTTCATTTAAAAATTATGTTTTTACCACCTTCTAAGTGTGGGCAAGAGCTAGTCTTCAGTTTAGCTCCTTAACACTCTCTCATTTTAAGTCCCCCATGGTGGGCAGACACATTCAGGAATTTGGCTGGAGGAAAATTCATATACAAACTATATGATCTGCTGGCCATGGGCTTGCTGATGCAGACAACTCGGTGATCACAAACAATAGGCAGGAAGAGAACTTTTATATGTTATCTATTTTTGAGCTATCAGCTATCAGTCTAGAACGCCTCTGCATTTCACATTTATGCATGAACAATCGGAGGAATTCATCAGTGTTGTTCTTTAGTTTCTGTTTAATCAGTAGTTCCAAGATGAGGAAAAAATGCTTTGCTTTACCTCAAACTGAGAGTGTCCCTGGAACCAAATACTGGGAACTTTATAAATACACATGAAATTATCTAAAGACCCCAAATAAAGGCTTGGTCTCTCACTATTATTTTACCTAATCAGAGGCTTAAATGGATTGAAGAAATTTGTTCCTCCTTGACTACATACTACAATCTAAAAGTTCATATCATGGCCAGTAATAATTGCCTTTTGTCAAGTCATTCTATTAAGAAAGTTCACAAAAGTATAGATCCTTTGGGCTGAAATATCCTACGGAGATCATTTAACTCCCTTGCTCCCTCCAATTAATTTGATTTTATTTTTTTAAAGATTTATTTTATTTTATTTACCACCCCCCCTCATTGTTTGTGCTCATTCTCTGCTCTCTGTGTCCATTTGTTGTGTGCTCTTCTTTTTAGGAGACACTGGGAACTGAAGCAGGGCCTCCCATGTGGGAGAGAGGCACCAAAGCCTTGAGCCACCTCTGCTCCCATTCCCTCCAATTTAAATGCTGGAAAACTGAGGCCCAAGAACCTAAGAGGTTTGCCCCATCGATAGGAGCACTACTTTTGGTCTTGGGCTTGCAGCCTTGTGTTCTTCTAGCTTTATTATTGTTTTCCATAAAGAATCTTTTCTGAGCTAATCTGCTTTCCTAATCACTTCAACCATTGAATGTGAAAGCCTACTTGGCCAAATTCGGAAGGTAAGACTTGTACTGTGGGGTGAAGGAGAACATTATTCATAAGACAGTTTTGGATATACCAAGGGCCATCAGCATATTTTAGAGGAAAGCCCAGAATTTCCTTCCAGTGTCTCCTTTCGTCCAGATGAAGGCTTTCCTTTACGTCTTATCACTAGAGCGATGTTTCATGTCTTGGAATCGATAAGCAGAAGAGAAGAAGGGAGGATGGGTCGCAGGCTGGGTAACTTCCAAGTGTTTCCTCTCCAATTCTAGTCTCTTAGAATTATAAGGGTTAAGCTAAATCGCCCAGAGATGGGGGTAGGTGATAAGTGGGGAGAACAAGAGAAGCAAAGACATGGATGCAACGTGCACAGTGTTCAGCTCAGGAGTAGACGGTGAACAGATAAAATAGCTATTGTTACTGTCATTATTACTATTCTTATTTTCAATCTTTGGTACTTCCTTTTGTCCCTGGGTTCTTCCTAACTCTCCAATGCTCCGTGGCCATGGCTAATAGATCATAATTGGGAGGTGATAGCCATTGGCAGGTCTGCGAGCCAGGGCGCTGGGATCTGGTTCAAATGCTACCTCCAGGCTTCTGAGTCCACTTCCTGTGGATGTGTATTCAACATTATCTTCTTGGATATATCCCTACACAAATTTTGCCACCAGGGATTAGGCTGGGCCAATAACAAAGCAACCCTGACACACCCCAATAACAATAGGACAAGCATATGTTCAGTGGGATATGGTGCTGCATGAAGGACTCAGTGTTTATGGATGTCATGCATGAATGCCTGAGTATCATGTACCAAAGTAGAATAAAATGAGTAGATTTCAATTCACTTTAATCTAAAAAACAAAGGAACAACAACGAAAAACGCTTATTGAATGCTTATTTTTTCCTAAGCATGTTAAAAGTCACTAGGAATATACAGATGCAAAATCGAGGTTTTATCCTAAAGGAAGTAGTCTCGTTAGAAACAGGTAAACAAATAATTATGATGGGGGATAGCAGGCAAAGGAATGGAAAAAAGTCACAAGGTGGAGGGCACCATGGAGGCGAATGGTGTCCTCCAGTGACTATCTGGACAGGCCATTGAGGCTTCATAGGGATGAAGAAATCGAATCTCAGAGCCAGACATCACACAGACGGTATTGCAGAAAGTTTTGTCTGCAAATGGTGTTGATAGTGAGGTACTGGCTACAAAATTGGAAATGAGGGAAGTAGATTGCCCTCTGAAACTTTAAATGGCAGTTACCACGTTAGGGACGAGAGATGAATTCACTTTATGTGGATGCTCCCTGGGTGCTGTGCCCACCTCGTGGTGTAATGGATAATAACTTCAAGGTCTACAATGGAAAATTTTAAGCTGTACATATTAACCACAGAACAATGGGTCGGCGCCTCACCTGAAGGTGCCCACCTGCAAAAAGCCAGAAAAGCAGGTTACCCCACCCTGCTAAGAGCTGAAACCAGCTAACTGCAAAAACTCGCTTCTGTACTGACTGTGCTTGCTGTGCCAAACCAAATTAAGAGTTCTAGAACTGAACATTTCTTTCTTTAGACTCCTAAACTACCCAGAATACTATAAAGCCTTGTACTTTGGTTTCTCGGGGCCTCACACCTGTGTTCAGGTCTGAGTGCCCGGCCGTTAAAATAAAGGTTCCTAAAAACTAACTGGTTCTCCTGGGTCTGGTTAAAATCGTCTCTGAAGTCCTTCGTACTTCAATGGGATGATCTTGCCCAGAAGTTCCTAAACCAGTGTCCTGCAGAAGACTTCCTAGCATTCCTGGAATGCTGTCTTAGCTTATCAGGCTGCTGAGATAAATACCACACAGTATGTTATCACTGGAATTTAGACCCCGAGGCATTGTTCCTTAGCCTTGTATCCAGCTAGGGGCATGACACAGCTTTCATTGAATGCCAGGAGCTAACAGTAACAACAAAACAAGCAAAAATCCTTTTACCAGTTTTTGTAGATTGACCTGTTTGTGTGCTTTCCTGGAGAGCTTATCAATACAAGGAGTTTAGAGAATAGCTGGAGACCAAAGTGCAGGAGTGTCCCTGATCTTTTCTGCTAGTGCATCTTGTCTTGCTTATGTCTGTGAGGCCTAGGAATTCTCCATTTACACAGGAATGAAGGGAATGAACGGCCCCTCTTTTCTAGAAGCGGTTTCCTCACGGTGTAAATGTGGTCTTCTGATGAGGTCACTTCAGTTAAAGTGTGGCCCAGGTGAACCAGGACGGGTCTTAATCTGATTACGAGGGCCTTACAGGGAAGGCCATAGATGGAGAGAAAGCCAGAGGGGGCAGCCAGAAGCAGGATGTCAGCAGAGCCCGCAAGCGAAGGGAGAGGCCAGGAGAGGCTGCCATGTGCGTTGCCATGTGACAGAAAAGCCAAGCGCCAAGGATTGCTGGCAGCCAGCCCCAGAACGCCACAGTCTGGGATAAGCATTGCCTTGAAAACACCTTGATTTTGGACTTCTTCTAGACTCAAAACTGTGAGCCAATAAATTTCCATTGTTTAGGCCAACCCCATTGCATGGTGTTTGCTTCAGCAGCCAGGAAACGAAAACACTCACTGTGGCAGTTTGATATTATTTATGAATTCCAAAAAGAGCTATTGAACAGAACTGGTCTGTTCCTCCAGGCTTGATACCCCTTTGATTGTATTAAATCCGGAGGTTTCACTTTTACTTTATCAAATTAAGATTAGGGCTTTGATTCAACCACATCATTAGAGCGTGCAGGGTGGAGTCCCCGCCCCCTCAGTGGGCTATATAAACGGACGCTCAATCGAGAACAGGGAAGTAGAAGAGAAGAAGAACACGGAGGAAGAGGCAGCTCCACAGACAGGGCAGAGGCCCTGGGAAGAGAGATGAGCCTGCACGTTTGCAGCTGAAGAGACCAGAGCAGCTGAGACGCCCTGAGAGACAAGCCCTGTGCCAGCCTACAGCTGAGATGGGAAGAAGCTGGGACCACACAGTGTTAAGAGGAAGAGGAAGGCTGAACCCTCGCAGACACTGCCCGCCATCTTGCTTCAACACATGGCAAGTGACTTCGGGTGAGAAAGTACCTCTTATGGTACCTTGAGTCGGACTCTTGGGGCCTTGTAACTGTAAGGTTCTACTCCAAATAAATACCTTTATAAAAGCCAACAGAGTTCTGGTACTTTGTATCAGCACCCCTTTGGCTGACTAACACACACCTGGCTAAACCTTTTCCACTTTCCCGACCTGTGGACTCTGTGTGAGATAATAAATGCTGTTTGTTATTTTAAGCTGCTAAGTTTTGGAGTAATTTGCTATGTAGCACTAGATAACTGATACATATTTTGGTACCTAGAAGTGGAGTGCTGTGACAACAAAACTTAACAGTGTGGGGGTGGATTTGGAACCTGGCAGTGTGCAGAAGCTGCAATGATTTTGAGGAGAGTGTCAGTGAAAGCCTAGGCTTTGGCTTGAAGACGCTGTTAGCAGAAGCCGGATGGCCTTGGAGAAGGCTGCCAGTGAGGGTCTGAAGGAAATTGAGGCAAGTGTTTCTGGATACTGGATGGTAGGGGGTCTTTGTTAAGTAGTGGCAGAAAGTTTAGCAACATTGTCAGCTGAGTGGAAAGTAGAAAATATACCTGATGATCTAGGTGACGTAGCTAAGGAGATTTCCAGAGAGTGTGGATGGTATCTCCTGGCATCTTCTTGCTGATCATAGTAAAATGTGAGAGGGGAGAGAGAAATATGACCTTGTGTGTGGATCTTGGGTGGAGGGCTGAGCTAAAGGCTCATGACAGGCCCTGCTGAGCTGCAGGGAGAGATGAGTGAAAAGCAGTTGCTCGGAACAGGGCTTTTCTGTCTGCCTAGGAGTGGAAGAGCGCTGTGGTGGCAAATCTGTCATAAATCGGTAAATAGAGCCTTAGAAGCTTTAGGAACATCAAGGCAAAGTCTGTAAAGATGGTGTGTGTGTGTGTCGAATAAAGGCCATTTCTCAGCTATATGATTAATTTAGGTATGTGTTTTTTTGTATTTGATACAAATGTTAGAGTTTATATGATTTGGAAAAGAGGAATGAGTCTCTACCCCTGTCCTCTCCCAACTGCCACTGACAAAATGAATTTTTCTGGATGTAAAAGTGTTTTGCACATGAATGAAGATATTCATGCATTATTTATGATGTTGCCTTTCGCTGTGTTGGAAAACATCTGCAGCTGTGTCCTGGAAAGCTTTCTGCATGCACTGGCTATTTACAGTGGCAAAATTTAGGTCATGGTCCTCAGCCCAAATATATTACTTTCAGGTTCTTTTTGCAGGATAGCAGACGTTCAAAATATTCTCTTTCCCTCCTGCTAACCTAGGTGAGGTCTTGAAACCACATGTGTCTTAACTAGGTCTGCAGGTTACTGTGATCTTGGAACCATTGCTATCACAGGAAATGTGAGAAAGCAAAAGCCACCAATGCAGAGGCCTCGGTTGTCTCTGTCTCTGTGCAGCCCACAGCGTCCAATACCGAAGAGCACTGCTCTCAGGACGCTTCTCCCGCTGTAAGCCGTGCTCTAGGCCTGGTGTTAGGGCTCTCACACACCCAGGAGATTAAACACCGTCAACCAAAGGAAGATTCTTATCTCTAGGCTGGGCTGACTCAGATACCTCCGCAGCATGGACCACACGAAAAGGCTGAAGCAAACAGGTCCTCGGCCCCATGACGCCTGTGTGCTCTGTGCCTGAGAGTGCCTTCTGCAGGTTAGGTGTTGGAAATTGTTCACACCAAGTTTAATAAGTAAAACTCATTCCCGAATGAACGCATTCAGGCGAGCAGGAGATTGACATATGAACCTCGATCGCTATTCTGGCGATTGGTGTCTTGAAAATAAATGTGGAAATTATGCAAGAAGAAATTACTCCCCAGCAAGTACATTGTGAAAAGGTTGTGCCATATCAAATAGCATAGGTAAAAGACGCTGCATAAATTTACATAAATTTAAGATGCGATTGAGACGTGGGTCACTCACTGAGAAATTTGGAAACTCCAGTCAAAATTGTAGTTCTCTGTGGTGTACTGCCTAATTTAGAATTTTAGTGAACTTGTGTAGCCTCATAGTTCCTGCACTAAATTTAATATGTGAAGATGTATGCTGGGGAAACATAAATGCACTCTGAAATGTAGGTCTCAAATGTCCGCTTTTTTTTTTTTAAAGATTTATTTATTTGCTTTTATCCATTTTTAACCCCCCTTCCCGATTTTTGCTGTTTTTGTGTCCATTCGTTGGGCAACTCTCTGTGTCTGCTTTCTGCCCTCTCTTCTCATTCTTCTACTGTCTTCACCAGGATTCGATCCAGGAATCTCCGACATGGGAGGGAGGCGTCCTACCAGCGGCGCCACCTCAGCTCCTGGTGTTTTGGTGCATCTCGTCTTGGCTCTCCCCTGTGTCACGCTCCTGTGACGTCATCATCCTGCTGCGTGACTCAGCGGGGCCTGGCGGCCCGCGCCCTCTGTAAACGGGAGGTCCCGGGGATCGAACCCGGGTCCTTCCATATGGGAGACGGACGCCCAGCCACCTGAGCCACATCCGACCCCTCAAATGTCTGCTTTGAGGAAGAATGGGAGAGTCTAAAAATTGATATTTCTGCTCTTCTTCTTGTGGGTTGGGCCTGGCGGGTAGGTAGGTGGGAGCAGATTCTCAGATTTTAGTCAGCGATGCCTTGGTCTGTCTGAACCGTCACCTCCTTATTCAGAGGTGCTTGGGCATAAAAAAGACAAAACGGTCACTCTGTTTTGAAATGTTCTAAGCATCAAGAACAAGTGATAGAGCATATCACAGTGTGATTCCATGTACAGGTAATGCGATTCCTGCTGGCGTCTTGGTCCACACACTGGAAGAGTGCCTCCAATTAAACACGGGAGAGTGCCAAGTAGAAAATCATGTCTTCCTGAAGTTAAAATATTTTTTGAAAAGAAAATCCTTGGGTTTTGCTTGTTTTTAACATGTGTTTAGGGAATTTAAATCACTGTTTTAATTTAGGCTTATTAAAATTAGAAATTCATGGTAAAACATGGCAGACACTGTAATTATAGTAGAGATATTATAAAAGTTTGTTGTCTTGTCTCTGGCTGATATTTTTTTCAACATGTATTTCAGTATTGGAAAAAATATGGTGTTAAAACACGCTTACTTTGATATCGTCTTTAACTGAGTGCTTATGTTCGACTCGTCATCATGATGAACAATAAAGTGCAGTGGAGACAAAGTGGCCAAGAGCCTGCCTTACATCCTGGAGGTGGTGGGGAGCTACATAACAGTCATGGTAATGTCTATTTACAGAATCACTGAAAAGGAGCGGCATCTTCTAGACATACACATTAACAGGATTCTACACCTAGGATGTTTTCCCAGTACATGTTAGCCAAGTTATTTCCCCTCTAACAGAATGTCTGTTTATGGGAAAATTCACGTCTATTCATTTTTCATTTTAATCTTAAAATAGACGGTCACTGGAGCCTTTAATCTGTAGCCTGGCAATTGGAGAACAGTTAGGCCTTATATCAAATGGTAGTCTAAAAAGTCCACAAGGATACTTAATTTTAAATTGTTAAATTTCATTTTATTTTTATTTAATAATCAAACCCAAGATATTTTCTTAAAAGAAAGCACATGTCCAGGCGGAAATGATGGGCAGTGATTGCCTGATAGTTAAAATCAAGTTGCATTATATTTTTGGAATAGACACCATAGAATTAGATGCAGCTGCCTCACTACATTGACATAAAGCACACATTCACGAGTACCTCATAAAATATTAAAAATAATGGCAAGAGCTGGAGTTTACTGAGTAGTTTTCCATGTGCCAGGCGCTGTTTCTGGGCAATCCGTGTGTCGAGTCATTGGATCTTCACAATCTCTCTAGAAGACGGGCACCATTATCAGCCTATTTTATGGACAAGGGAAAAGTCACTTTCTTACGTAGAAAACCTGCTTAATGACATTTCACATGTTCTCTCAAGCTGGTTTATGGAGTTATTTTAGGAGCTCAACCACCTGGTTTGCTCTGGACTGTTCTGGTTTTAGCACTGAAAGTCCCATGTCCCAGGGAGCCTCTGAGTCGTGAGCAAACTGGGCTGGTTGGTCACCGAGTGTCTCTAGCTATTGCTTAATTCTTGTCACAGGAGGGCACTTCCTTAACTTGTCCTCACCAGCTGATGCTCATCCACCTTTCAGGGACCGAGTCCCATGGGACTGCCTGATGCAGGGCTACCTCCCCTCCCTAAAGTACTGCCAAGATATTTTCCTTATTCTGATAGTCATTTCACTAATATGCCTAACCTCACCCTTCATCTGTTCTTCTGTTCACCTACAATGGCCCTTTGGCACTAGTGCTGACCTCTAGTGTAAGATGTTTGAGCAGCAGTGCCACACCTCACCAGGAGGCGGGCTGGGGTGTGCGACACTGCAGATGGCGAGGACACGATGCACAGGTCGCTTTCACACAAGCCTGCTGATGACTGTCTGAAGTGAACCTAACTAGCAATGTCGCTGAAATTCTCAACCAGGGAGCAACTTCAGACAAAGTCTCAAACATGCTTCAGGTTTAACTTGATACTGAGTTTGTTAAGATTATTAAACAATGTTTGGTGCTTGCTCCCAAGTTCCATTTTGTGTTCCTTCCTCTTCTTTTGATCAAATATCAAGATCTCTGTTCCTCTGTTTTTTTCACCTGTTAAATGAGAAAATTTATTCTATTTTTACTGTCATAGGACTGGTGCAAAGAGGTAAGACTATAATTCTTGGGTTGGGCTAATTTCTCTTCTTTGTGTTATTTACTTTTTTTTCCCCCACTTTTTTATTTTTTAAAAGATACTTCAATTACATAAATGTTATAGAGAATATATAGGGGATTCCCATATGCCCCACGCCCCATACCTCCCACACTTTCCCACATCAGCAACATCCCTCATCAGTGTGGTACATTCATTGCAGTTGATGAACACATCTTGGAGCATTGCCACTGAGCATGGATCAGAGTTTACATTGTAGTTTACACTCTCTCCCATTCACCTCTGCAGGCTATGGCCAAGTATATAATGGTCTATATTTGTCATTGCTATGTCATTCAGATGATTCCCAAGTCCCCAAAATGCCCCCCATTACACCTGTTTTTCCCTCTCCCTAATCCCAGAGCATCCATGGGTCACTGCCTCCACAACAATGGTATTTCTTCCATTGCTAGAAACACAAGTAGTCCATAGCAGAATACTAGCAAGTTCACTTTAGTCCATAGTTTGTTTCCCAATCCTGAGGACTCTGGGATGGTGATGCCCACTCCACCATTAATTGAGGGGGGCTTCGATCCCATACATCCGATAGATGAGACTCTCTTGTTTGCAGTTGTAGGTACTCTTGGTTCCTTGGTGTGTTGTTTGTCCTTCATCTCCTCCCTGTTAGCTGTCCTGGGTGAGTCCATTGAACTGGAGAGTAGGTGTTGCAACCCCATTGAGATTCAGGGCTCAGCTGGCACATGGGCAGCCCAGAGACTTGCCTCTTAGATGTACACCTGCCAACTCCAGTACCAATTATACATTTGTCTTTAACTTTCCCCCATTTTGGTCAAGGTGGTTTTTTGTTTGTTTGTTTGTTTTTGTTTTTCTTCTTTTTTCCAGATGCATTGCTTGTTGGTACTTGGTAGTAATTCCTCGGTGCTCGGGAGGCTTATCCCCAGAAGTCATGTCTCACACTGGGGGGAAGTTATTGCTTTTATATGCTGAGTTCAGCTTAGAAAGAGGCTACATTTGAGCAACAAGGAGGCTCCCCATAGGTAAGTCTTAGGCACCCTACATCACTAGGCTAAGTTTCAATTTCAAGAGCACAGGCTCGTAAGCATAGTCATCAATATCAAGGGTCCTTCAATGGACCATCCTCCTCACAAGTCATTGTCCCTGTACTTGGGACATTCTTGTTGTTCCATTAGAGACTGTGGCAGACCTCCCCCGGATGGGAATTTGATATTTTTTGGTTATTGTGTGACTCTCCACCGACTGTGACAATGCCCCATGAACATGTGAACACATTTATATGCCTTATATGGATACCAGGTGAACTTCCTCCCATGTATTCCCCCTCACTGACACCCTACACCAATGATCTTCCCCTGTCTCAGTTGTAACCCTTCTGTGATCTAAAACTTCTTCAAAAATGAAGCCAATAAAATAGCCATATATGATTTCTTCGTGTTATTTAGGGAGTCATTCTCACTCTTATTCATCTATTTATTAATCCATGCATGTACCTAGCCAAATTAAAAATATTTACTGAGCATGAATCTGTTCTCCATTTAGATTTAATAAAGTTAACTTATAGAAAGGCACAAAAGGCTAAGAAAATTTCATGTTATCTTTCCTAGGAATATTCTCATTTTAATAAAATAAGTCTTAATTTAAAGGAATGGATATACTAGAATTCATTTTTGAATATCCACTGAGCAAACAGAGAAATTTGGCTTAGTCCTCAAGAAATTTATACAGATGATATTCTTTAGTGAGAAAGGTAATTGAAGCAGTCCTGTTTGTTGTATGATACTATTATCTAGTGTCTCTTATTAATCAAGCAATTATTCACTGAGTGCTTTCCACAAACAAGAAACTACAATGTAGATGGCTCCCTAGGGTGGGATACCTTAACAGGTAAGAAACTGGAGGCAGAAAAGCCTCTCAGAAAAAAATGGTATGTGTGGGAGTTTGAGGCTTTTGTGGACCCCAGAAAATTATGTTCTTAAATTAATCCACTACTGTGGGTGTGAACCTATTGTAGGTGGGACCTTTTGATTAGATTCAGTTAAGGGTCATTTGATTAGATTACTTCAGTAAGGCATAGCCCAGGGTGAGTCTTGATACTCTTACTGGAGTCCTTTACAAATGGGATAAATTCTGAGAGACACAGAGAGAAAAGACCCAGAAGCTCATAAAGGAACTCACAGAAGCTGGGAGAGAAAGCCAGGAGAGCAAGAAGCTGAAATCAGTAGAACCTGAGAGAGAGAAGGTCATCAAAGAAGCAGCCAGGAGCTGAAAGCAATAGAGCCTGGAGGAAAAGTCAGAGACTGGCAGATGCTGCCATTGTGCCCTGCCATGTGACAAGAGTCCAGGATTGCCAGCAGCTGTGTCTTCAGGGAGAGAGCTTCCCTTGATACCTTGGTTTGGACATTTTTCTCACCCTCAAATCTATAAGCTTATAAGTTAATAAATCCCCATTGTAAAATCCAGACCATCTTTGGTATATTGCCTTGGCAGCAAATCAGAGGAGATGGGAGAAAAATATGCATAAAAACAAATAGATCAAAATTCCCAGAGAAGGGACAAAGAAAAGGAAGATCTCTCCTGGAGGTGAAACAACTACACAAAAAGTAAATCTTAAAAATTGCACAACATATCCAGGGCAAGAATCAGATGAGAAAGAACTGAGAAAATCTGAACAGTTAAAAACAGTCTATTCTAAAGGTCTAGAATAAGACCAAGTGTCAAAGAAGAGCCATAACACAAAATCAACTATAAAACCCTAGACAGGAGGGAGAAACAGACCTTCAAAGTTAACCCAACAAGAGGACCAGGTGCCTAGATATCAGCAAAACTCACAAGCCATACTAAGAAATAAGAAGATAGGGCTCAGCCACGGGAACAAATTAAAACATTAGAGGAGACTCAGAAGTTGGAACAACTAATCAAAGATATTCAAACAAATCTCCTAAATCAATTCAAGGAGATGAAGGAAAATTTGCATAAAGAGATAAAGTATATTAAGAAGACAATGTGTGAGCAAAAAGAAGAATTTGAAAATATAAGAAAGAAACATAACAGAAATTATGGGGATGAAAGACACAATAGTAAAGAGTAAAAATACAACAGCAGATTTGAACATGCAGAAGAAAGAATTAGCAAACTAGAGGACAGGACAATTGAAATCATACAGTCAGAAAAAAAGATAGAGAAAAGAATAGAAAAAAATAAGCAGTATCTCATGGATTTGAGTGACAGCATGAAGCACACAAATATACATGCCATGGATATTCCAGTAGGACAAGAGAAGGGAAAATGTGCAGAAAGAGTATTTGAGGAAATAATGGTCAAAAACTTCCCAACTCTTATGAAAGACATAAATATACATGTCCAAGTAGCACAATATACTCCAAACAAAATAAATCCTAAGAGACCTACTCCTACACACTAAATATGAATAGATTAAACTTCTGAATCAAAGACACAGTTTGGCAGAATGGATAAATAGGATTTTCCAACTATATGTTGTTTACAAGAAACTCACCTTAAACCCAAAGACACAAATAGGTTAAAAGTAAAAGAATGGAAAAAGATATTTCATACAAATAGTAAACAAAGAAGAGCTGGCATAGCTATACTAATATCAGAAAAAAAAGAATTTAAGTTAAAAGCTATTTTAAGAGACAAAGAAGGACACTATATATTAATAAAAGGGGCAATCCACCAAGAAGAAATAATGATTAATATTTAACCACAATGTCCCAAAATACATAAGGCAAACACTGGAAAAACTAAAGGGAAAAATAGACATCTCTACAATAACAGATGGAAACTTCAATACATCACTTTCATCAATAGATAGAATATCTAGGTGGAAGACCAATAAGGAAACACAGAACTTGAATAATATGATAAATGAACTAGACCAAACAGAGATATACAGAACATTGCACCCCAAAACAGCAGTATAGATGTTCTTCTCCAGTGCACATGGATCATTCTCCAGGATAGATCACATATTGAGTCACAAAACAAGTTTCAATAAATTTAAAAATATTGAAATTCTGCAAAGCATTTTCTCTGACCATAATGTAATGAAGCTGGAAATCAATAACAAGCTAAGAACTGGAAAATCCACAAATATTTGGATTTGAATATATTAAGGTTATTAAACAAGGTTCTTAGCTCCTAAGTTCCATTTTGTGCTCCTTCCTTATGATTTTTCTTTTGATCAAATATCAACATCTTTGTTGATTTTCTTATACAACTAGTGGGTCAAAGAAAAAATTGCAAGGGAAATCAATAAATATCTTGAGATGAATGAAAATGGGAACACAACATGCCAAAACTTATGGGATGCAGCAAATGCAGTCTTGAGGGGGTAATTTATAGCCCCAAATGCTTACACTAAATAGCATAAAGAACTAAAATCAAAGACCTAACTGCACACCTGGAAGAATTAGAAAAAAAACATCAAATTAATCCCAAAACAAGCAGAAAGAAAGAGATAATGAAGAGCAGAAATAAATGAAATCTAGAATAAAAAATAGAAAAAATTAACAAAAGCCAAAAGTTGGTTCTTTGAAAAGATCAATAAAATTGACAAACCCTTAGCTAGACTGACAAAGGATAAAAGAGAAAAGATACAAATAAATAAAACCAGAAATGAGTGGAGGGACATTAGTATCAGCCCCACAGAATAAGAAAGATCATAAAAGGACACTATGAACAACAGTATGCCAACAAATTAGATAAGCTAGATGAAATGGGAAATTCCTAGAAACACACAAACAACCTACACTAATTCTAGAAGAAATAGAAGACCTCAACAGACCAATTACAAGCAAAGAGTTTGACTCGGTTATCAAAAACCACCCAATAAATTAAAGCCCAGGACCAGATGGCTTCATTGATGAATCCTAGCAACCATTCCTAAAGAATTAATACCAATCCTGCTCAAACTTTTCCAAATAAATGGAAGAGGAGGGAGCATTACATAACTTATTCTATGAGACCAACATCACCCTAATACCAAAAGCAGATAAAGGTACAATGAGAAAAGAAAATTACAGACCAATTTCTCTGATGAATATAAATGCAAAAATCCTCAACAAAATACTTTCACATTGAAAAAGTTATACACCATGATCAAATGGGTTTTATCCCAGTTATCCAAGGGTGGTTCAACATAAGAAAATCAATTAATGTAATATATCACATCAACAAGACCAAGAGAAAAAAGTGATCATCTCAATTGATGCAGAGAAGGCATTTGATAAAATTCAGCATCTGTTCTTGATGAAAACACTTAGAAAAAAAGGAGTAGAAGAAAATTTCCTCAAAAAGATAAAGGGCATATCTGAGAAATTCACAGTTAACATCATACTCAATGGTGAAAGCCTGAAAGCTTTTCCTCTAAGGTCTGGAACAAGACAAGGATGCCCACTGTCACTCCTGTTATTCAACTTCGTACTGGAAATTATAGACTCAGAGCAATTAGGTAAGAAAAAGAAATATAAGGCATCCATACTGAAAGGGAAGGAGTAAAGCTTTCACTATTTGCAGATGACATGGTTTTATATATATGGAAAGCTCTGAAAAATCTACAACAAAGCTATTAGAACCAATAAATGAATTCAGCAAAGTGGGCATGGTGCAAGACCAATAAGCAAAAATCAGTAGTGTTCTATATACTAATAATGAACAAGCTAAGGGGGAAACCAAGAAAAAAATTCCATTTACAATAGCAACTGAAAAAATCCAATATCTAGGAATAAATTTAACCTAGGGTGTAAAGGACTTGTATGCAGAAAACTATAAAACCTTGCTTAAAGAAATCAAAGAAGAATTAAAAAATTGGAAAGACATTCCATGTTCATGGATTAGAAGACTAAATTTCATTAAGATGTCAGTTCTACCCAAAATGATTTATAGGTTCAATGCAATCCCAATCAAAATTCCAATGGCCTGTTTTGCAGAAATGGAAAAGCCAATTATCAAATTTATTTGGAAGGATGAGGGGCCTTGAGACAAATACATCTTGGTAAAGAAGACCAAAGTTGGAGGACTCACACTTCCTGAAGTTAAAATCATATTACAAAGCTACAGTGGTCAAAACAGCATGGTGTTAAGCAAGGAGGACCATTGTTCACCGCAGTTCACACTGTAGACCACACTCTTCCACACAGGTCTGCATGTTAGGTGATGATATAAAATGGCCTGTATCTGTCATTGCAGTGTCATTCAGGACGATTCCCAAGTCCTGAAAAAGCCCCTGCATTACAACTGTTTTTCCCTCTCCCTGCCCCCAGAGCCTCCAGTGGCCACTGGCTCCACATCAATGCTGTAATTTCTTCCATTGCTAGCATCACAATATGTCTATAGTAGAATACCAGTAAGTCCACACTAGTCCATAGTTCATTCCCCAGTCCTGAGGATTGTGGCATGGTGATGCCCACTCCACCTCTAATTGAGAGGGGGCTTATACACCACGGGGAAGATGGATGGGACTATCTTGCCTGCAGTTGCAGACTCTCTCTGTTCCTTGGGATGGTCGTTGTCCATCATCATCTCCTTGTTAGTTTTCTTGGGTGAGTCCAATGAGCTGTAGAGTAGATGTTGCAACTCCGCTGAGGTTCCAGGCCCAGCTCAGTTGCAATGAATGTGCCACACTAATGTAGGATGTTTATGGGGGAGGGAGTGGGAGATATGGGGAGTGGGGCATATGGGAATCCCTATATTTTTTGTGTAACATTTATGTAATCTAAGTATCTTTTAAAAATTAAAAAAAATTATTAAAAAAAGCATGGTATTGGCACAAGAATAGATATATCAATCAATGGAATAGGATTGAGAGTAAGTAATAAACCTTCACATCTCTGACCAATTGATTATTTATTTATTTCTCCCTCCCCCTCATTGTGCTCGCTATCTACTCTGTGTTCTCTCTGTGTCTGCTCATCTTTTTTAGGAGGCACTGGGAACTGAACCCAGGACCTCCCATGTGGGAGGGAGGCGCCCAATCGCTTGAGCCACATCTACTCCCTGCTTGTTGTGTCTCCTCGTTGCATCATCTCATTGCAACATCTTGTTGAGTCATCTCATTGCATCAGCTTGCTGCACCAGCCCTTCACGTCAGCTCACTGTCTTGCTCGTTTTCTTTTTTTTTTTTTTTTACCGGGAGGTCCCAGGGATCGAACCCGGGTCCCTCCATATGGGAGACGGACGCCCAACTGGTTGAGCTACATCCGACCCATTCATTTTCTTTAGGAGCAATGAGAACTGAACCTGGAATCTCCCATGTGGGAGGTGGGCACCCAACTGCTTGAGCCACATCCACTCTCCCTGGCCAATTGATTTTTTCTTTTTTTTTTTTTTTTTGCCTATAATCAAAACTTTATTGAAAAACTGACACTAAAATTGGAGATCACTGCTGTATACCTTACAAAATCAAACATAATTCGATTATCTTGGTAGGTTAACTAGAATTACTGAATTGTTAAGGCATTCTACGATGTAAAACAAATTCAGGAAGTTGGGAGTGTCATTTATTAGTGTTGTTTTCTTCTAAACGAACATCCTTCTGTAAGTCTGGCCTTTCCTCCTGGAGGCTGGCACAATACTGTTGAACAACCTACACAAAGAACCACTGTCTTTGTGCTTGCCTGTCTCAGCTTGGCTAAGCATGGCTGAAAACTGTAGTAATCCTGTAGCAAACTGGACATTTTACATCCATAAAATAAGAATTTGCACTTTGAACTAGCCGTTTCTTTTTATGAAAAATATGGAACGCTTCATGAATTTGCATGTCAGCCTTGTGCAGGGGCCATGCTAATCTTCTCCGTATCGTTCTAATTTTAGGATATGTGCTGTGAAGTGGGCACCCAATTGATTTTTGACAAGGCTACCAAATCCACTCAACTGGGAAAGAATAGTCTCTTGAGCAAGTGGTGCTGGGAGAACTGGATATTCATATGCAAAAGAATGAAAGAGGACCTCTATATCATACCATATATAAAAATTAACTCAAAATGGATCAAAGACCTAAATATAAAAGTCTGGAGTACAAAAGTCCTAGAAGAAAATATAGGGAAGCAGCGTCAGGATTTTGTGATAGGCAATGGTTTCTTAGACTTTGTACCCAAAGCACAAGCAATGAAAGAAAAATAGATAAACGGGACCTTCTCAAACTTTTGTGCATCAAAGGACTTTGTGAAAGTAAAGAGACAACCTTCTCAATAGGTGGAAATATTTGGAGACCATATATCTGATAAGGGTTTAATATCCAAAATACATAAAGAAATCCTAAAGCTCAGCAATAAAAAGTCAAACAACGGGGAAGCAGATGTGGCTCAAGAGACTGGGCTCCCACCTAGTACATGGGCGGTGCTGGGTTTGGTTCCCGGTGCCTCCTGGAGAAGACGAGCAGACACGGAGAGCACATGGCAAATGGACACAGGGAGCAGACAGGGAGCGCAAACAATGGGGGGGCGGGGATAAATAGATGAAAAATAAATCTTAAAAAAACAAAGTCAAACAGCTTGGGGACAAAAATTATTCTTGAGTCCCAGTATCCTCACGGTTCTTCCATAGGATATATTTTCCATGTACCACAAAATCTAGTGTTTTCAGTCAGATTTGACCTTTTCCTCCTGCCCTAACTGCCGGGCGCCACGCCATTGAATGGGCCGCAAGGTGAAGCTGGTTTTGGTGTTCGGAGAGCCCAGGTGAGTGCGTGGGGTCGGCCTTGCACGGCTGCCCTAGCAATACAGCGAGGTCAGCTCTTGGGTTTGATCTCTTGCCAAAATGTGTAACCTGGAACACTATTTTTTCGACATGTTCCAAGAAAAAAAGAGCCCAGTGGCTAAATAAAGATTGAGAAATCTGCATACTACTAAATTTATCAATACTAAGGTGACATTAATTGTAAGTTGTGGAGAGTTTAATAATTTTTGGAGAAAAGTCATTTGCTACGTTAAATATGCACATCAATTATAAGACAAATCTGGTTTGCAAAACATGACATGGTGAATAAAAACGTGCCATAGAATTTAGGATATGTTGATAGCCTCTTTTTGGGGGGAGTCACAATTCAAATAAGCATCTTAAATGCATTAAGAAGTTCCATGATAAAGCAACTCATATTTGTTTTACGCTGACTTACCTGAAATTGCTTGACCACAAATGTCTTTTTTTCACATATCACCAATAATATATTGTGATTCCAATTATCACACTACTGGCTTCGCATTTGGTTGTTGTTTAAAAGTGGACCCCCAAGATTTGACTCAAAGGTGTTCAAAAGATTATTTTTCGGAGCGCCTGGAGTTTTGTTTTCCTATCGGATTTCCCACTAGGTGGTAGTGTTACAACATCAAAATACTTCCCACGCGTGGTCTAGCAGCTCCAGTTCAATCTCACAGGAGGCACTGAGTGCCTGCTAGGAGGATGCCGTGGCTAAGGACGTGAGGCTGGTGATTTTCCTGGCAAGGATCGACGCCCCGTCACTCCCAGGCCAATGCTCTTTCCATTACACACAACACATGCACTTAGGAAGGCAACTGTCCTGTTTTCGTAGGCAAGCTTATGAGATGCGGTATACTTAAACATTTGTAAGAGGAAGTTTTCTATGGAATTTATAGAGCAAATCTCTTTATGGGAAAACAAAAGTGGGAGCACAAAGATCCACAAAACCTGGGATTTTTTTTCATGCATTCTAGACCCCAGAAAGGTGTGAGGTGCCCCACTCTTGAGATGATGATTTTATTCTAGAAGAGAGTCCAGCTTCAGGACCAGGTTACAGAGCTGACTGTGGTAGGTTGAGTTATGTACCCCGGAAAAGACATGTTCGTAATCCTAACCCGTTCCTGTGCGTGTGAATCCCTGGTAAGAAGCACTATTTGAAGGTCTTATTTTTAGTTAAGGTGTGGCCAACTGAATCAAGTAGGACCTTATCCAGATTTCTAGAATCATTCATAAACGGAAGAAATTCAGACAGAGAAATCCTCGGGGAGGAGCCAGAAGTCAGAAGTGGTGGGAGCCTGGAAGAGAAAGGAGAGGACATCGTCACAGGCATTGACAGGTGATGGGAAAGCCCAGGAGCCAAGCACCGCCCACAGGCAGCCCGGAACGCCACAGTCCCTGGGCAGGAAGCACCGCCTTACTGACGCCTCGAATTTGGGCTTCTAGCCTCAAAACAGTGAGCCAATGGATTCCCATTGTTTAAGCCGATCCATTGTGGTATTTGTGATTGAAATTTAGCAAAATTAACTTATTGACCTAAAGCAGTGAAAGCACTTATTATTAATAAATATACTCTAGGTCGTAGTTTAAGCTATGACCAGGATGTGTCTCGTGATCTTTAAAAATATTTTTTTTTTTACTTAAAATACTTTCTAACTTACAGGATTGTTTAAGAAATAATACAAACCCCATCCAGAGAACTCCAAACACCCCATTTCCCCCGGATACCTAGATCCACCAATTTTAACATTTTCCACATATGCCATTTCTTTCTTTCCTTCCTTCCTTCCTCCCTCCCTCTCTCCCTTCCTTCCTTCCTTCCTTCTTTCCTTTGTTCCAAACACTTGTGTGTAAGTTGCATACATCATGCTCCGTGGATATAATATCATGCACAGTTCCTAAGAACAAGGATATTCACTTACATAACCACCTTAAGTGCAGTTATCAAGTTCAAGAAATTTAACATTGATATAAAGCTTACAGTCTATAACCCTTCCCCCCTCCCCCTATTTTTCTTTCTTGAGGTACCAGGGGCTGGGCACCAAACCTGGGATCTGGCATGTGTGAAGCCAGCACTCAACCACCGAGTCACATCGGCGTCCCCGAGTTGGCCCCTTCATTTGTTTTGCTTGTGTTTTCTGTTTTCTTTTTCTGGAGGCACTGGGAACCAAACCCAGGACCCCCCACGTGGGAAGTAGGTGCCCAACTGCTTGAGCCACAACTGCTCCCTATGATCCATTTTTTTGTATGTTCCAATAATATCCTTTTCAACCTTTTCTCCTCCCTTGTTAGATCATGTCCAGGATCACATATTGCATTTAATTGTCATGATTTCTTTAGCTACTGTTTTTTTATTGTGGGAACATTTAGACAAAATAAATTTTTCTATCTCAACCATTCCCAAGCATACCATTTAGTGGGGTTAATTACATTTACAAGACTGTGATACCCTCACCACCTTCCATTACTAAAACTTTCCCATATCTCCAAACAGAAACCCTATACCCATTATGCATTAACTCCCCATTCTCCCCACCCCTGACTGTCTACTCTAACTTCTGTCTCTATGAGCTTGCATATTTGCTGATATTCTCTTTGTAGTTACCAGGAGATTATATTTAACATGGTAAATCTATAAGAATCATGTTTGCTTTGATAGCTACTTAATTTCAATAGGATATGCAACTAAAGTTCCTATACCCCTTAATTCCCCCACCTTTATGTAGTTCATGTTACAAATTGCATGCTTATGCATTATGAGTCCAAAACCACTGACTTATCGTCACATTTTATGCATTTGCCTTTAGCTTTTATAGGAAGAAAAAAGTGGAGTTACAATCCAAGAACGCAACAGTACTGGCATGTGGCAGTTTGAGATTATTTCTGAATTCCAAAAAGAGAGATTATGTTTGTAAACTGGTCTGGGGTTTGATAGCCTTTGATTGCATTAGATTCAGCTGAGATGTCTTTGATTAAATTATGCTAAGATTAGGGTTTTGATTCCACCATGCCTGTAGAGTGTAACTCATGTTAAGTCCCCGCCCCCTTGGTGGGCTGATATAAATGGACACTCACTCAAGAAGACACACAGAAGAAGGCACAGGAAGAAAGAGCTCCACAGACACGGCAGAGGAGAGAACTTTGACCCTACGGCCCCGGGAAGAGAGATGAGCCATTTGCCCGATAGTTTGCAGCTGAAGAGAACAGAGCAGCTGCGCTGAGAAGCCTGGAAAGAAACAAACCCTATACCAACCTACAGCTGAGATCAAAGAAGCTGGGCCCACGGAGCTCTAAGAGGAAGAAGGAAGGAGACCAGGCAGAGATCGCCCGCCATCTTACTTCAACACATGACAACTGACTTGGATGAGAAAGCACCTCTTATGGTACCTTGAGTTGGACTCTTCAGGGCCTTGTGACTGTCAGCTCCTACCCCAAATAAATACCCTTTATAGAAATCAGCAGATTTCTGGTACTTTGCATCAGCACCTCTTTGGCTGACTAGTACATGGCATTTATACCTGCCCACGCCATCACCCTTACTGTGGCCCTTCATTTCTTCTTACTGTTTTCATCTATTATCTAGTGCCTTTCCTTCCAAGCTGCAGGACTCTCTTTAGCATCTCTTGTAGGGCTGGTCGAGTGGTGACAAAGACCCTCAGCTTTTGTTTATCTGGGAATGTCTTAATCTCTCTCTTAATTTTTTTTTTCTCCCTTATTTTTGAAAGGCAGTTTTGCTGGATATAGACTTCTTGGCTGGCTTTTTGTTTTTTTTTTTTTTTTTTTTGCTTTCAGCACTTTAAATATGTCATTCCACTGCCTTCTTCCCTCCATGGTTTCGGATGAGAAATTGGCACTTAACCTTACTGAGGCTCCCTTGTATGGGACACATTGCTTCTCTTTTGCGGCTTTCAAAATTCTCTCTTTATTTTTGGCATTTGATAGTTTGATTATAATACGTTGTATTGTGGGTATATTTAGGTTTAGAGTTTGTTGAGCATCTTGGATGTGTTTATCTATGTCTTTCATTAAATTTATGAAAGTTTTCAACTTTATTTATTTGAATATTCTTTCTGCCCCTTTCTTTCTTCTCCTTCTGGGACTCCCACAATACGCATATTGGTACACTTAATGGTATTCCACAGGTCCCTCAGGCTCTATTCATTTTTCTTCATTCTTTCTTCATCTGCTCCTTAGACTGGATGATTTCTATTGTTTTACCTTTAAATTCACTGACCCTTTCTTCTTCCATCCCCAATCTGCTGTTGAATTCCCCTAGTCAATTTTTAATTTCTGTTACTGTAGTCTTTAGCTCAATTTGTTTCCTTTTCATAATTTCCATCACTCTATTGATATTCTATTTCTGTTCATCTATTGTTTTCCTTATTTTCTTTTGTCCTTTGTCCATGATTTACTTTAGCTCTTTAAGCATATTTAGGACCATTTTTAAAAATTCTTTGTCTGGTATTCCCTAGGTCTGGTTCTCCTCACTGATGGTTTCTAATACTTTATTCTTCTTCATTCTTGGGTTATCAATTCCTATCTCTTTATATGTTTTGTGATCTTTTATTAAAACCTGGATATTTGATATTTTAATGTGTTATCATTGGAATTTAGAGGCATCTGTTCCTTAAGCCTGTATCCAGCAAGTGTTATTAAGAGCTTTCTTTGAATGCCAGGAGCTAGCAACAACACAACAACAACAACAAAGAAAAAAAAGGGAAAAAGGAAACCTCTTTCCCAGTCTTTGTAGGCTGACCTGGGTGAGTGCTCTCAATCAGAGCTCATCTATAAATGAGCTTAGAGACTAGCTCAAAGCTAAAGCTTAGGGCTGCTCTGATGCTTTCTGTTCATACACCTTGTCTTGGGCATGCACATATGGCCCTAGGATTCCCCCCATTTACGTGGATATGAATGTCCCCTCTTCCTCAATGTCCCAGACACTGCACTGTATGTCCTATAGCCAGTAACCCTTTGCCCCAGGCTCACACAACTTGACTGCTTTCTCACAGAATTCTGAAGTAGAGTCCTGTGACCTGTCTTTTACACATGGGGAAAGTTCTGGGACAGTGAACCTATAACAATTTCCTGGCTCAGTCTCACAGGCGGCCACTAGACAGATTAGGCCCGAGATACATGGTCCCAGGACTTAGGAACCTGGAACCAGGCCAAGGACTGGCCTGAGAGGGTGGGCCAGCTCTACAGGTGTGAGGGGGTGAGGAGGGGCCAGTAGAGTCTATAACTTTTTTTTTTTTTTTTTACCGGGAGGTACCGGGGATCGAACCCCGGTCTCTCCATATGGTAGACGGACGCCCAACCTCTTGAGCCACATCCGTTTCCCGAGTCTATAACTTTTAAGATGCCTTTCCTTGATTTGGCACTCACCCTGCCACTGCAATCCTTTAACTGTTTTCTGGAGCTTTGAGACAGATGTTTCTGCCGGTTCTTGCTGGTTGTTCAAAGCTGCATTGTGGCGGAGGGATCCTTGAAGCTTCTCTCTCAACCACCTTGCTCAGGGCAGGGCTGGGTCTTAGGATTTTGAAGCTGCTTGAAGGGCTTGTGCCGTGTTGCAATGGGGAGAACCTCAAGGGTTAGCTAGTTTAAGACTTTTAATTTTATAAATGAGGCAGCCTTGGCTCAGGGAAGACAAGTACTTGCCAAGTCACAGGATGACATCTAGAACATACACGAGCAGGGTAAAACTAAGATTTGTCTTTACGTCATATTCTCACTCTCACCACTTCAGGGACCTCTTATATTTGTCTTCCTGAAGCACAGCCCACCTTCATTCAGGGCTGATGCTGTGTGATTCTCCTTGCCTGGTCAGAGCATGTTTCTGCCATGCTCCCTGAACCATTAACAGAAATCGGCTTGATTTTCAAGACTCTAACTCTTCCAACATAGAGCTGAGTCATCTCTGCACTTCCAGAGTCTGGCAGGTGGTCGTGTGTATGTACGACCTGTTCTACTCAGGCCCCCAACCCCTTGCAATCATGGGGAGGTCGACGCTTTGTACTAATCTATAAAGAATAATTTAATAAAACCTCCTTTCGTTTTTTGGTAACATCTGTTTTTGACAGTAACTTTTTAGAAACAGCCTGGCTGCTTTTCTTGCCTATTTCATATGGTTTCTGTGTTATGGTCTTATATTTATAAACTCTTTCTGAACCCTGATATTTGCAGACATTTTCCTATATTTCACCTTTCATATTGACATGTGAATCTTTAATTATTCTATATTTTATTTTTTGCATAAGCTTAGGAAGTTTTTTTGCACTAATTATTGCTTTATCTGTCCTGTCCCCCTTGATTTGAGGTATCACATTTGTCATGATTTTTATATAATTTGTTCTTTTCTAAAATTTTATTATGTTTTACAGATTTGTCTGTTTATTTCTATAACTTGTTATTGTGGAACAAATAGTATAAATTCTGTTTTTTTTGGGACTGGTGGGTAGGCATATTTAATAACTATGGTCAATGTTTAATATGGGATTTTAGTTAAGTGAGCAATTTACTCAATCTCAATGTCATGTGAACTTAAAGACTTCTGAGGAGCTAGGTTTTATTTCTGTAAAAGCTTGAGAATTATGGGAGGTGATGAGGGAAAGCGTGTGACTAAATCTCCTGAGGGGAGAAGGGCTTTGCATGCTTTCCACATCCACTCTTATGCTTGAAAAGGCAAGTCATTGGTGATATTCTTGAGAATGTAGGGTCTCGTTTCCTGCAGTCATAACCCATAAATATTTATAGACGGTTGAAGGCAGGGCCAGAATAATACTGAAGAACAAGATTATGGTTTTTTCATTCTAAAGTTTTTGAAGTAGAACAAGAAGAAAAAGGTAGGGTTAATCACGGATAATAGAATATTATGTGAGGCCAATATGAGGATTAAATGAGATACCAAACTGTCATGCAGGGCAAACTAGCTGACTAATATTATCGTCCCTAAATGAAGTTCTACACTTCATATCAGCCTGTCAGCGAGAACACAAAAAGGAGGAAATTGCACAAAATATAGAGCTGATCAGCTTTCTCCCCATTTGATGGAATTGCAGCTTGATGAATCAAGAATGAATTTTAGAGTTAAGTTTTTTGGAACATGGAGTATTTTCTTCCTCCTCTGGAGCCCTGATGTGGATTAAGTATCTAAGGCTGCTTGCCATACACGACAGGACATGTAAGGGGGAAGTAAGCTTTTTTGGAGGAGGAGGGGGGCCTCATACTTTTAACTGGTTCTGCAGGTAAGGCCAAATGTAAACATCTTTAATTTGGGAGCACACTGGAGTGCTTCAGCGGCTCTCTTGTTAGTGAGAACATCCTTCACAGGTGAAGTTAGGACATATTTGATCTGTGTTTCTAGCAGAATGGCTGAGGGTCCTTCCCATGTAGGTTGGAAACCTTGGCGCAGCTTCAGTATCAGATGAAGTTTTGTGCTTCTCTGGTTTTGCAATATGAGAGTTCACAGCTCAGTGGGTTAGAGGCCAAGCCTGAGGCGCTGTTTAAGGACATGTCCCGGAAGGAGGTGAGGTCGCAGGGCTCGGGCTTGAGACCAGCTCGTGGCTGTCTATTGGGAACCCAAGGGCAGAGCTTGGCTGCAGGCCGCGCCCTCCCTGCGAGCTTTGCTGGGTGGCGCTGCAGTGCCCCCACCCCACTCTGATTCGGGACTGGGTCGTGGCACCTGCTTTGTCGGGGGGATGCTGCAGGGTGACCAACGGTCCTGGTTCGCCTGGGACTGAGCGGATGAGCCTTCCGTTTTCAGCCGATGCCGTCCCAGGCGACTAGGACAAGCTGGTCCCTGAAGCTGAGCGAGTGCTTCACCTGCTGCTTTCGTCCTTGCCGGGGAAGGGCGCCCAGGTTGGCCTGTGTGGGTGGTGGGCGCCTGGAGCACGTGGGGAGCTGCGGACGTCCAGGTGGCTGAACCGCCCGGGGCCACCAGAGACCCCCGAGCTAAAGGCATGCGTCTTGTTGAGCGCCTCTGAGCATTACCGTGTGACAGATAAACGACACACCTGTTCATATTTTTGTAGTATAAAATTCAGGCTTACGGACAAGTTAGGAAGTAAAAAGCAGAACAGCCCTTGATCTGTAAAATCTGACCCATATAAAGTTTATGTATAAAGTGGTTTTGTAACTTGCCCATCGTTCTCGTTAAGAGCCCTGCTGATTTCTCAGGCTGTGGCTGGGGGGCCAGAGCTCGTGTCACAGCGCCCTGGCCACCATCCCCGGAGACTGGACTGTGGCGGCTTGGTGGGCCTTGCTCCGTGGTGCTCTGGGTGAGGCGTTCCGGTCCTCTGCTTCTGGACCTGCTCAGCAGCTTCTCCTGAATATTGAAGTTATGTTTTAATTTCATGGAAGCTTGTCTATTTCAGCTCTTAGTAGGCCACCTGTTTAAATAGTCAATCAATTTTCTGTGTATTTGCAGCTCATGGATAACAGAATTCAGAGGGAACTTCATAAATAATAATCCTCTCCATTTTCCAATGAGGAAACTAAAATTTGCACACATTAAATGATTTTGCCAGAAAATACTCTGTAAATTAATTGCAGAAATCAGATTGGAACTTGAGAACCGACTTCTACTCTAAATGTGCTTTATTATTATTATTATTATTTAGTTTTAGAGATTTTATTTATTTACTCCCTCTCCCTTGTTGTTTGCGCTCGCTGTCTGCTCTCTGCGTCTGCTCATCTTCTCTTTAGGAGGCACTGGGAACCGAACCTGGGACCCCTCATATGTGAGAGAGGCACTCAATAGCTTCAGCCACCTCAGTTCCCTGCTTTGTTGTCTCTGTCATTGTGTTTCCTCTTTGTGTCTCCTTGTGAGGTCATCTTGTTGCACCAGCTCGCTGTCTTGCTCGTCTTCTCCAGGAGGCACTGGGAGCCGAACCCGGGACCTCCCATATGGTAGGCGGGAGCTCAGTCACTTGAGCCACATCTGCTTCCCTCTAAATGTGCTTTAATCATCCCATGCTATGAGTGGCAGAAACATACCACAGCTCTATAGCAATCCAAATGAAATGATGATTTATGCTTCTGAAATCTTATTTTCCTTCAGGTACACATAGCAGCACACATGCCTTAATCTAGTTAGCATATCCTACCAAGATTTATCTTTCAAAAACACTTAAATAAACATATCAATAGGAAAATGGGCAAAGGATGTGAACAGGCAATTAAAAAAATTCATATTGACTGTACATATATTAAAAAGTTCAAATGCACTAGTAATTAAGGAAATGCAATGTAAAATAACCATGTGATAACAATTTTCACTTGGAAAAGATATAAAATGATAATTTCCAATTTAGTTAAAGGTCTGTAGAAATGGGAATTCTCATAATTTAAAAATACTGTAGCTTTTTCAGTAACATATATATTAAAACAATCTTTAACTCACAATTTTCCTTCTAGAGTTGAATCCAGTAGAAATAACCTGACAATAATCTTCCATCATTGTTTTTAATATAAAAATTTGAAAACACCATAATTGACCAGCCATAGATTTGTTAAATTATGGTTTGTTTATATAAAGAAATCCTATATGACATGGAAAAATAATCATAATATAATGTTAAACCAAAAAAGCATATTTCGAAGTAGCATGCATTTTATTTAAAAGCATCTTTAAGGACACATAGAAAAATGTTACTCTATTTCTTTGTCTATGTATTTTCTGTTTTACATTTTTACCTTTTTTTGGGTAACAGCTTTATTGATACAGAATTCACATACCTGTGTTACTTTTACATTTCTTTTGTTAGGTTTAGTCAGAAGTTAATAACAGTTATTATTTTTTACAATTGTAAAAATTACAGTTTTAAAGATGTTAAAGATTACATTTCTACTTAACATAGAAAATGTTGTTGTAGTACATTTATAATAAAAAACTATTTCCATTCAAAACATGTTAAAGTTGTTTAAATAAAGGATTTATTAAATTTTTAAAAAACCTCAAAGAAATTGTTTCTCAGTATTTTCACAAATTTCTTAGCACTGTAGGGAAGATAAAAGGAAACAAATTACTATACAAATGTAATAAATAAAAATAAATGAATGCTATTACATATTTCTCCTCTGGTCAAAAGCCTTTGGTGCCTTCCCATACTTTTGGGACATCTTCATCTTCTAAACCCATCCACAATCTGATTTCTAATTCTGATACATTATTGATTAATTATTTGGCTCATTCTTTTCATAAGCATCTATTTGCCAGGTACTTTCCCTTTTTCTCCTCATCTCTTACCTTCCACATTTTTCCCTGCGATTTAAAATGCTCTGTGCACGGCCGCCTCCCTGCCCAGAGTGCCTCGTGATGTGAAGTCCACTCACTCAGCACCTGCTGCCCTTTAAGGCACACTCACAAGCCACACTTTTTTCAAATATTCCAGCCACCTCTCTTCTATTTGAAATAATTCAATTTTATACTGTCTCCTACGAGTAGAATATCAGCTGTGTGGTTTCAGCTTCTGGCTTAGGGACCGCTGGAGGGAATCTGGAGTTGAGAATGGTTTTCATCTGATCTTGCTGTCTTGCGGCAACCCCTTCCCATCTTACTGGTGTGGAGGGGTTGAGATAGGCTTAACTGAGGAAAATTAACAAGTGAACTTAAGATGTGACGGAATGTGAATTCTAATCCCAAGGCAATATTTTCAAGTGCATTTACAGCCATTCTAAATGCAATTCTCAAAGCAGGTTTCTATGTGTTCTTCATAGAGCTGGTTGGAATTTTATAGTTCACCCCTATATTTTACAATTAATTCCATAGATCAAACCACAAAGAAGACCATCTGTCACTCCCTTATTATCTCTTTTTACCTTCTAATAGTTTTCTTCCTGTCTATGTTTGTGCAGTGCCTTCAGCCTCTACTTCTCTCTTCATTTTTTCTACTCATCCAAATTCCACTAACTTTTTTAGATTTTGCTCAAGACCCATGTACCTCAGTATTACTTTTCTAATTAAATTTGGTCTGTGATCTTTTTCCCTTTGTATTTATGCAAAAAGAATATGCATTGTCTGCGTACACATTTACACACTTGCTTATCTTTTTATTTTTTTTAAAGATTTATTTATTTACTTTTATCCATCTTTAGCTTGGATAATTTACTTAATCTCTTGAGACACAACTTTCTTTACTGTTCAGTGAAGGTAAAGTCACCTTCATTATGGGAAGGTGATGACCAAATGAGATCACATAGATGCAAAGTTCCTGGCACGCTGACCTTTCCCTGGACCAGGTGGGAAATGCTAGATTACACTGTGGAAACAAACAACCTCAGTCTTTCGACACAGGAGTTTACCTCTTGGATTCCAACATGGGTGGCCGGGAGACGGTGCTCACGGGCCCACGGAGGCAGAAACCTCGTTTTGACAAGTGCCTCCATGATCCCAGAGGCAGGGGAGAGAAACGGGAATTGTGTTGGCTCTTAGGACTTCTGCCTGGAAGGAATACACTTCTGCTCTCACTCCACTGTGCAAAAAAAGTGACATGCTCACATGTAACCTCCAAAGGGGAGGGGAGCACGGTCGCCACGCCCTCTGAAAGCAGAGTCAGAAACACTTGGGTAGTTCATTATCAGTGATGGCACGTCCTTCACGGCACTTACAGGTTCCCAGTGCCGCGATGCTCGTTGAATGGATGCGGACATGTCTGGGGATCTACGTCTTTCATTAGAAAGGCTTCTCTGTTTGAACAGGTTCACAAAACCACAAAAGGCTTCTTTCTCAGGGAAAGGTGGAAGTTGTCGTGACCTTTACCTGGAAGGCTTTCCAGGTTTTCCTGCTTTGAAACATTGTGACGGCAGAACCGATGCATCTCAAGGTGGGAGGGCCCTGCTCATCCAGGTGATCGGCCCCTCCGACCTCCCCAAAGTGGCTGTTCAGTCTCCTCATTAGCACCTCTGTTGACTGAATAAATGGAGTTTGGCAAGAGACTCTTACTGGAGTAGCCAGATTCAATCAGAGTCTCCTGTGTGGGTCTGTTTCCTTTTAGAGAGCTTTGGATTTGGCCGATGCTCATAAACTGGGCCACGGCAGGGACCCCTGGAAGCACAAAGGGCGTGGCTGGAAAGACGGGAGGGCTGATGCTCTCTGGCCTCAGCCGGCAGGTGGCCCACTGCTCTGACGGCTGCCCCAGCTTGGTGGAAGGTGGCGGCCGCGAGCGCCAGGTGGTCCACAGCGTCATCCGAGGCCGTTGCCATGGCGCCCACAGCCCCACGGCAGCCTGTGTCTCGCCCTCTTTCTCTTTTCACAGGGGACGGAAGCTGCTGCAAACCAGATTGCACTATTTTAAGCATAGCTAGGAGGTTTTGTTCTCTATCAGGATAGATGTTCTTTTCCATTGTTTGTTTTTGTCAAGCAGTCTCATTGTGCATAATCCAAAGCTTCCTTTGGTGTCAATGGATTTGTTCCCAGAGAGAATATTTTAAAGTATTACCATTGCAATCTGACAGGTGAGCCGCAGGAAAAGCATGGGTCTCTGGGAGACACATGAGCTGCAGAAGCCGATAATCTTCCTGTGCATTGTGGAGGTTATTTGGTAAAGGAAACGCCGTCCTTGGTTCTAAGAACCTTCAGTATTGGAGTATTTGGATACTGAAGGACAATCTTCTGCATGACAAACAGTTAAGGAGGAGTTTTTGCACAACAAGGTTTATGATAAGGTTCTGTGGCAGACATAGCTCAGTGGTTGAGCGCCTGCTTCCCACGCAGGAGGTCCAGGGTTCAATTCCTGGAGCTTCCTTAAAAAAAAAAGATTCTCCTCAATTAACCTCTAGCAAACTTTATGGTGATGACTCAATGATAAAGTATGGTGTCTTAGCTTGACCTTTAAAGAGGAAATGGATTTCTGAATCTCAGGGTCAGCATTTTCCAAAACACGTTCTGCAGGATGTTATTAAACTTTATATAGCAAATGGTATCATTGAGAAATGCTGAGATAAACCAAATGAAACAGGTTGACTCACTGCAAGAATTGATAAGAACCTTAGTATTTTAATGTACAGTGTGGATTTTCAAGAGCCAGCTAAATTATGCAGTATTTCTCAATCTTATTTCACCACAAAACTGTTTTTTAATAGAGTTTTTTTTTTTAAATGCTCTCATGTTCCCCAAAACAAAGTTTGGGAAATGCTGCCCTAAGTTCAACCTTTGAATAAAGTTTCTACTGTCAGATGGACTATTTAGGTAAAGCATTTACCTAAATGATCAGATGAAGTCATACTTACTGTAAAAAGCAATCAACCTGTACAACTAGAATCATGGGAAGCCATGCCATGATCCTGTGTCACTGAAAAAACCCTCTTGCCCACAGCTGCCAGGTGATGATCAGAAACTCGACCTCTTGCTGTTTGAGTGCAACTGGGGAAGAAACCACCCATCTGTGTGAAAAGTGGGCGAGGAATAGCTGTGTGCACAACAATATGTAGGGTTCACGTAAGAGACATCTGGTCTTGTCCCCAGTTTGCTTCTATTCTTATTGGAAAAGGCAGTCTTTCTTTGAAAACTGAAATAAAATACAATTACAGGAAACGGATGTGGCTCAAGAGGTTCGGCGTCCGTCTGCCATGTGGAGAGACCGGGGTTCGATCCCGGTACCTCCCGGTAAAAAAAAAAAAAAAAGGAAAAAAAAATATAATTACATATTAATTGGGTTGTAAATGAGTTGTACAGACAAAATCGTAAGATGTCAGCGGAGGGAGAGCTTAATGGATTGGCTGGGAACCCTTGTGCAGGAGATAAGGCTCTGGCTAGCTTTGGAGAATAATAACATTTGAAGAGTTTGAGTTGGACTATGAATCATATTCCTCTCTCTTCTCTTTGAAAACTCCCCCCACTAATCTTAGGGATTACTTGAGATATGACATATAGAATTACGGAGTGTGACTGAAAACAAGCTAGACATTGTCACGACACCTTCATCTCTTACAATCCAACAAAATATTTACTTGGAATGGTAGCATCTCTCATTCATGAAAAGGAGGGAAAGGCAGGGAAAAAGTATGGGAGAAACTTGGGTATTTGATTTAAAACATCTTTGAGGTGTCTTTAAAAGTAATCTATGGGGGGTCGGATGTGGCTCAACTGGTTAGGCGTCCGTCTCCCATATGGAGGGACCCGGGTTCGATCCCTGGGACCTCCCGGTAAAAAAAAAAAAAAAAAATAGAATACCATGATGTTTCAGTTTACAACATAAGTAGTAAATGATGAAACGCACAGGTCAGAGGTCATGCAGGCAGAAAATAGAATAGGCTGAAACGGGCGCAGGCACCGTGGTGTGTGACGGGCTGCTTTGCTGTGGAAGCTGAGGCTGTTTACAGTGTTTATGAGCTTTGGGGTTTGAAATCATGAAAACTACATTTTTTT
>JAKSZT010054547.1:1535731-1556715 GCA_026826555.1 Tolypeutes matacus
TAGTGTCTCAGACTCCTTGGACTGCGGTAAACTAACCTGTTACCTGATGGTAGAGTGTGAGTCAGACACCTGGAAGTGTGGTAAGCTAACCTGTTACCTGACGGTAGATAGTGTCTTAGACTCCTTGGACTGAGGTAAACTAACCTGTTACCTGACGGTAGATAGTGTCTCAGACTCCTGGAACTGCGGTAACCTAACCTGTTAACCTGAGAGTAGAGAGTGTCTCAGACTCCTTGTACTGCGGTAAACTAACCTGTTACCTGACGGTAAAGTGCACCTCAGACTCCTTGAACTGTGGTAAACTGACCTGTTACCTGACGGTGGAGTTGTCTCAGACACATTGAACTACAGTAAACTAACCTGTCACCTGGTGGTAGAGTGTGTCTCAGACACTTTGCAGTTCTTGAAAGTTTTGGTGATAAAGGTAGGCTGCAGACAGAGACTTGACTTTCTTGAAGAGGAAAAATTCGGGACTTGTAGGCTGAATAACAGGATTTGAAGGGACTTCATTACCACTTTATAAGAATTGGTTATGAACATGTTGACCAAACTGGATTTTCACCTGGGCAATATATGGCTTTCTACTTCATTGACTGTTAATGAATTTAAACTGGAGAAATAGTTGAAGGCCAAGCACCGGGCAGTCGATTTGAAGCCAGCTGCCTGAAGAACTCTCCTCTGGGTGGAGAAATCCCTTTTCCACCTGAGGCTCAGCCTCAAGCCTGCCCATTGTAACAACCAGTACTAATTTTGTCCCCTTTCAGACAACAGTTTCAGAGATATATTTGAGACACAACTTTTGGTGGGCTCCACAGATTGTGGAT
Source organism: Tolypeutes matacus (assembly GCA_026826555.1). Classification (NCBI taxonomy): domain Eukaryota; kingdom Metazoa; phylum Chordata; class Mammalia; order Cingulata; family Chlamyphoridae; genus Tolypeutes; species Tolypeutes matacus. The sequence goes on from JAKSZT010054547.1 coordinate 1,536,556, forward strand.
GGGTATTTGGTATGACTCTTGTTCCTTACTCCACAGGTTCTCAGCACCTCAACGGGAGCTAAAGGAGGGGATCTGTGACTGCTCTGGGCATACACCAGGGGAATTCTTAGAACCTTGCGGGGTTGACTTGGGCAACGAAGGAGCAGGATGCATCTAATACTTGTTTAGGAAGAATGGCAACGTCTGGGCTGTCTTCAGCTCAGCCCATCTTGCAGTCTGTCATGCTAACCTTAGATCCATTTGAAGACAATGGTAAATGGCTCAGAATTAATTTGCAGTGGCTGCTGTAAAAGATCTTTGGCTCCTTATAGCTAAGGGGAATTTCCCATGGGAAACTGTAGATGAAATATTGACTGGTATTTGGGCTCTAGTTCATGACTTCATCATGAATGTAATAAGACATCCTACAGTAAGGGAGAAAATATCTGGAAGCCACATATCTGTTAAGGGTTTAATATTCAGAATATGTAAAGAAATCCTACAACTCAACACCAGAAAGACAACCAACCAATTAAATGGGCAACAGACTTGAATAGACATTCCTCCAAAGAAGATATATAAATAGCCAAAAGACACATGAAAAGATGCTCAACATCATCAGCCATTAGGGAAAATGCAAGTAAAAACCACAAGATGCCATTTCACACCCACTAGAATGGCTACTATTAAAAAAAAAAAAAGAAGCCAGCAATTAACAAGCGTTACAAAGGATGTGTAGAAACAGGAAATGGTTCATTGTTGGTGGGAATGTAAAATGATGCAGCTACTGTGGAAACAGTTTGGCCATTCCTCAGAAAGTTAAGTGTAGAATTGCCATATGACTGGGCAATCCCACTATTAGGTATTACCCCAAAGAATTGAAAGCAGTACTCGGCCAGATATTTGCACACCACTGTTCATAGCAGCCTTGCCAAAAGACAGAAGCAATCCAAGTACCCATCAACCCAGGAATGAAAAAGCAAAATGTGGTATATACATACGAAGGAATAGAATTCAGCCATAAAAAGGAATGAAGTTATGATATGTGTGACAATATGGATGAATCTTGAAGACATCATGTTGAGTGAAATAAGCCAGACACAAAAGGGCAAATATTGTATGATCTCACTGATGAAATCATTAGAATAAGCAAATGCATGGAGTCAGAAACTAGGATACAGATTGCTAGGGGCTGGGGTTGAGGGAGGGAATGGGGATTCAATGCTTAATTGTAGAGCCTTTCTTTTGGTTGATGGAAAGATTTGGTATTGGATGATGGTGTTGATAGTACACTTTACAAATGTAATTAACACCACTGAATTATATATTTGAATGTCATTAAAAGTGGAAATTTTAGGTGTATATGTTACGAGAATAAAAATAAAAAAACAAAAACCCCATGGGACTGTACAGCACAGTGACCTGTTTTGTACACCATGGACTATAGTTAATATTATAAATATATTAACAGTGTTTCATCCGTTGTGACTAAAGTACCACACTAATGCAAAGTGTTGATAATACTTTGCAAGGGTGGTACATGGGAACTCTATTTTGTGCATGATATTTCTGTAAATCTAAAATTTATCCTTTAAAATAAAAAAAAATGGCTATAATAATAGCTACCTAATAGGATGTTTAAAGAATTGGTGAGATGACATGTGCCAAGTAGTTCACACACACTAGGTACTCAATAAATGTTATTTCTTCTTCTGCTCTTTAAATGATTCAAGGAAAGGAATTGGAAACAATAAACAACAAGTCCACTGATGAAATCTTTATCTTTGAAGGTCAATTTAAGGCAGCCAGACATTCTGGAGAGAATCTTCCTTATCATTTTTGGGACTCACCATAAGTCAAACAAATTAAATTGGATTTAAGAATCATGGACTTTAGATAGGCTATGAACAAAGAATATTTTGACTATTACTGTATTGTCTGAGCAAGGGTCAACACGTTTGTTTTGCATTATAGGAATGTAATTCTTTATTATCTCAACTTTTAAATCTTGCCCCACTCTGGTCAATTGGGGAGTTATTTTCTAACTTGCATAATAAAACATGTGATGTGATTGAGCCCCCAAATTTATTCTTCAAATTGAAGAAACAATTCTTCCGATAGTCTCATGTAATTATCTTTCAGATTAAAGGAGTGTTCATTTCTTGTAATACGAAATTTAAATCAATGATTGGAAGTGAGCATGTAGATGATGCCAACAAATTCATGCTTTCCCAGGTGGGGAGGGGAGGGCAGCTAAATCCCTAGGAAGATGGAAGTAATTTAAAAAATTAATCTTGAAAAACCCGATAAGCAGGGCCAAATAGAAGCTCAATAGAAATCCAAACAAGCTAATTTGCTTCAAGAGGAAAAAAAGCCTACAGACTGAAAAATGTAGAGAATATCTGGCCATATTAATTCATTTATCCAACAAGTATTTTTTGAGGGACTATTATGTGACAAATAGAGCTAAAAACTGAAGAAAGTGTGTGGGGGAATTGAAAAAAAAATCATATTTATTGTAGGAAGAAGTGAAGATAATCTAAAGTCAAATATTTTATTCAGTTTATAAACAAAACTCTAATGTTGTATCTGAAATTACCTTTCTAATTATGGTAAAATTACCTCTTTAAAAATGAATGAAGAAGTGAAAATCTCCTTTTCCACCCATCCAAACCCATCTCCCAAGTCCCCGTTTGTGCTGTCTGTCCCAGGCTTTCCCGATTCTATGCAGACCCGGCTCTGCACAGATGCTCTCTGCACAGGGCCTGCAGCTCCGCGGGTGAGGGGCTTGCTCCAGGTCCTGGCCAGCGCCTCGGGCCGGACCCGCTGCGGGGGGGTCTCTTGAGGGAGCCGAGGAGGGTCCGCAGCCGGAACGCTGGTCTCAGCCCTGGGCCAGCGCGGCTGCGCTGAAGCGGAGACCAGCCCGGCTCTGCTCGCAGCAGCCTGGAGAGCTGGACAGCGGCCAAGCTGCCCGTCGCCAACGCCCCGCAGCCCCCAGGGCCGTCTTGTTAAAGTCTGCTGGCCCTGGTGGGTGAACCCCCTCTCTCACGGCTGCTGTGTCCACGGACCGTCTGTATTTCTTTCATGGTTTTAGGTCTCCGACAGGGCAGAGGCTATTCCCAGCTGGAATCGAGCCCCGTAGCCTGCGTCCCTGAGCTGGTTTCGTCCTTCTGCTATGCGGAGGCTGGAAAACGACCAGCGAGGGGTCCGGACTGGGAGCCCTTGCCCAGCGTGGCCAGTGGGGCTGGGGGAGCTGGTGGGGGGCAGAGGGCCAAACGAGGCCCCTTCCTGATGAGCACAGCCTTGTCCTCTGGCCTCGAAACCCAAGCAGCAGCTAATGGGTGTGACTTTGGCAGGGTGGTGGCCGCTGGCTGTAGGTCGGCCACGTGCCCTGCTGCCTGGAACAGCCTGGGCTGTGCCCGTGGTCGCAGAGCCCCCTTCCCTCTGAAAGACACCCCCATGCCAACGGCCCTGCAAGGACTCGATTGGCTGTATTTCATCTCTTTCTCTGGGAGATGCCTCGGGGTTTCTGTTTGCTGCACGGGGCCCTGTCTGACGCCTGGGAGCGCGGGTTTTCCTGGCCTTGCTTTGGCGAGGGCATTTGATGCCTACGAGGCTTGCTGTGTGGAGCCCGACTCCAGCGTTCACTTCTGAAAATATCTACAGGGGTGTCAGCGAGACCCCCTCCCCAGGGCCAGCAGGCACCTCCAGTGAGCTTTGGGCGCAATTTATAAACGCGTATGAAAAGCGTTTATTTTCTTATTGCTGTCTTGACTTTTCAAAGGATTTTCACTTCCGTATTTGTCTTCAACCCCTATCCCTCCATTCCAGCGGCGAGAGAAGCAGCAAAGAAAGGCGGAAGCGTGACTGTTGGCACCTGAGGCACTGCTGTCCCTGAGCAGAGTGCCCCCCCGAGCGTCCTGGCTCTCGCCGAGACGGGCCTGCTCAGGACCTCCGTCCTGGCTGCATTTCCGAGGAAAAGCAGCCAATATTTCAAGATCAAGAGTTTGGGAACAGAGGTGAAGTTTATTCCAAATTGCTGTAAGTTCCTATGAAAGGAAAAATGCATTTGTTCCTCAGAAAGAGGCACAAAACACATTTGATTATGCCAGACATTTTGCTTATTTTACCAGTAGATGTTTTTAAAAATAGAAAGTAAATTATTATGCTTGAGTGCCTTCAAAGCCTTCCCATCATTCCAATTTGCAACCGCATTGCTTCCAGGAAGATCTCGGGGGCTGCGAGCGTGTGGGAGTGAAGAGGGGAGCAGAAGAGGGAAGGGCGAGCTGAGGAAATGACAGGCAGCAAGTGGCCAGAAATCAGCCGCTGGGGATTACAGCCTGGACGGATTACTCACTAAATGCAGCCAACCAAGTCTTGGAAAGAAAGTCAAGGAGATTATATTCTTGAGGTAGGAAATAAAAGGTCATACACGTTCCAAAGTTGCTGGACTAGACTCTACAGAGAATATTTCCTTAAACACTTATACATCCAGGCCCTGTGTAAAAACATGATTTGGAGAGAGTGATATGGAGCAAATAAAAACCACAAGCATTTCATAATTACTTTCCTCATTTTTAAAATTTCATTTTGAGGGGTGTGGAGAAAGAAGTAAGTTCTTAAGAACTGTCTTGAACAGTAAATTCAAGCCCGATAATGTCTGATGAGAACTAAATCTTACACTACTTTAATTTTTGAAAAAATTTATTGAAGTATATCACTCATACATGGACATACATAAACAATAAGTCTATAGCAATAGTTGTGAACTTACAAAGCAAACATACATAACATCATACAAGGCTCTCATACTTCACCCTACAACCAATACCTTGCATTGTTGTTAAACATTTTTAACTAATGATTAAAGAGCATCCTCAAAATATTACTAACAACCAAAGTATTTTCCCCAACCCACCCTATTAGTATTATTATTATTTTAATATAATTTATACATAAACATACATAAACAATAAATGTATAGTAAAAGTTATGAACTTACAAAGCAAACATACATAACATCACACAGGGGTCCCACACATCAACCCTCCACCAACACCTTGCATTGTCATGAGAATTTTTTTACAAATTATGAAAGAATATTGTCAAATTATTACTACTAATTATGGTCCTTATCTTATATTTGGTGTATTTTCCCCTCAACCCACCCTATTATTATTTTTAAAATAAATTTTTATGATAGAAGTTGTAAACGTACAAAAACAATCATACACATGTACAGAATTCCCAAACAACACTCCTCTATCAACATACCACACTGTGGTGGAACATTTGTTACAGATTATGATATAATATCATCTGATTATTACCAGGTTCACAGCATACATTTGGAACACTTTTTCCATACTCCCCCATTATCAACACAGTACGTCTTTGGCATAGATGTAAGAATATTACATTATTACTGTTAACCACAGTCCATAGGTCACTCCAGTTGTATTTTTCCCATGCTTCTCCATATTCCCACCACCTTGCAATAGTGATGTACATCTGCTCCAGCTCACAAAGGACACTCTTGCATCTGTACCATCAACCACAATTCTCATCTACCTCTGGGTTTACTGGGCTATTCAGTCCCTAGATTATTCTCTAGTTTTCCGTCAATTTGCATTTACATCCCTAGACTACCATTTTCAGCCACATCCCCATTTATAAACCAGCTGTTACTCACTATACTGTGTTACCATCAACTCTGTACATTTCCACACTTTTACAGTAAAGCTGATTAAAACTTCTACATCCATTAAATATCAGTAGTCCATCAGTCCTCCTCTTATCTCCTTTAAGAATCCACCACCTACTACCAGGTCTTGAAGATATTTTCCTACATTTTCTTATAGAAGCTTTATGGTTCTTGCTTTTATATTTAGGTTTTTGATTCATTTTGAGTTAATTTTTGTATAAGGTGTGAGATAGGGGTCTTCTTTTCTTCTTTTGCTATGAATATCCAGTTTCCTTAGCACCATTTTTTGAATGGCCTGTTCTGTCTGAGCTTGGTTGGTTTGACAGGCTTGTCAAAAATCACTTGACCAAAGATGTGAGGGTCCATTTTTTAACCATCAATTCAGTTCCATTGGTCTGTGTGTCTGTTTTTATGCCAATACCATGCTGTTTTTACTACTGTAGCTAGGTAATACGACTTAAAGTCTGGAAATGAGAGTCCTCCAACTTCACTTTCCCTTTTTAAGATGTTTCTGCCTATTCAGGGTCCCTTACCCTTACAAATAAATTTGTTAATCATGTTTTCCATTTATTTAAAAAATGCTGGTGGAATTTTTATTGGGATTGCTTTGTATCTGTATATCAATTTGAGGAGAATCGACATCTTAATGATATTTAGTTTTCCCATCCATGAGCATAGAATATTCTTCCAATTATTTAGGTCTTTTTTTGATTTCTTTTAACAATGAGTTGTATTTTTCTGAATACAAGTGCTTTACATCATTGGTTAAGTTTATTCCTGAATATTTGGGTTTTACCTGTCATATTTTATTCTCACCACTCTTTTGACACTTTGTTACTTTTATTGGTATAATCTTCATTTCTAGACTTTCTTCCAGGCTTCTCTGCTGTCTTTTCTTTTCAGGCTGTAGCACACCCTTTAGTATTTCCTGCAAAGCAGGTCTCTTGGTTACAAACTCTCTCAGTTTCTGTTTATCTGTGAATATTCTAAACTTTCCCTCATTTTTGAAAGACAGTCTTGCTGGATATAAGATTCTTGGCTGGAAGTTTTTCTCTTGCAGTATCTTAAATATATCATACCACTGTCTTCTTGCCTCCATGGTTTCTGGTAAGAAATCAGCACTTAATCTTATTGGGCATCTCTTGTATGCTATGCATTGCTTTTCTTTTGCTGCTCTCAGAATTCTCTCTTTGTTTTGGCATTTAACATTCTGATTATTATGTGTCTTGGTGTTGGTCTATTTGGATTTTTTTGGACGGGAATATATCGTGCTTCTTGGAAATGGATATCTATGCCTTCAATAGGGTTGGCAAATTTTCTACCATTATTTCTTCAAATATTCCTTCTGCCCCTTTTCCCTTCTCCTTCTGGGACACCCATGACATGTATGTTTGCACGTCTCTTACTGTCGTTTAGTTCCCTAAGACCTTGTCCAAGATTTTCCAATCTTTTCTTCATCTGTTCTTTTGTATGTTCACTTTCAGAGGCCATTTCTTCAAGCTCACCAATCCTTTCTTCTGCCTCCTCAAATCTGCTATTATATGATTCCAGTGTATTTTAAATTTCATTTATTGCACCTTTCATTTCCATAAGATCTGTTATTTTTCTCTGTATGCTTTCAAATTCTTCTTTGTGCTCATCCAATGTCTTCTTAATATCTTTATTCTCTTTAGCCCATCTTATTGAATTTATTAAGGAGATTTGTTTGAACATCTATGATTAGTTGTCTCTACTCCCTTTATGTCATCTGGAGGCTTATCTTGTTCCTTTAACTGGGCCATATCTTCCTGTTTCTTGGTGTGGATTGTAATTTTTTGTTGGTGTCTTGGCATCTGGCTTAAGAGTATTTATTCTGGATGCAGTTTTTCTCTTTAGTTTAGGGCTTCCTGCCCTTTCTCCCTTGCTGGTTGTGTAGTAGGAGCCAAAGATGTAGTTGGTGCTATAAGTTGTGGAGGCTCAAGCTGCTATCAGTGCCCCAAGGACCAATGAAGCTTCTCCCAACTTTCTCCTTTGCCAGGAATAGGTACAGAGCCACAGCTATGTGGAATAATCCAAGTCATGCAGGCCTAGAATATAGTTGCCCAGAGAGACTGATGAAACTTCATGCTCCTTTCCCCCCTGCCTGGGGCGGGGATGGAGCTGCAGGTGTGGGCAGCAGTCTACGCTGTGCACGTCCAAAATAACCGCATATGCCCTGGTAGACTTCCGACTATTCAGTCTGTGCCAGCCAGATGTACCTGCAGTTACCTGGATAGGCTGGTGCAGGGCCTGCCAGCTTCCTCCCTGCTAGAGGTGGGGCTGAAGCCTAGGCTAGGGCTGCAGGCCGATCTGGGTGAAAGAAACCAGCCTAGGGAGGTGGCTGTGGCTCGATCCATGGGGCTCCCGTTTGCCATGTGGGGGGCCCTGGGTTCGGTTCCCAGGGCCTCCTGGTGGGGGCGGGCCCGCCCGCGCGGCGTGGTTGGCTGACCCGGCGAGCGCAGGCGGCAGGGGGGGGATGAATGAATAGATAAATAAAATCTTTGGAAAAAAAAAAAAAAAAAAAAGAAACCAGCCTATACCGTCACTGTGATTTTCAGTCAGCCTGGCTTCCCCTCATGCTGGGGGTGGAGTCAAAATGGCAGCTACCGGCCCCCTTCCGACTTGGACAGGCTCAAACTTTAGCTGTTCTTAGGGTTATACTTTAGGCACCTGAATTTACTAATCAGTAGCTGAAATTGGTGGCCAACCATCTTTTCCTCCCCTGTTTTTGGGAAATGGAGCTTCCAATTCCTGCCACAGAATAGCTCCTGAGGTGGTTTGTGCTGCCAAAGTAGGATGATCACTGGCCTCCATGGCATGGCCTATAGTTTCCCAGAGAGGCTGGCGCAGCTCCCCCCAGCTTCCTCCCTGTTCCAGGTGGGCCTGGGGCTTAGGCTAGAGCTGTAATCTGATGTGGATGGAAAGAAGCCAGTCCCTGCCAGCACTGTGATTTTCAGTTAGCCCCACTTCCCCTCACTTCTGGTGCAGAGTTAAGATGGTGGCTATCGGCCTCTTTCTGCCTTGGACATGTTCAAACTTTAGCTGTTCTTAGGATTATACTTTAGCCTGCCGAATTTACTAGTCATCAGCTGAAGTTGGTGCTCAACTGTCTCTTTCTTCCCTGTTTTGGGAAGTGGAGCTTCCAATTCCAGCCATGGAACAGCTCCTGAGGCGGCTTGTACCTCCAGTGGAGGATGGGCACCGGCCTCCGGGGCGTGGAGCTCTCTGCTCAGATGGGCAATCTCCTCCTTCTGTTCTTTCAAGGATGTTGCAGGATGTACTTCTGGTCTCCTGGAGCCCCCAAACAAGTGCTCTAGACAGCTCTGGGTGAAGACCAACCGCCCTGTAGCAGGAGCTGATTCTAAGAGCGCTTTGCTCTGCTGCCATCTTGCTGTTGTCTCTCATTACTTTAATTTTCATAAGTTTTCATGCTAGTTTCATCATCATGTAGATTAAGTTTTGTTATGTTTTCCTTTATGTACATTTGACTTCTGAATTGTTTGTTCCTCTGTAGAAGGGCATTAAAAGCCCCCAATGTTAACCTGCATGCTAAGAACATGGCTGTCTTATTTTGACTCCGTGTACTGAACTCTGCTTTCCTATTTGGGCCGTGATTTCCTTTCAAGAATGCCCCTCAGACCTCAGTGCTTTTGCTGAGTTTATAGTATGTGCTACTTCTTTTCCCACTTGACATTAAGGAGTATCTGGGTTTATTACTAAGAATTTCAGACAGGATTTGCGAATACTATAATTTATGTATATGGAGTGAATCAAGCCTGCTCTTCATTAATGTAGTCGCTGATATATTTAACATATATAAGCCACAATGGCAGATGCCAGACAGGACAGAGGGGAGAGCAGAGACATAGCTAGTGACTCTGAACCCTAGTACCTTGGGGGAAATATGGTGGATACAGGGACCCAGAAACTGCATCAGAAAACAGCCTGGGTCGAAGGTGGGGAATTTTCCCTTTCTGAGATTGTCTTAGGGAATTGCATATCGCTGAGCCTTCTGGCTGGAACACATCGGCAGCTGCGAGGTCAGGTGGTACTTCCCACTTGCCCAGTAGCTCCACCGCCTTAGGCTGCCCATTACCACTGACTTTGCTGGAAAGAAGGCTTTGTCTTCAGTGCGGCCCCTCGGAGGCAGCAGAACCTGAGAAAGGACTTGGCTGTAGCTAATTTATCTGGGAGGACCCAGGACGCAGCAGTGAAGGAGCTGAGAAGAGAGGGGGAAGGAGAGAAGCCGTGAGGGGCACTGAGGTGGGTGTCGCTGCTGGAACGAAGTGCTGCCCGCTGGGGACACTTCCAAGACCGCAGACAAGGCAAGTGGAGTGTTTGTCCGCCTGCGCCCTTCCCTCACCGGTTGAAGGCGGCCCCCCAGCACTTCTGGGCCGCTCTGAAGTGGCCTTGCCACCTCTCACAGGGCAGAGAAGGCCCCAGGTGGGGGGCAGCCCCAGGAGTTTGCGTGAGGACTTGCAGTGTGCTCAGGAACGGTCCCTGACAGCTATGGGAGCTCAGGCGGGGCCGAGGGCCATGGGGGGCTGTGGGGGGGGGCATAGTGCCTGCGACGGTCCTTAGCTTGGTTGGTGGGACTTGCACTGTATGTAGCTGATTAGCGCCGATGGTGCCCCAGAGCCTCCTCGGTGGGGGCTTTTCCAGTCCTGTCTGTCCATCCTGGTTTTGTGCCTTCGGTACTAGGGCAGGTGCCAGGAAAGTGCAAAAGGTCCCTGGGAACAGTGGGGGCCGAGCCAGAGAGCATTAGTCACTGCCTCAGGGCCACCTCCTTTAAGAATCTCCTTTTCAGAGACACTTATAATGCTTACAGATGAATTATTTTTTGTAAAACTTTTTAGAAAAAAAAAACAAAAAAAAAAAAACAAAAAAAACAACTTTTTAGAAAGTTTTTAGGGAATTCTTTACCTATGAAGAACTAAATAAAAAAGTTTTATAATGATTCTTTGCCAGTTCCAGAAAGAAGTTGAAAATTGCTTGTTGATAGAAGCATATTGTTAACTTCTGCATAATTATATGCTACATCCATCACCAGTCCAACCCTAGATATATAAAACTCAATTGGGTAGCTTTAAAAATTTTTTAGCATAAAAACACATGTTTGAGGAAGAGCATGTGAGATGGGGTGACTGAATCTATTTTTTTTTTTTCATATTGAATTATTTTTATTAGTTGTCTTTTGGGTGGGAAGTGGGGGGCTCTCATATTTTGTATGTATGTGTATTGTTTGGATCTTTTTAAAAATTTATTTCAATTTTATTTTTTTATTAATTTTTTAAGAAAGATACTTAGATTACATAAATGTTACACAAAAAATAAAGGGATCCCCATATGCTCCACTCCCCACACCTCCCTAAATCCATTCTTTCAATCTAAATGGCAATAAGCCGTGGACAGTTTGCTCAACAAACCAAGTATACCTGTAAAGTGTACTTTACTGGCAAAAGGACAAAATTTAGGATGCCCTTGCATAATTAGGGCAGTAAAGACTGAGAGAAAGCTTTCATTATGATCAAGGATAAGATCAACACAACCAAGTTCTAAGATCTTTGTGTAGGTGGAGAATATTCTTTTGAAAGAAAAATAATTTTATGTGCAGTTCTCACTGTTGGGGATTGACTCATGCTGAATTTGTAGCCCCTGGTCCTCTACGAGTGAGTCCATCTGTAAATAAGACCTTTGAAGAGACTATTACTAGCTAAGGTGTAGCCAGACTGAACGAGAGTGGGTCTCAATCCAATAGCTGAGTCCTTCTAAGCAAAGGAAAGTGGACATGGAAGTGAGGCCAGACGAAGGCAGGTTGCCAGGCGCATTGCCGTAGACTGAGGCAGAGACGCAAGCCAAGGAGCCCTGGAGATCTCTGCAAGCGACACCAGAACGCTGCGGACGGAAGAAAGAATGGCCTGTGGAAAGCTTCGTCTTGGACTTCTGGCCACCCAAATTGTGAGACAGTGAGTTCCTGTTTTTTAAGTGCACCTGCTTTGTGGTGTTCGTCAAACAGCCCTGGCAGACTAAGACTCCTGCAGTAGGGCATTTAAAACAAATGTGGGTGTTTTCCAACTTTATGCTCTTTCTTCCCAATACTCTCTTTACGCACAGGCAGAGGTTAAGTCAGGAGCTAGTCAAGTCCGCTATGTGTAGTGCCCGTAGTTTGACAGTATTCAGTTTGTAGGCAGAATTGGGCATCTCCTGCTGATACCAACTACAGCTGGGGCAATTACATGGGAGATCTGATAAGTCTTTCTCAGAATAAGCTGAGGAGGAGGGATATTTGGCATATCACACATGAGAGAGTTTGTTCTTTTGATACTTATTTGGTGTCAATTATGCACATTGTAGAAGATACAAAGTTAGGAGGACCTGGTAGTTTTGTTTGGAGAATTCAAACATCTCTTGAGAGAGACAAACATGCAGCCTTTTCGTATCACATTTCCTGTTGCTTGGTGACAAAAGTGCATTCTCTCTTAGGCCTCTAGGGTTAGGCCTGTGTGAACAGAGGCCGTACACGCAGTTTCTTGGAATAGGACTTTTAACTATCCTTTCATAAAGATGAAAAGCAAAAAGACTATTTTTACTGGCTTTTGTTGATTTCTAACCTTTAAAATGAGCAATTGGACTGGTTGCTGTTGATGAAGGTCTCATGGCTGTGGAAATGGACATTGTCATATAAATGTGTGGCAAAGTCTCCGAGGAAAGGGCCCGTGCACACAGGACTGTCTGCGCTCGTGCAGACTCACTCAGGACGGGAGAGGCTCTCAGGGCTGCGAAGGCAGCCTGGCGGCTCCGATTCTTGTACTTTGAGCCATGCATCCAACTGAAAGCCTTGAATTTTCTTATTTTAATTTACAACCATTTTATAAATTTTATTACTCAGAAAGTCCGCACAATTGCATCTTGAAATCTGGGAAAAACAGAAGCAGTGCATTTCACTTTATATTTGTCAGATGTAGCGCATTCCGGTAACGCATGTGATTAAATAGCTCAAGACAACGTAAAACTTGCCGGCAGTAGATGAACTTGGAGAACTGGCTGCGGCAGGGCCCGGAGAGCTAAACATTTTATTTTGTCAGGTTAGGTCTGCAGTCTCTTTTAAAAATCTTATTAGATTAGGCTTTTCTTTTTTACTCCTTTTTCTATAGCCCTCCTGTGAGGGCAAAGTGACAGGGCTTTGAAAATAGGATATTGAATCAAGAGAAACTGAAACGACAACATTATGGGATGGAAATTAGCTACAAAAAATTTGGTCTCTCAGCTAGGCGTGCTTATGACCGACCCTTGCTCTTTTAATAGTGGCAGTATTTCAAGTAAAGAATGTCTTCCTTCCCTTCAGAGGATCCTGCTAACTTGTAAGACACTTGTGAGAGTCCGGTGAGCTGAGGACAAGGTCACCGCACGTTCGCACGCGTCGGTCCTGGCATGGGCTTTCCCGCGGGGCCTGGCGAGCTGGGGGCCGTGCCCGTGGCGGCCTTCAGGCCCCGGGGCCACGGCTCTTCTGCTAAGGCCGCTCGAGCAGGGGCGGCGGGGAGAGGCCCGGTGGGAGGGGCGCCTCTGCTGAGAAAACCGCGGGACTGCCAGGTTCATCCAGGAGCGTCTACGCGCCCAAGCGCCGGCCCACATCCCGGGGCGCTCTTACTCGGTTCTTTCAAAGGCCTTTCAGGCGACGTCTTCCCGCGTAACCAGGTTCCCAACGCCGCATCTCTGGAGGGCACAGACCTGGTCCTTTGACCCTGACGCCCACATGCAACGGCCCGCGGCGCTCCCTGCGCGGGAGCCGCCTCCAGCTCCCAGGGCCTGAGAGCCGCGCTCCTTCCCTGTCTCCGCCCGGGTTCCCAGGAAGGCCCCGCGGGGCGCTCTCTGCGCGCCTTGGGCTGACAGCTGGGGCGCTGCCCTGGCGGGAAGGGGATGGGGGCCAGGACGGCCGGACTCCTCTGCGCGGAGCCTTCCCGCCTGCGCCTGCAGGCGCCGCGTCGCCCCCCTGTCGCCGCTCCAGCCCCTGTTCCTAACTCCTCTTCCGCGGGTCCCCAAACTGCCCCCAGGTCTTGAGAGGGGACACAGGGCTGAGGCCCTCCGCTCCTCTCCACGCTCCACTCCTTCAAGCATCCCCGCAACTCCTCTTCTCCACCCATTCCTGTCTTCAGACCAAAGACCAGCCCCCACGCAGTAGACGCGCGGGGGCTCCCGTGTCCACCTACGGCCCCTTGGCGGACACCGAAGCCCGATTTGGACTTAGCTGAGGACACTGGCTCAAGTCCTGGAACTGCCCAGCACGCAGGGCGGGGGCGTCCCTTGTTTCCCCAGCAGAAGACGTCTGCCATCAAAACCGATGCTGGAGAGCTGGTGCCTGGTGGCTGTGCAGAAGAGAGACACAAGGAGCCTGGAAAACTATTCTGAATTTTAACGCGGCAAACTGCGGGTTTTGGAAGTTAATCGTATGCACGGGTACTAAAAGGCATCATACCAAGAAAACAATACCAGAAGAATAAGGGACTCTGTCAGGAGGAACTTCTCGTTTTCGTGACACTTGGCAGGAAGCAGTGGTTGGTTATTCCCAGATGTGTCATTAAATGGCTTCAGTTGTGCCTTTTATACTGTGCTGAGCACGCACTTTGCCTCCACGTTTTAGTTGGCAGCACCCCTGAGCCGGCCCATGGCTCCGCTCCTGCGAGTTCCATGGACACTGAGGCACGTCAATCTCCGTGGCCCGCCCCAGCTGCCCAGATGCGCTCGCAGCGGAGGGGACAGGCCAGCTGCACCGCCCTTCGCTCGGCCTCTGAAAATGTCCCCTGACAGAATGCTAGGGCCCTGGAAGCCCCCTGCTTGGTAGCAGCTCAGACCACAGCTCTCTGCTGATGCTTCGCCTTTCACAGCCCGGTGCCCACGCCGCGTGGCAAGGTGGCGCTGATGCTCCCGGGAGGCGGGCGCTGGGTCACCAGCGGCCTGTGCGGGGGCCTCTCCTTGCTGGTCCCCAGCACAGTATCGTCGGCCCGGTTGATTTTAACGGATGTGATCAGATGTAACGACTATCGCTATGTTTCCATCATTATGAAAACCTTCTAAAAAACCGCCAAAGATTTATTCATTCGTTTTTGCATTCATTAATTCCAAAGTATTTATAAGCACCCACAGTCTGGCTGAATGTGGGAAAAAACAGTCAAAAACCTCTGCTTTTGTGGAGCTTACATTCTAACAAGTAAGCAAGCTATGTATTGTGTGATGCAGTGGAAAGTGCGAAGGAGCTAAATAACACAGAGGGTTCTGGTGGAGTGTGATTTTAGGTGCCCAAAGGTTGTCTCGGTGGGAATGCGAAATTTGTCTAAAGACCCAAAGCAGAAGGCAGGAGGGGTTAGACTTATCACCTTCTCGCTCTTGCCTAGCCTCCGTAGGTGTAATGAGGTTTGGTCCTCACCAGGGTGGGAATTTATCGATGAGGAAAGCCAGTTTCAGGGGCGTGCCCAAGGTCGCACAGTCAGCTAGAGTCCCAGCAGGAGCTAGATCTTAAAAAAATATATCCCTGGACCCTGTTGTTTCCAGCGTACAAACTGCCTCTATAAACCACGGCTGAACACCTTTTTGGGGTCCATAGAAAAATGGGTTTAATGTTTTGATGATAAATTTTTAAAATGCAGAAATTAAAGTCTTTAAAAATCTTTTTATCACATTTGAGTCATGCTCAATTACTCAAATTTGGTATAATTAATTGTTTTTAGCAACTTCTCAGTTTGTCTGCTTAAACTCAATTAAATAACAAATTTTATTGCCAGTTATGTGTGTAGAGACTGGTCTGTGAATGATGGAGAAGGATCAAAAAGCCTGAATAGTCGGATGAGCCGCGAGGAGTTTGTTCAGTTGTTTTTTGTGAATATGACAAACTGGAGCCTTAGGTCCTGGTTCATAAGGTCCTAGACCTGATGATGGCTTGAAGACACACTGATTTCCACCCCACAGATTCTGTCCAGTACAAACTCTTGTGAGGTGGGTCCTTCAGGCATTGCTCGTAAGATCTCAGAAACATGTTAATTGTTCATGTTAACGTTTTCCATAGGATAACTGGGAAACAAAATCCATAAAATACTTCCCAACCGCTTGGACCTAGAGGGCCAGCAGTGATGTTTTTGACAGATACCAAGTCTCCTTGACTTGCCCTTCTCATCTTCAAGAAGGGGAAGGATGAGAAATGTAGCTGCAGCTTCCTTTCCATGCTACCGAGCATTTAATGCAGGATTTCTCTTTTTCAAATCTAAGGGGACGGCCAAGTCCTGCTGGGCTTGTCGCATTGCTCAGGATTTTGTGCTGTGGCTTGCTGACTTGGAGGGTGGTCCTCCAGCCGGCACAGGAGGGGTATTGGTCTCCCGTGCCGCAGTCAGGTAGCTGCAAAGCGCCTTTTCACCAGGCGGCTGGAAACATCCGCTTCACGAGGGTGGACGCGCTGGCCCGCATTAGCTGTGCCCCAGCTCCTGGCTTGCCCTTCTCCTTCCCGGTGGAGTGAGCAGTTCTCTCCCACTCTGCTCACTGCTGTCCCTGTTTGGAGAATTCGAGCTTCGGGCTTGGTAATCGGTCTCCTGCAAATGCTACAGCCACCAGCAGTTTGCGGCGCTCTGCTGCTGCCATAGCAACAGAGTTCGCAGCCACCTCGCTATTCAGGGAGAAAAGAATTGTGTGTGAAAATGGAAGATATTGCCATGAAAAGGGGTAGGGAAGGGGAAGGATTTTTAATTATAGGACTATTAAAAATATTCAAAAAAGCAGAGCCTGGGTGCTTTTGGAGGGAAGTGGTGGAGGCAGGGGCAGGTGGTTTTGTGAGAAGAACTAAAATACTTTAAAATGAGTGACAAATGCAGGCTTGGCGATGGAGCAGGTGGTATTTGTCTGCCTTCAGCTCCAGGAGGAGACGCGGTTTTAGCCGCCTGTGGATGGCCCGAGGCAGCGTCCTGGTGTCCTGACGCAGCCTGGCGAGAGGCCGGCCAGCGTGTGCTCTGCCCCTGCCCGGAGGGCTTGGGGGGCCCTTTCGGGTGGGGGAAGCCTGGTCGTGCCGTGGCTCTGAGGCCTCTGCTCCCTTACGCTTGAGGCTGTGCAGGCCGCAAGAGAACAGCAGAGAACCTTTTCTTTTATGCGGCTTGACAGGAGCTGAGAAATTAAAATAGAAGCAGTTTTCAGAAAGTGGGTGCTGAGGAAGGTTCTTTGGTTTCATTGGGTGGGGCGGGGAGCTGCAAAGATCGCTAGGATACAGGGATTCCAAGAAACGGGATCCAAGGAATGTCCCAGGCTGGAGGAAGATAAGGAGTGGAGGAAAGAAAAGAGAGAGTCAGGCAGGATGAGTGCAGGTTGTGGAGTTTGTAAGGGGAAGGGAGAAAAGATGTGAGGATTGACAACGCGGAAAGCTCTGGGGGATTTTGAAGAATCCTTGTGTCTGCTGTGGAATGTCATTCCCTCTGGGCTGACCGTCACGAGACCTTAGTGAGATTCTTTTTCTTTTTTCAGCTGAACTTGGATTCTTTTTTATTTATGACAGTATGGTGATGATATAAACTGTTTATATTGACTTCAATGCTGCTTGGTATCCCCCATTCACGGGTCTTAACTGACGTGTGTCAGGTCCCCCGTAGATGTCCTGTGGATGTCTCAAAATCCACAAAATCCACAGGTCAGACATGGTGCCTTCTTAACCTTAGTAAACTGCCCCTCTCTCCCCAGTGCTCCATGCTGCTAATCTCAGAACCATCTCGAGTCCCTCAGAGTAACTCCGACCTACTTCTCCATCAACTTCCCCGTCTCATTAGATGGCATTGACACCTGGCTTTTGTGGTAGGTGGCAAATGGCTGGTCTTTGTGACTCCTCCCACTGAAAGGTGGAATCTGCTTCCCAGCCTCCTGAGTCTGGACGAGCTTGTGATCTCACTAGAAGGCAGTGGACTCAGGTTACAGGTTCAAGCCAAGTCCCCACTCCCCCTACGGCAGGGTTTCAAAGCAGCAGCACATTTGGGGCCAGAGAGTTCTTTGCTGTGGGCAGCTGCCCCTACCCACTGGGGGTGGGCAGCACCCCTCCCCCAGTTACGACCAGCAGCGCTCCAGGCGAGGGACCCACTGCTCCATGGAGTGTGCCACGCACGAGCGGGTGCGGACTAGCTCCAGACGTGCAGAGCTGCCGGTCTCAGCGGGGACAGCGGCAGCACATGCAAGTTTGCCAGGACGTCTCATTTCTGTAAGGTTGTCTTGTTCCCTGCTAGTCATTAAAGGAGTGTCCTTTTCCCTCATTTTTCTTAGGTCGACTCTGCATACACATGCTTGTTGGCGGTTTCTGGATCTCTATATTATTCCATTGGTCTACTTGCCTATCTGCAAAAATTACACTCTTTAAAAGTTATCGAATGTTTATTGTAGGCTTTGATGCATGGTAGTTTCCTCTGCTGCTTCTCCCCTCCTCCACCTCCCTCTCCTCAGCCGCCTCCTTCTTCTCTTTCGTGTTCTGTAATGCCTTGTCTATGCTTGATCCTTGGCATTTCAATATGAATTTTAGAATCATCTTGTTACATCCCACCACAAACTTGGTGTAATTTTGATTTATATTGCACTGAAACTATAGATTAATCTAGAAAGAACTGATATCTTTCCAGTATGGAATATTCTAATCCATGAACATGATTTTCTCCTACTTGGTTTAGTCTTTAATTTTGCTCCATAAAATTTTATAGTATTTTGTGTAGTACTATTCATGCACTTGGTTAGATTTATTCTTAGGGATTTGATAGTTTACTAGTATTGTAAGTGGAATAATTAAAGACATGCATATTCTGAATCAGTGTTTTATGGCTGGTGTACGTAAAGGTGTGGTGGTTTGGAGCTGTATGTACCCAGAGAAACATGTTCTTAAACTTAATCCATCCCCGTGGGTGTGAAAACATTCTAAGTAGGACCTTTAGATGAGTTTACTTTGGTGAAAATGTGGCCCAGGGATGGTCCTAATCCCATCACTGGAGTCCTTTATAAGCAGAATGAAATTCAGGCAGATGGAGAGAGCCACGGAGGGAGCCAGAAGCTGAAAGTCAAGGGAACCTGGAAGAGGAGGGAGAGGCCGGAGAGGCTGCCACGTGCATGGCCACATGGCAGGGCCAGGACCAAGGCTGGCAGCAGCCCCTGAACTGCAGGCCCCGGGGAGAAAGCATCGCCTCATGATGGCTTGATGTGTGCCTTCTCTTAGCCTTAAAACTGTGAGCTAATAAATTCCTTTTGTTGAAGCCAACCTGTTTCATGGTATTTGCTTGAGCAGCCAAGGAAACGAAAACAAATGGCAATTATTTGGGTATTATTGTAGTATCCAGAAACCCTGTTAATTCACTTGCTAATCAATATATATTTTTAGATTCTTTTGGATTTTTTTATATATAGAAACATAACATGGTGTTTTAGTTTGCTAAAACCTGCCAAGGCAACATACCAGAAATAGGTTGGCTTTTCCATTGGGATTAATTAACTCATAAACTTAAAGTTCTGAGGCTGTGAAAGTGTCCAAATCAAGATATCATCAGGAGATGCTTTCTCCCTGGGCTGCAGCTGTGGGCGAGCAGGCACATGGCGGCATCTCCTTGTCTCCCCCTCCCCTCTGGGCCTCGTTGCTTTCAGCTCTGGCTTCCGGGGCCTCCTCTCAGCCTCTGTGTCCATGGATTTCAGCTTCTGGATTCCGGGGCCTCCTCTCAGTCTCTGTGTCCACTGATTTCAGCTCTGGCTCCTGGGGCCTCCTCTCTCTTGGTTTCTAGGGAATTCTCTCTGTCAGTGACTCCACAGACTCCAGTTTTTAATGGACTCCAGGAAAAGGATTAAGACCTACCCTGGGCTACTCCTTACTGGAGTAATCCAATCAAACAACCCGGAACTGAATCTAATCTATTCAAAGGCTCATAATAGGTTTGCGCCCACAGGAATGGACCAATTTAAGAACATAATTTCCTGAGGTCCTTGAAAGACTCATGGCAAACACTGCTTATTTCTTTTATTGACTTTTATTGCTAGGACCTTGGTATCCTTGTTGTTGTTTTTAATTTCTAAGAAAAAGTTTTAAGCATCTCATTGCTCAATATAATTTTGGTATTGATCCCTTATAGATATATCTTATCAAATTAAAATGGTTCTTTTTGATTCCTAGTTTGTTAATAGGTTTTTAAAAATTTTAATATATGTTGAACTTTAACAAAAAACTTTTCTGTATCTATTGAGATGATTCTATCAGTTTTATTATTTATTCTGCCAATGTAGTGAATTACAGTAATTGATTTTAAAATGTTAAATTAACTTTGCATTCTTGAAATAAGTCCAACTTCCTTGTTCTCCTTTTTATGTTATTAATGGGTTCAGTTTCCTCATATATATATATTTTTAATTTTTACTTTATTTTTCTTGTGGGTAAAAAATCAAAATTCTCATAATACATACAAACATTTGTAAAATGATAT
>JAKSZT010054547.1:1557115-1640666 GCA_026826555.1 Tolypeutes matacus
TTCTGAGTGGTGTGTGCTGATTTAAAATGGCCTACATCCATTGCCACAACAGTACTCAGGACAACCTCCAACTCCCAAAGAAGCTCCTGTATTTCAACTGCTCATCCCCTCCCTGCCCCAAAAGTGTCCCCTATGTGCCAGGTGTGCATGAAACCTCATATTTTTCTAAGGATCTTTCCATCCATGTTTATGAGTGAACTTTGTCTGTAATTTCTTTTTACTGAAATGTCCTTGTCAAGTTTTACTGTCAAGGTGATGCTGGCCTTAAAAATGAATTCCGGAGCTCTTATGATTTTTCTTCATTTGCTCCCTCAGATCATTTATCTGTTCTTCTCTACCCTTTTGTGTACTCAGGAAGGTTGGCTGATAGGAGTGGATTCACCCAGGCCCCGCTGTGCTCAGCCTTCCACTTGGGTTAGGGTGTGGGAAGCAATGACTGGAGTCATTAGAAGGCAAAGTGGAGTGGCCAATTAGGGTACTTATTTTTCCCACTCTCCCCCAACGTGGCTGAGGGTCAGCAGTGGCTACCTTCCTTCTAAACCCTGGCTGAGGGTCAGCAGATCATGCTGGGGCGCCCTTCTCTGTGGCTCTCGTTCCCTTAGACCTCTGGCCTCTGATAATCAAGTGCCCTCTTCCTGACCCTTCAGACATACAGGTGGTGGAGGAGGGCTCCTGTGCAGCTGGTCCAGCAGTGCCGCCACCCGTTGTTGGTTCCAGTAGCCATGTCTGCACAGCTGCGCGTGGCCCCTCCTTAAGCGT
This sequence comes from Tolypeutes matacus, assembly GCA_026826555.1. Taxonomy (NCBI): domain Eukaryota; kingdom Metazoa; phylum Chordata; class Mammalia; order Cingulata; family Chlamyphoridae; genus Tolypeutes; species Tolypeutes matacus. The sequence continues at coordinate 1,557,875 of JAKSZT010054547.1, forward strand.
CCTTCAGTTAAATCCTTTCACATGCGCCATATCTTTCTACCAGGACCCTGACTGATGGACAGAATTGTCCTGGCAGTATGAAGTAAAGCTCCAAAATTGGGCTCTAAGTTTCTGTTGTTCATATTTTGGTAAGCACACAGATAATTTCCCGCTGGAGAAAATACGATGCTAAAATTCCTGGGCATGCATGCAGCTTCACCATGATTTAAGTTAGCATTGGTGGTGACATGGAGTTGAGTGCTGGGAGAGGACATGGTTTTGAGACAGTGGCTCTGGTACAGTTGCCATGTTGACAGTGTTGATTGCAAAGATTGTAGGGTAGGCTGGTCATTTGTGAGTAAGAGCCTATGAAAGAGAGCATATGAAAATAAAAGATAAATTAAAATAAAACTAAGGCTTTGAACTTCCAAGTGCTATCATGAATATCAGGAAGACGCCATGACTGCCTTCAGGAAGTTCCTTGATTTATGTAGCCTCAGGGCATACACTGCTGAGTGTGCACAAACTGTAAAGTTTGTACAACTGCAAAGCCTATTACCTGCCAAGTCCCATATGCTAAGGAAATTGGTTGGGAAGGAGGGGCACCCTACTTGGAATAAGGGATTTGGGTAGATAAAGAGGAAGGTGAGAATTTTGGATCCCTGTGTTTTCTTGAAATTTCCTTGTTCCTCTTTGCCCTTCTGATAAAGAAGGGCTGGCCCCTCCATCTCTCCTGAGGGAATTACGATCCCTAATTTACTAGCATAAATTATCTTCAGTGGCTTCATCTGGGACCATTAGGCTGCCTGCAGTAACCTCCCCACCATCCCTCATTGCCTTCGGGTTCATAAAAACTCATTTCCAGCCTAGCCCAGGCAGAGAAGTACAAGGTCTGCTTCAGGAAGACGCAGCAAAAGAGGTGCAAGGCGTGCCGGTTTGTACCGACAAGAGCTTGGAGAGCAGGTGTGGGAGATGGGCTGCAGAGCTCCGAGCTCCCTTCCTGTTCACTTTCAATCCTGGACCTTGCTCCGCTTCCTGTACCTGCTATGTCTGCGTTCAAAGTCTTTTTTCATAGTTATCCACATTTTTCTAGTTATTCTTTTAATTAAATTTTCCCTGTGCAAATTACTAGACTGGTTTCTGTCTTCTAATAGGATTCTGATTGCTACAGACAGTTTTGTAGACTTTTCCAGTAGTACCATCTGAGCTTAGTGTTGATTTCTGGAAGATTTTAAACTAATTCAATTTATTTAAAAATTATGGTTCAATGCATCTTTTTAGTTTTGTCTTACATTTTATTGCATTATTATATTTGTAATAATAATAATACCTACCTTGCAGGCTATTACTGCTTTCTCTCTTCTTGAAGTTTATCTTTTAGAAACCTCTTTAAGCCAGGCCTCTGGGTCTCTTTACCTAGTCCAAGCTACTGTCTTCACTCACGTTGCATCACTACTCATCATTCCACCATCACAACATCCTTCAACTTCGACTCTTGCCTCCCTAAAACCCATGCTCTAAACAACCACCAGATTGGCCCTTTACAAATATACATCAGATCCTGTCACTTCTTTGCTGAAAAGCTCTCTGACGAGGAACTGAAAGATATCAGACTTCACCATCTAGCAGAGATTTTTAATGGGGCTCCATGCATGGGCTCTGGCGGTCTGTAAATACTAGAATTTTCTGCAGATTTTTCTGTGTATAAAAATTTATGGTAGAAACATCCTTAACTCTCACTAATTAAGGTAAGAACATATAATTTTCGTTCTAGGATATATCTTCAATCATTCTCAATAACTATGTTTGTCGGCTGAAGGGACGTCACCTGATTTTTAAAGTTTCTTCTATCTCACCTGGGAAAATGCACCTAAGAGGCTACAAACTGCTGCCTTAGCAAGGCTTGCCTCAGCTTAGGCGTGCCACAAATCATCAGGCACGTGGCAATCGTAGGTATGTCTGCAAGTAAAGTCCGACACTTTGCAGTGCGGTCCCACTCCCAGTCCTAAGGAAAGTATTGTTTGAAACTAAGGAGGGCAAGAGATTACGTATGGGAGGAGAATAAACTGAAGCTGTAATGCGAACCAGTTGCGAGTCTGCATTCTAGTTAAGTTTCGTCCTCTCAGACACTTGATGAAGCAGAGTCAGGCTAGTTATTTTGTTCTCAGCTATGCTAGAGTGATGTCGGGTTGAAAACAAACAGGTGAGCAACCGAGCAAGGGCGGGGCGCCTTAAGGCCCTTCCGTCACCAGCACAGTGCGGACGGCCGAGAGGCCCACTGTCCCGGCTCCTGGGCTTCCGCACGCTGAGCGTCCCAGAGACCTCAGGAGCAGGAGCTTCCTTCCACGCCAGCGGCCTGGCGCGGGCCGTCGCGTCCTCCGCTCAGTTTGGGGCTGTCAGTGTCCAGGAGCTCGGCGGCGGCTGGCCCTCAGGAGGTCAGTGCTCCAGCGGGGTGCTGGGGCCCAGGGGATGCCCGCCTCGTGCCCCACGGGGTCGGCCTCCTGGAGAGCGAGCGCCCCGAGTCCTCCTACCACGCCCTGCCCCGCCACACCGCCCACCAGTCCCTTCAGCCCAGGGGTCCGTTCTTTCTTTCTGGTCCACGCGAGCACCCCACCTCTTCCTCCTCTGCTGCCCTCTGTACAGTCACCCTCTGAGCAAAAAACATCTGCATATAGCAGAGGCTCTTTCAGCCTTGGGAAGGCTTCGCTGCTTCCCCTCTCAGCGTGGCTCCGCTGATCTGGAGGGGGGTGGGAGGTGATGGGGAGAGGCCTTTGGCATGTGCTGAGAGAATTCCACGAGCATTAGTTTGGGCAGAAGGGGCTGGTCGAGGGAAACCAAGTAGGTGAGAAGTGGTCTCTCCGTGTGTAGAACTTAAGCTGCTTCCTGACCCACCAGACAGTGCTTGCTCTGGCTCTAGCCCACCTCTGCACTCCAGCCTTCGCTCTTTATTTCTCTGTTCCCTGGAATGTGCTTCGCAAGTCGTTGCCTGGCTTAGCTTGAACCTCATCGGCTCATGAAGGCCTTTCTGCAGTGTCCACTCTACGTGGCTCTGCGAGCCCCTGTCCTATCACCTTGGCTTACTTCCTTTGTGGGACTTATTGCAGCCAGAAGACACCTCACGTATACCCCGTTTATCTGTGCATGTCTGTCTAACGCCACTAGACACAAACTCCAGGAGAACAGGGATTGGTCTCTTTTATTTACTGTGCTATACCCAGTTGCTAGAATGTTGCTTGGTAGTTAAGCGATAAATATTTGTGGGCTGAGACAGACAGACTGACTGACTAAGAGAATGGCTTGGTGAAATATGCACAAGGGGATGAGTTCACTCAGAGCAGCAGTTTACAAATTATCTGTTTCAGGATCCTATTACATGCTTAAAAATTATTGAGGACCCCATTTAGTTTTTGTTTATGTAGGCTATATCTATGATGTTTAATGGATTGGTAAGTAAAACTGAGAAATTATAAAATATGTATCATTATTCCTTTAAAAAATATAGTAAACCCATAACAGGTCAAAATTTGAAAACCAAACTTTTAAAATGAAAAGTAACAGAGATTTCCAAAGCATAATAATGGGTGAGAATAGTGGTATTATTTTACATTTCACTCTTCTTCTGGAGGAGGGGCAGTTTCTTGAAAGTTAGTTGCAGTGTGGAATCTGAGACTGTATCAATTTGCTTTTGCACTCTGTTAAATTAAAATCCTGTTGGTCTGTCTTGTACTGTGAATGGGTGGGTCTTTTTCTCACGTGTGATTTTTAAAAATATGTTTCACTTGTCACTTACAAAATATTAATTCATTGTTAATTCTTCCAAATATTGACACACTTCTGTATATAACCCTCAAAAAACTATTTTTAAAATATCACTGCTGATATCATCAGAAGAGTCTTTAAGAATTGGGAAACTGTAAAGTTCCCAGCTAGATGTAAGTTTTCCAAAATTCTACCATTGGCAACAAATATTTACAGTAATTTTCCCTGAATTGGTAAGCAAATTTTATTGATTTTCAAACAAACATCTGCCACCTACCCAAGTCTGAATAATCCTAGTTTGTCGGTCATTACTTCAAGTGGCTAGTTCAGCTTGCAACTCAGTCATCAAGTGCCTTTTCTTGAGACAGCCATCCTCCCGCAGTAAGCAGCAAAAGGACTTTATAGTTTTGGCAGAGTTTTAGAAAGGTGTGTGCTCAAAGGTTAAAATTTAGTAAAATAATTTACTGCTTCATCAAGGATATTCTTAAGTGCAATTTGATTTTTTTTCTGTGAGTATGTGGCAGAGAGGAATGCTGTGGCTACTAGTTCAGCTGCGGCTGCTGGTACAGCTCTGGCACACTGCCTTGTTTCATGCTAAAGTACCAGCATCTTTACCCACCATTGCTTTTGCACCACAGTGTAAATTTTAACTCACACTTTAACCTTTGAAAAAGGAAATATCATCTCAGTATCATTATAAAAATAAATTTTGACCCCCCCCCCCCCGCCCTCCAGGGGCCCTTGGACAACAGTTTGAGAACCACTCATTCAGTGTGTTCCAGAGATAAGATGTGAAGGAGCTGAGTGCATCTTCTTAATCATAACTTCAATCTAATTAAATTCATAAATGCTAAGTTCGAGGCAATGTTTCCTTCCCGCGCTCGCTGACCATCAGTCTCCCCAGTAGCGGACCTGAGGGTCCGTGGTGGGGGGGGAGAGGCCCCGTGCCTCAGAAGCCTAGTCACAGAGACTCGCTTCTTGTTCTCCGCGTGCTAAACCCGTGCAAAGGGACAAGTCAGCCCTTTGTGCCCGTGTCGTCGGGACATTTCCATTGTTTTCTACCTGTGGGTTGATTAAGAGAGCAAGGAAGGGAAGGTATGGGCAGAGAACCCATACATTTAAAATTCTTCCCCTAAAAGTGGTTCTGCAATAATATGGGCCAAACTTCTCCAGGAAATAAGAATTTATCAATCCTAACGAACAAACTATGATTTAGAAACGTGTGACATTCGGTATGTAAGAAGTAAAAAATATTTAGCTTCCGTTTTAGTTTCCTAGGCTGCTCAAGCACACACCTTGCAATGGCTCAGCTTAAACGGCGGAATGTATTCTCACGGTTTTGAGGCTGGAAATTGTCCAAATCAAGGCACCTTCAAGGCGATGCTTTCTGCCCGAAGACTGTGGCATGCTGGGGCTGGCTGCCGTCCCCGGCTCCTGCCATACGCAGGGCCAGGGCCACTTCTCCCAGCGCCGTCCTTCTCCTCCGAGTTCAGGTTCAGCTTATTGCTTCCTGTGGCTTTTACGTTCTTTAAGTCCCTCCGTCTGAATCTCATGCTGTGTATAAAGGGCTGCAGTAATAGGGTGACGACGCCCCCTGACTGAGCTGGGCCACCCTTCACTGAAGCCGCCTCGTCAGAGGCTTACAATGCGTCCGGCCCACGGGAATGCGTTGCCTGAAGGACGGGTTTTTCTGGGGCACACACAGCTCCAAACCATCGCGGGTTTACAGGGGTAACTAGGATACTTCTCACAGCTTGATCTGAATAACTGGAAAGCTGAAATCATGTATACATTATTTTAAGTTCATGAGTCAGGAAACATAATTGTCCGTTTTCAGATGCCTGGGCAGCTTTACACGTAATTCTAGATTATGGTTCTGGTGTTACCTATACATCCTACTACTATTCTTTTGTAAAGGACAATCTTCACTAGGGGAACCGCCTTTGACATTAAAAATTAATTATCTGAATTATTAATTCAAATTAATCTTTGAATTGCATTGAATTTGTTCAAATTTCATATCAAGTGCCAGTTTTTGTTTGCTTATTAATTGTTTTAATGTTAATTATACAGATTTCCTTGATTCAGTGGTTTTGAAGGTGGTTGCATGTTAGAATCACTTGGGAAACTTACATAAAATAACAAAATGCTGAGCCCCCCCATCACCCAGCATCTCTGGGGGGCCTAGGCATCGGTGTGCTTTTTTTAAAAGCTCTTCATCTCATTCTAAAAAGCAGCCAAAGTTTTACTCCTTGAGACTCTGGGAGCATCTTAGGCCTTTGAGGAGCTGCATTAACTCGTCGAGCCTTCGTGATTCAATTCAGTGTGTCAAGGTGGTATTGATAATCGATGTTAGATCTCAAAAACAAAGAAATGAATCGGCCTGTAAGTAAAGGGGGTACTGGGAAGGAGGGTGCCACTGCTAGGACAGTAATGTTATTGTGGAGTGTTTGTTTCAAGCCAATTTCTACCTCAAATAGAGCCTGTGAGGGTAATTCTTGTTCTCTAGAGAGCTGTCTCTAATCAGAGCCCAGGGCTCAGTTCCCTCCTCTAACTACCAGTAATAATCTGCATTTCATTTCCACTTTTAATAGGGACCGAGGAAATACACTCAGTAAACTGTCATTCACCACACCAAGCTTTCCTGCTGTCACCACAGGTTGAGGTACTGAAGCATTCATAAGCTTGAGAAGCTTCTGTTTGTTGTCTCTTCTACTCAGGCGAGATTTTGTGGACAGTAATTAAGCCAGAACTGTCAGAAGTTTGTCACAAGGATTCTTCACAACAGGGAGTTTCGACATAACGACAGTCTGGGAATTACACTCACTTTAATCAGGACAATGTGAAGTCAATCATACCCAGCAGCATTGGACAAAGTCAGATTTTGTTAACTGGAGAACTGAGAATTCTTGCGAAGTGGGCGCCGCTCTGAATGAGTGCTCATAAAAGCCCTTCTTGATGACCATCTCCAGCGCTTGTGGGCAGTTGTGTCCTGGCAGGTTGCGTAAGGACGCACCCCTGAGTGTCTGCTCATCGTTGGGTGCAAAAACCTCCAGCCTTCAGGGATTTTGATTTTCTGCCCCATTTACTTTTTTTTTTAAATTTTAAAGATTTATTTTATTCATTTCTCTCCACCCCCTCATTGTCTGCACTTGCTGTGTTTGTTCATCTTCCTTGTTTCTTCAGGAGGCACCAGGAACTGAACCTGGGACCTCCGATGTGGGAGGGAGGCACCTAATCACTTGAGCCACCTCCACTCCCTGCTTTGTTGTGTGTCTCACTGTGTTCTTCCTCCTGTGTTTCTTGTTGTGTCATCTTGTTGTGTCAACTTGCCATGCCTGCCTGTTGTACCAGCTTGCTGTTTTCTTTAGGAGGCACAAGGAACCAAACCATGGACCTCCCATGTGGTAGGTGGGAGCCCAATCGCTTGAGCCATATCCGCTTCCCATAAAGCTTACTTAAAAAAAATTTTTTTTTTAGGTACTGATGGCTGGGGATTGAACCCGGGACCTCGTATGTGGGAAGCCTGTACTCAACCACTGAGCCACATTGGCTCTCCCCATGTGCTTTCCAAAATATGTATCTCAGATTCCAGTACTACCATAGATGAAATGGAAATTTCATTTTGTTCCTCCCCGCTAACATGGCTCCCTCATCTGTCCACTCATTGCATCTACTCGTTGTGTCTGCTCATTGCATCTGCTCGTTGTGTCTGCTCATCTTTAGGAGGCACCAGGAACCAAACCTGGCACCTCCCATGTGGGAAGCAGGTGCCCAACTGCTTGAGCCACATCCGCTCCCCTGGAGATTTAATTTTGAAGCCTGTTGCTCCAGTACATTTTTAAATTTATTTTTAATTTTTAAAATTTTACCAGACACATGGAGAAAAGGGTTTTAATGGCACAGCTAGAATGAGCTGGTAATGCCTTCAGATGAAATTGAGAAATGCCTCACCTCAGAGAAGAAAAAGGAAAAGTGCGGGAGAGGGTGCAGGACGGTAAATGAGCAGGGATCGAACTCAGGTCCCTCCATATGGGAGACGGACACCCAACCATTTGAGCCACATCCGCCCCCCTGCTCCATTACATTTTAACATTGATTCTGGATGATACTTTCCACATGTAGCCCAGTTGTGGGTGGGCATCTTGGCTGACCTCTACCTGGTCATACATTTCACTTCACCCATCTCTGCCCCTCCCTCTGGCCCGTTACTAATTTTACTTTTAAAAAGTTGAAGAGACCATAGATATTTGTGGCTAATGTGTTTGAAGTGGCAAGATAGGGTTTCATATACTTTAGCATTAAACATTTTCCTACAAACATCTGCAGACAGTGCTCACTTTGTCCAGTTTCCCACTCAAAGCAACTGCCACCCCCCCTCCCGCCACTCCCTGAACCTCGTCCCTTTTTGCGGCTTTCTCTTCTCCATCTCCTTACTCCTTGTATGCGTGCGCCCAGTCCTGACAGCTGCCCTTTCCTGTCCCACAGCTTCCTGCAATCACGATTTCCCGCCTGTTTTCCTTCTACACACCAGGTCCCTGGTGCACTCGATGCTCCACCTCATTACATTTTCCCCTAAGTAAAAATCCCTGAGGTCCCCGCGAGAGAGCATGGTTTGCGCTTTGCCCCCGAGGGCCCTGCTCATTTACCGTCCTGCACCCTCTCCCGCACTTTTCCTTTTTCTTCTCTGAGGTGAGGCATTTCTCAATTTCATCTGAAGGCATTACCAGCTCATTCTAGCTGTGCCATTAAAACCCTGTTCTCCATGTGTCTGGGAACCCACACATCCGTGTTGAGGCTTGCTTTTCTCCACCTCCAGGGCCTCTCCTTCCTTCGCCAGTGCCCTGAAGCTTCTCTGCCACCCGGACCAGCGTCCAGGCCTCCACCCCTGGGAGCTTCGAAACGGCTGTGGATGCTGTCTGGGCGCTTCCAGCCTGTGGCCACAGACCCGGGGGCAGCTCCCCAGCTGAGCCCCGGGTTCACTAAAGAGGCAAGGAGAGTGCCAGCGCCTCGGCTGGTGCACGGCTGCCTCTCGCTGGCCCCGGGTAGCTCGGCTGTGCACTCGGTGCTCCTTTAGTCGGCACCACCATCTCCTTAGCTTTTGGGGAGCCCCAGGCTCAGTAAACCCCAGTCCCATAATTTAGGTCCAAGCGTTCTGATTTTCCGAGCTCTGCTGCACTTCCCTGGTGCTGGCCGTCGCCTGAACGCGTCCTGGGGGTACTATCTCTTCCCCTCCTGTTGAAGCTGATTATGAGTTTGACCTGAAAATCCAAACTACGCTTCTCCCAGCATTCCAGTCTCCCCAGGAAGTAAGATCACCTAACAACACCATGGGGGTCTGGGTGGCTTTGAGCCCATTAACTGCGACTGCTACCCAGACCGGAAGCCTCCATTCCGCAGAGCGTGCGGTTTGCACTGCACGTTGCTTTAAAATAGGAGGTTTTACACCCAGTGTCCAGCACGTAGCTTCTCCTGAAAGAACGGCGACGCCTGGCACCGGCGTGTCCCTGCCCCGCTCTGCCCCCCGCACCCACCCTTTCCCACTGGCTGGCCCAGGGGTGCACGTGTGTTTGCCACTCAGTCTGCAATGTTTTCACCTCCTGAGGGTCCCGTTCCTTGTGTACTTTATTTTTATTTATTTATTTATTTTTATCACCCATAAGTTACATTTATTGTAATATTCTGTCACCACATATTTGACAATTTGTAAATGAACATATTTATATTTATACTGTTAACAACAATCTTCATTTCCCATTGAAATCACTATTTTACAGTATCTAGATTATTCTCTAGCTTCTTTTCAATTGACTCTTATGCCCATAGGCTACCCCTTTCAGCCACATTTATAAATCAGCAAAGTTAGTTATACTTACTATAATGTGTTACCATCAAGTCAATTCATTTCCACACTTTTATGAGACATTAAAAATTCTATACACATTAAGCATCACCTCCCATTCTCAACACACATTCTAGTTCCTACTAACCTATACTCTAGAGTTTACCTTTGTGGCTATACTCAATATTAATGGGACCATACAATATTTGTCCATTGTGTCTGACATTTCATGCAGCATAATATTCTCAAGGTTCATCCATGTTGTCATATGCATTGCAATTTAATTTCTTCTTACAACTGAATAGTATTCCATTGTATGTATTACCACATTTTGTCTATCCATTCATTGGTTGATGGACACTTAGGCTGTTTCCATACTTTAGAAATTGTGAATAATGTTGCTATGAACATTGGTGTGCAAATGTCAGTTCACTTCCTTGCTTTCTGCTCTTCTGAATATATTCTTAGTAACAAGATTTACTTGATGTATTTTAGAGGATGTATTTAACACTTTATTTTTTTAATTTTTACTCTTTTAAAAGATACTTAGATCACATAAATGATACACAAAAAAATAGGGATTCCCATATGCCCCACATCCCACACTTCCCACATAAACATCATTCACTAGTGTGGAATATTAATTGCAATTGATAAACACATCCTGGAGCTTTGCCATTAAGCATGGACCATAGTTCACATTGTAGACCACACTATCTCCCACACATTTACACAATGTTAAATAAAAGCAGTGACAGTGGGCATCCTTATCTTGTTCCAGATCTTAGAGGGAAAGCTTTTAGGATTTCACCATTGAATATGATGTTAGCTGTGGGTTTTTTCATATATACCCTTTATCATGCTGAGGACATTTCCTCTATGCCTATATTTTGAAGTGGTTTTTTTTTTTTTTTTTTTTTTTTAGATCAGGAAAGGGTGCTGTATTTTGTCAAATGCTTTTATGTCATCTATAGAAATGATCATGTGTTTTTTTTCTTTCAATCTGTTTATGGGGTGTATTATATTGATTTTCTTCTGTTGAACCATCCTTGAATACAAGGGATGAAATCCACTTGATCAGGGTGAACAATTAGTTTGATGTGTTGTTGGATACAATTAACAAGTATTTTGTTGAAGATTTCTAGCATCTAGGCTCAATAGACAGATTGAGTCTATAGTTTTCCTTTCTTATGGCATCTTCATTTGGCTTTGGTATAATGGCGATGGTAGCATTATAGACTGAATTAGACAATGTTGCCCCCACTTCTATTTTTTTGGAAGAGTTTTAAGCAGGATTGGTGTTAGTACTTTCTGGAATATTTGGTAGAATTCACCTGAAATGCCATCTGGTCCTGGGGTCTTAGCTGGGATATTTTTGATGACTAATTTAATCTCATTTCTTGTGATTGGTCTGTTGAGTTCATCAATTTCTTCTTTCATCAGTGTAGATTGCTCGTGTGTTTCTAGGAATGTGTCCATTTCCTCTAAATTATCCATCGTATTGGCAGACAAGTTTTCAAAAATAGCCTCTTATGATAGTCTTTATTTCTGTTGGGCCAGTGATGATATCCCCTTCCTTATTTCTTATTTTTTGTATTTGCATCTTTTTTTTTTTTTTGACAGTCTAGATAAGGGTTTGTCAATTTTATTAATCTTCTCAAAGAAACCGCTGTTGGTTTTATTTTTTCTAGTGCTTTCTTATTTTCAATTTCATTTATCTCTTCTCTAATCTTTGTTATTTTCTTCTTTCTACTACCTTTGGGGTTAATATGCTGTACTTTTTCTTAATTCTCCATGTATGAAGTTTGGTCTTTGTTTTAGATTTTGTTCTTTTTAAATATAGGCATTTATGGCTATGAATTTCCCTCTCAATACAGCTTTTGCTTCATTCCATAGGTTTCGGTATATTGTGTTGTCCTTTTCATTCATTTCAAGATAGTTACTGATTTCTTTTGTAGTTTTCTCATTGATCCACTGATTGTTTAAGAGTGTGATTTTTATCTTTCATATCTTTGTGCCTAATCTGCTTCTCTGCTCCATACTGATCTCCAGCTTCATTCCATGGTGGTCAGATAAATTACTTTGTGTAATTTAAATCTTTCTGAATTTACTGAAAATTGTTCTGTGACCTAGCATGTGGTCTACCTGGAGAATGATCCATGTGCCCTTGAGAAGAATGTATATCACACTTTATTAGGGTGTAATGTTCTGTATATCTCTATTAGGTCCAGTTCCTCTAATGTTTTATTCAAGGTCTTTGTTTCTTTATTGATTCTCTGTCAAGATGATTTGTCTAATGGTGATAATGGTGTGTTAAAGTCCCCCACTATAATTGTAGAGGCAACTATTTCTCTACTTAATTTTTTCAATGTTTTCCTTATGTATTTAGAGATGCCCTGGTTAGCTGCATAAATGTTTATGATTATTCTATCTTTTTGACAGCTTGCCCCTTTTATCAATATATAGTGGCCTTCTTTGTCTCTTACAATTCTTTTACATTTAAAGGCTATTTTGTCCAGTATTAGTATAGCTACACCCATCCTTTTTTGGTTAATGTTTATGTGTAAAATGGTTTTCCAACCATTCACTTTCAGCTTTCTTGCATCCTTGTGTAAGGTGGGTTTCTTATAGACAGCATATAGATGGGTCATATTTCCTTATCCATTCTGCCAGTCTGTGTCTCTTGATCCTTGTGTACTTTAAACACCAAAGTCATTTGCTTCCACTCTTGACACAGAACTCTTCAGGGTTCTGTGCATTTTCTTGTAGAAAAGAGCCTTCAATGGTGGGCTCATATCTGTTTAGTTACAAGTTCCACATCAGAAATAACTCCCTAAGCGATTTCGTGGGTGAGACTGAGCAACCAACGAAAGCATCAGTTCCGATCTTCTTCATTTTGAAGCGTGTTTACCGATCAGTCTTTCTCTTCAGTCTCCTTCACACAGCCTTGCCTGACCCCCTGGCAGAGCCTAACGTTAATGACAGTCTCAACAGCAACTTCTTTAGTGTAACTTTTGATCTTTACGCCCTTTCGTTAATGTAATTTCCTCTAGATCTTTTCTCTGCTAATTCTCCCTCCTTCATACTGGCCTTAATGGTACAAGTTGCCATTTCATAAGTTCTTGAGATATTATATTTTTATTGTACCCTAATGACTAACTTTTACTAGATTCTTCTATTTTTTGGGTAGGACAAGAGCATTCATAAATTGTCTGACTCTAAAGCATTAGTTTATTGTGCTGTGCCTCAATCCAGGTGAATTAGGTCTTCCCAGTGGAATATTTTTAGGAATGGGAATTGCATGGCTCAAGCTCCAAAAAGCAAAGAGTTGCATCTTATTCATTTATTTTTTAAAAGATTTATTTATTTAGTTACTTTTTATCCATTTTAATCTCCCTCCCCCTGCCGTTTTTGCTGTTTTGTGCCCATTTGTTGGGTAACTCTCTGTGTCTGTGTCCTGCCCTCTCCTCTCATCCTTCTCCTCCTGTCTTCACCAGGATTCGATCCTGGGAACCTCCGATGTGGGAGAGAGGCGTTCTGCCACCTGCGCCACCTCAGTTCCTGTTTTTCTCAGCACATCTCGCCTTGGCTCTTCCCTGCCTCTCTCTCCTGTTATGTCATCACCTTGCTGCGTGGTTCGGCAGGGCCTGGGGGCTCACCCGCTCGTGGGCCCTGGTGGCCTGCGCACCTTCTATATTTTTCATTTTATTTTATCGGAAGTCCCGCGGATCAACCCAGGTTCCTTCATATGGGAAATGGACGCCCAACCATTTGAGCCCCATCCGCCCCCCTGCGTTCGTTTCTGATGGAGAGGCCACACTCGCCCACCCCCACCCCGGTGGCCTCACCTGCTCTCCAGGTCTGTGGGCCCTTAGCCCGGCTTACCTCTGACCCTCTCGCCGCTCTCAGTGTAGGCCCAGGAAGTGAGTAATTTCCAGACTATTATCCTCTTATTTTTGGTTATGACTCAACAGGATCTCACTACAGTTAACAGAAGATTTTGGGGGTAGAAATAGCATACAAAGACCTTCAAAAATAGTCAAGTAAGTCGCAACATTCTCTGCATCTCCAGAACACAACTGCTGAATTCAAAAGGGACAAAAGCACCAGCCCTGCATCCCCATCGTGGCAGCCCTGGTGTTTTCAGACGACATTTAATTTTGTAGGCGCTGTGCAAGGTTTTTAGAGTGCCTCTGCTCTGTTCAGCCGTGGAGAATCTGGCCTGGGGCAGTTGCTTTCCTATTGGCCTCTTCTCTAGAACAGCTGCCTTTCAGAGAAGAAATTAATGGCACTTAATTGCCATAATAAATAATAAAGATTAACATGACAAACTAAACCAAATAAAATCCACTAATCAAATACCAATTAAAAGCACTTCACAAGGGGATTTTTCCTTATGTTTAAAAAATGGGTTAGCCTGTTTATCAGAGAAGGGTGCCATGTAATACCAAAGTGGCTTCTACATGTCCATACTGCTAAAAGGCTTAAAAACAATAAACTGAAATTTAAAATGAGTTTCATTTTGGAATAAAAACTGTGGTCTATGGTTGGTGGCAAGGCTCCAGGATGTGTAAGTCCATTGAGGGTGGTGGGCCACACTGTGGGAGATGTTTGTGTGGGATGTGGTGGGAGGTGTGGGAGGTGGGCAACATGGGAATCCCAGTGGGTTCCGTGTAATATTTTGGGTAATCTAAGCACCTCTTAAAATATATGTATATATATATATAAATAACATTTTTGTGAGCGAATACACATATATGCGAGAATTTTGATTTTTACCCATAATAATAATAAAAAACAAACAAACAAACAAACAAACAAAAAAACAACAACATCGTGTCTACTAACCACATGGCATCAGTGCTGAGTGCTGCCCAGCTGCCCATGTCTAGTCCCCACCCCCCTTGCAGTGAAGTGACCATCCCATGCATCCTGGCCGGCAGCCTACGATCAGAGGCGGCAGGTGCGCCTTCTGGCTAAGGGGCCAAGTGCCTTCCCCTGGGGCTCTCGCTCGCGCCCTCATTTGTGTGCCTTGGACCAAAGGGCCCCGACCTTGACTTGGCTACGCGAAGGAGGGAGCCTGGATCCCCGAATGTCAGCTGGAGGAGCCCTGCCAGGCAGGGCTGCCCAAGCCCCCCTGGACTTCATGGACCGTGGTCTGTCGAGCCTCTGGTACTCTGGAGCTGTTTATTGCCATGACTAGAGTAATTACTCTGGCCAATAGGGTAGTAGACGCCTCTTGTTGGAAAAAGTGCCTGCGGCATTCTCTGTACTTGGTCACTTTGAAGATAATGTCTCTGAAGCCACCAAATCTTCACATTTTCCAAGGACTTAAGAGTACTTTGAGTTTTTAAAGGGAAAAAGATGACAACACTGATTTAAAATGCTTTTTCTTAGAAGGTACAAGACTGGAATGTCACTACTTTTAAGTTGGAAAGTGTGACATGATGGCCGAGAAGAATTATTTATGATGTGGGGCATGCAGTTTCTTAATCAGGTTTCTAAGTAAGGGGTCAAGTAACTGAAAGAGCAGGTTTATGTTATTTTAAAACACAGGTTCTGAAGCCATATTCTCTGTTCACTAGCTGTTGGACTCAACCATCCTCTGCCCTGCAAAATTTTGAAAATATTTCTTCATACCTCAACATCCTGTTATAAGAATTAAATGAATTAGTACCTGTAAAGCTTTTAGATTAGTGACTGGCCCAGAGCAGCTATTCAGGGAAAGTTAGCTAACATTATTAAGCTGTAAAATATTAAATATTCCCAACAGGAACATTGACTACTTAAAAGACAAAATCTCAGGTGGAAAGAGAATTACTGTATTTCATGCTATAAGGAACCTTAGAGATTATATAGCCTGAAGTGGTGGTTTTTTATTTATTTATTTATTTATTTATTTATTTATTTATTTTTTCTAAAGGATACTTAGATTACATAAAATGTTACATAAAAAAATATAAAGGATTGCCCCACCCCACTCTTTTTATTTTTTTATTTTTTTAAATTTTGTATTGTGGGTAAAACTCAAAATTTTTACAATACATACCAATATTTGTAAAATGATATATAAATATATATGCATATATGTCATTTGCTTACAAAAATGTTATTTATATATATATAAATATGTTTTAAGAGGTGCTTAGATTACCTAAAATATTACACGGAACCCACTGGGATTCCCATGTTGCCCACCTCCCACACCTCCCATAGTCTAAAATGTTTTTGACTCATCCTGATTCAAAAATCTTGTTAGCGTCAGAACAGAAGCTAAACTGCAGCCTTAAATAAGGCTGATTTAAAAAATGTGCTTCAGTTTTCATATCTTTAAAATGGGGCTAATTCACCCAGAACTGGCACCACTTGAGGGCTGTTCCAGCCTTTGCTCTGATAGGGTCGGACCTGGTAGCCATGTGACTGCAAATCCTTGGTCAGTCACCGGGTCCAGGTGGGCACCTGCACACGATGAGCCCACCAGGTTTTTGTGTCTCAGAATTTGAGATTTGGTTTGGAAAATGCTAGTGGATATTGTGAACTGAAGACGTGGCTGGCTGGCCAGTGCAGGTGGTGGCAGAGAGGATGGGTGATAAAAGGTGCGGAAGCGGAGAGCGTGGGGCAGGGTCCCAGCTTCCATGCCTGGCCTTACAGGCTTCATCCCTTCTGGAGACAGCCCAGCCCAGGAGAGTCCCCTTGTCTCCTTATATTTGTTTGACGTGTATTTTGTTACTTGCAACCAAGAGTCTTGATTAAGTAACCTCTTGAGAAGGCTCTGAAAAGGATGAAGCAAAACAAAAGGTGCAGACTACTATTGCCATCATGTTTATTGTGAAAATGGGGAACAAGAGGGAAGAGTAGAGGGAGAGGAGACCCTGAAGAGTGAGTGGACCAAGGCTAAGGGCCCTCTTAAAGAGGACGCTTCAGCAGCTCCGCTGAAACCCGGTTGCGTCAGGCTCCTCTGAATGCTGATGAAAGGAGAGCAAGGTTAAGCAAGCAATTGATGGCTCTGCTGTCTTGTTCAAGACAGAACTGGGCTAAGCAGTGACTGTGGTGTGCCAAGGCCATTATAAAATATAACGGAGCTGCTGGCGATCAGTGGAAAGCACAACAGGACCATGTCCCAGGTGACTGTACCGGATCAAAAACAGCATTTCTACAAACAATTCTGTTATTTTGAAGGAAAAACCAATAGCCATCAACAAAGCTCATGTTCCACTGCATGTCTGAGAGGGAAAGAGAGTTATCTCTTCAAGTGGCAGACCCCATCAGGTTAAAATCACCACTATAAACAATGGATCTGAGAGTCAAATCTGGGAAAATAGGTATTTGCCAGGCTGCTTCTCTTCACTGCTGGAAAATTCAGATCTTATTTTGTTTGGTGAAAATAGCACTCACGATCGAAGGAACTGCTTTCCTAGGTACATGGCCTGCTAAAAGAAGACAAGAGAGTTACAACCTCGTAGGACGAAAGAATCAGACTGGGTGAGTGCAGAGGAGCACGGGAAGCACGCAATTGTAGGCTGCTCCTTCCGCTGCTTTATTCTCTTCTCTTTCTTTGATTTTTCCTTTCCTCAGTCTTTTTCCATAATGCAACTGAAAAATATGAAGATATGAAGATATCTTACAGAGTGACTGATTTTAAGTAGAGAATTTCTTTCTCAAATGGAGATCAAATAAGAAGATTTGAGTATATTATGCTCTGTAAACTATATAACTAGACAGTTCTCTTCAAGAATATTTTGTCTGTCCTTAATACAATCAGAACTTAGAAATTAAGAGAGATGGTTAGCTATCCTTTTCTTAAAGAATTCTAGGGAAAAGTTATAAAATCTGCTTGGTAGATAATTCTGGTCAGAAATATATTCTTTAAAGGCAACTTCCATATTGCTTGCCATCTACAAAGTACATTTATTTAATTCCAGGAAGATATCTTTATTTGAGCAAGGCAGCCTTCAATTGTCTGCAATGGTTGGGAACTAGTGCCTCAGATAATCTAAGAAAATGGAGCATCTTCCAAAATTCTTGATTTTGTTTTGACTTTGTGTTTCATTTGCATAAAGTTGAGTTTGATAATCTGAAAACCTATATTTAAAATATGGAGTCCCACTGTGAAAGCTCCCCTTGGAGGGTCAGACACTTTGTTCACATGGCCTCAGACCTGAACTCTCCCTTCCTTCATTCTCTGAGTGATAGACGCAAGGTAGATTTTTCTCCCTTGGTTGCAGAAGAAGTTTAATGCTTTGGTTTAAAAACCTTCTTGTTTTGCTCTTGAGATGTTGCAGGGGAAAATTAATGAAAGGAATCTTAATAGATGTACTTCACAAAAGTCAGTAATTTAGAATAGAAGTATAATGGAAGAATAGCTGTCTATTAGTTTCCCATTGTCTATTTGTTAGATCATATGCTGCCAGATTTTCTTGTTTTTGCACATTGCTTCTAAATTCTTATATTTTTCTGGTTTCTCTTTCTGCTCTCTTCAGTTACCTTATCTTAACATGAGAGACTGAAACTGAACATGATTTTTGAATCAGGTTCTTGATCGTATCAAGAAGAGATGACTACTTATAATTATAATATGCGGTAATCCTGCTAAGTGAAAAAGTATCTTAGGACTTTTAGAATTATAGGGCTATATTTTTATTTATACTGAGCATTGTATTAAAATAAATGTGTTATCTTAAACACTTCAGAAATTTGGGTTATTATTTTATTTTTTTTTGGAGGCACCGATGATTGAGCCCAGGACCTCATGCATGGGAAGCAGGTACACAATCGCTGCCCTACATCCACTCCCCCCTTTTCCCATGGTATTTTAAATATTGTGACGAATATGATTCTCACAGGTTATGGTCATGATTCCTGAAGAGCTGGAAGAGATGAGTGGAGGATGGAAATGTGCTTCCCACCACACTGAGTCGGACTTGCTGTCAATTATCTAGTGGGATCACAGAAACCCAGTTTTAGCAAATATTATTCTGTCCCTCTCACAGACAAAAAGAGGCTCAAGAGGTGGAGGAGCCGGCCTAGGTCCACTTAGCTGACCGGGACTGGGCTCGGGTCCGCGCAGGCGAGTCTGCACTGAGCACCCCATGGCAGCCTGCGTGCGCTTCTTTTCAGCGTCTGGGGCAGGCGCCCCTGTCGGGAGAAAGCCGTTGAGGGCGCGAGTCAGGGCTCCTCACAGTGCCAGAGGCAGGTTCCGGGCACAGCAACGTGGGCGAAGAGATGCTTGGATTTTAGGGTCTGTGTCAGAAGAAGTTCTCCGTGGTACATGACCCTGCTCTGTGCCATCTGTGGTGATAAACTGCCTGAGTTCATCTTTGAAAGGAACCATGTCTGCTGTTCCCCTTTTACCTCTTTACTTATTTAGGTTTTGTATTTGTCCTTTAAAAGGTCTTTGTTGTGGAAGCTAATTTCCTGAAGAACAGATTGATTCCTTTTTCTCTGTGTTTTATTAGGTTTATTAGTTATTCTTTGTGCCTAAGGGGCGGCCTCTCTAGAGTCCCTCCTGAAGCCATGTGTTCCTTGCGGCTTCTTCCCTGTGTGTGGAGGGCACTGGAAGACCTCCCAGCTCTGAGGAAGCGCGGCTGGTTCCCTGAACATTGCTTGCTCCCTGGCCTGACGTGCCTCACCCACCTCACTGCAGCTGGCAATCAGCCCAAGGACCCCAGGTCCCTGTGCAGATTTCGCTCGTCCTTTCTGCCTGGCTCTGTGTTCTCAGCCACTCTGCTCCACAGACCACTGCTGCCTTCCTTTCCCGCAGCTCTGCTCTCTGTCTGCTCTTGGCATTGTCACCCCCACACTCTATTTGTGCTCCCCCTTTCTGTGCACATGTCCAGAAACGCCTCCAGGCAGAAAATCTGCATGGCTGAACTCCTTCCTCCCTTCTCTTAGCAGTATCATCTTGCAATGCTGGTGGTCCACTATATAAAATCAGTTGTTTTACATATTTAGTCCAGTATTCTTTTTTTTTTTAAACATTGTTTTTTTTTTTAAAGATTTTATTTATTTATTCATTTATCCCCCCCTTGCTGCTTGTGCTTGCTGGGTCAGCTAACCACGCCGTGCGGGCGGGCTTGCCTTCACCAGGAGGCCCCGGGAACCGAACCCGGGGCCTCCCATATGGTAAACGGGAGCCCCACTGATTGAGCCACAGCCACTTCCCAGTCCAGTATTCTTGTACAACCAGAGACAATAAGACTAATGATGAATTTTTGAATGTATATGTCAAGCTATCAGTAAATCGATCAAGTCATAGCACATACTATGAAGTTTTGAAGTTTTATTTTTTTGTGTGGAGTATCAGGTCAACTCAGATTCTCAATAATTTTCTTCATAGGTTTGTGATGATTGCTTTCATGCGTCAGCTTGGCTAGTTTATGGTGTGCTGTTGTTTGGTTAATCAAGCTCTGGACTGATAATCACTGTGAGGGTATTTTGTAGATGGACTTACATCATCAGGCATTTTATTGCATCTATGGCCGGCTGCATCTACTACCAACAAAGGAGAGTGCCTCACGATGAGGAGGGGCTCCTCATCCCATTAGCTGGAGGGCTTGAAGTGAGAGCTGAGGATTTCATGAGTCAGAAAGAAGAATTTCTGCTTCTATGGCAGCCAGCCAGCTTCTCCTGGGTTCTTCCACTCCATCTTCCGTGGGAGGGGCAGCAGTTTGAATTCAGCCCCACTCAGGCCTCTGCACACACCAGGCGCTTGATTAAGGCAGCCCCATCTTCCATGACCTAAGGCTGAAATAGCTTTAGTTGCTTGGTTGAGGAACAAAAGTGCCCAGCTTATTTTGAAGTGAAAATGGAGCCTGAAATTGTAACTGAGAGGAATTAACAAATAACTATGATTACAAAATTCATTACATAGATGCCTTTATATTATAAAGTAGCAAAAGATTAATATATGAAATTGCTGAACCTGGCTGAATTCAGCCTAGACCTGCTGCTAGGGTGGTCTTTTTAAACAGGTTCCATCCCCGTTCACAGCTTCCTTGGCTGAGCCCCTCCCTTGAATGGCCTTACCACTGCGGTGGCGACGCCACCCTGACCTTCCCCTCGCTCGCGGCCGTTTCAGAACTGGCTCACCTTGTGTGTGCTTGCCGTCGTGACGGGGACCACCCTACTCTCCCCGCTTGGACCCATAAAAAGCCCTGCTCCCCAGGGGAAAGCAGATTTGAGACACCCTCTCACCTGCCCTCCGCCGGCCTCAATCAACCTGCCTTCTCTCACGACTGTCCAGTGTGGCCTCCAATCCGTCTGCTCTGGGCAAGAACCCAGAGGGAGACCTGCGTGGTCTCCCCCAGTTGGAGTTTCCAACTTGCAGCCCGTCCTGTGGAATTGGTACTTGCTAGTCCCCACGGTTGTGTGAGCTAATTCCTGTAATAACTCTCTTAATGCACACACACACACATATATACACCTACACACACACACACACACATATATATACCTATATATATCCTGTCGGTTCTGTTTCTCTGGGGAATGCTGACTAATACAGTATCAAAACTAAAATCACCATTAAGGTAATTCCTGTGTGATTTATATATAAAGCAAGGCAATCTTCCTTTACCCATTATCCTGGTGACATCTGTCCCCCATGTAAATGGAGATGTAAAAATGGGCAGGATTCAGACACAGGTCACTCAAAAATGATGGGGTGATTTTATTAGGTGGTCTGCTTGGCGTATATGAAGAGAGGTGACTGTGACAGTTTATTTAGCTCTTGGATAGTCACTGAAATCGTTATGGTCATGACATAAAGTCTATAACCACTGGTTTTTGCAGCCCACTGGGACACAAATGTGTTTAAAGGGCTAGGGAAGATTTGCATAAAGAAGCTGATGGCCTCCGGAAGTCAGCCAAAGAACTATAAATTTCTTGGGAAGTAGTGAAGTCTTTCTCTGCCTGGGAGATGAGCAAACAGCAGGTTTCTCCTCTGGGAGATGATTTATATGTGGGATTAGCAGTAAGTTAAATAAACTACCCAGGTTCCTTCCAGGCCTCTGATTTTAACAGAATTAAGGAGCATTTTCTTCTGCTTCCTTACAACTTAACTGCCTTCCTAGACTTTATGGAATTGCTTTCTTCTTCTTCTTTTTTTTTTTTTTTTAGGGAGATGCTTTTTTGATCTTTCTTTTCTGTTGCCTGGGGTCCTTGTTAAGACAGAAAAAAAGAGAGTCTTGGTCTCACTGATTTCTGTTTTCTTTTTTCTTACAAAAAGAAATGCTAGTACCTGTATTTGCATGCAAAATCAAATATTTATGGACTTCTCCCAGCAGAATCCAGCACAAACTGTCCCTACATTTTAACTTAATTCCCAGGTAAAATTTTGGCTTAAGAGAAAAATGATGCATAGACATGAATTTTTTCTAAATATAAGAACAAGAAAAAATTTCCACTATGATTAGAATCTCGTTACTTTCTCACAAGGAGATACCTGACTGTGAAAAACAATTATGTTACAAGAGAAACTTTCCTTCAGTGCCCCCTTTGGAAATTATTTCTGTTTATTTTTTCTATGATGTGTCTTGAAATTTATATTATTACAGACTATTTCTTCCACAAAAATAGAGTTCAGTTGTTGTTTTTCAGTCAGAGGCGATGGTAATGTTTTTGAGAATCGTCCTAGGGGATCAAGTTAAAATCCTTAGAGCAGCTATAAAGCTGTGTTGGATTTACCAAGAAAGGGCTTTCAGCAAGGACAAAGGAGGGAGTCTTTGGTTTGTTACTATCCCTTACTGATTAGCATTTTTTCTCTGATTGATGTTCCTCCATGTCACTATGTGCTGTATACAGGCTTCCTGGATGCTCTTTTACATGACATAACACGAACGACTGTGAAACTGCATGTCCCCTAAGTTTAGCTCCTTTGTTAATTACTGTTGTGACAGAGTCCCACAATTTAACTCAAAATAGTCCAACCATTGAAACTGGGTGGGTGGGTAAGTAGAAAACAGGAAGGATGGATTTTAGAACAGATCCATGTTGTTTGGAAGAGAAGGCTGTTAGCAGGGGTAGGAGGCAGAAGTAAGTGGTTTCACTCTTCTTCTCACACAGATCAATTTATTGGATTAGCTCATTGTTACATTGCCAGCCACCTGCAGAAAATGAGCCTGAGGTGGTAGGTAGATAGATAGAGATGGATGACAGATAGATAGATGATGGATAGATGATAGATGATGGGTAGATGACAGATAGATGAGAGATAGATGATGGATAGATGATGAATAGATGATAGATGATGGATAGATGATAGATAGATGATGGATGGTGATAGAGAGGTGATAGACAGGTGATAGACAGGTGATAGATAGGTGATAGATGATAGATGGTGATAGATGATAGATAGATGATAGATATATAGATGATAGATATATAGATGATAGATTGATGATAGAGAGGTGATAGAGAGGTGATAGATGGAAGATGATAAATGGTGATAGATGATAGATAGATGATAGACGGATGGTAGACAGATGGTAGATAGGTAGATAAAAGCAGGCTTATTTTGGGGCACGTCTCAACGTAGGAGTCTCCCCTTTACGTGTCTGAAGAGGTTAGGAGGACGCAGGATGAAGCCTGGGCAGGGCTGGAGGAGGAGCTGAGAGGACCTCAGAGGACACTGATCTGGCGAATCTAACGTCTGGCTGACAGCGGTAACACCGTCCAATCTAGCTATCTCTCCTGAACGTATGACTCAGTTGTAAAAGAGAACATTCCCAGACAGACGAGGGAGTGCTCATCAGCATGGTTATTTCGAGAGACTAGAGGAAGCTACATGTCTCTTCTGCCAGTACTGCCGAGAAAGCCCCGGATGACACTGGCCCTGGCTGGGAAGCTTCTGGGAGAAGGGCATGGAAGCGGATGTTGACATTTGGAGTTTGGCTCGTTGGGGCAAATGAACCTCTAAAGAAAACAAACATCTGGCTTCAGTGGCATCCGCCTTTCTGTGCTATGGTTAGTTGACGGTCATCATGGAAACTATCAGGACCTGAACAGGGCACATCAGGATAAATACTGTGATGGCAGCACAGATATAAAAATACTCTGAATACTGTCTCTGACAGAACTGAAGCCTTGCTGTCCCGTGTTAAAGTTATTTATTTGCTAGACTGTGAGCTGCAGGAAGACAGGCATGGTGTTTCATTAATCTTTGCATTCACATCGTGCTTTGTTCCTAGAGGGAGTTCAATACATCTTTTCGGAATTGAATTGAGCATTTTTTGCTGTCTTCAGAAACTTAGCTCCGAATAACTTATGTAAGGTAAAATAAAATGGCTTTTGGAGGAATGTATTGCAATAGAATTCAAACCCAACAAGAGTACCCATGGGGTATGTAGAATAGTGACTGGCTGATTCTTCCCCAGAAGATACAAGTGAGGTGGAGAAAACTTCTCTTTAAAAGGCAAAACAAAACAAAACAAAAACCCCCCTCCTCTTGTTAAAGTAAAATGTGTGTAATTCTTTGGTGTATGGAGGGAAAAGTTTGGCTTCATTTTCCATTCTTCTTTTCAATCTAAAGTAAGGCAAAGAATAAACTTGGTACATTATATACTGAAACTTAAAAAAAGATAAAAAAAACACAACAACATATTGCTTTATACCACACTAATATAAGATGTTATTAATAGGGGAAAAAGTGAGGGGGGAGGGAGTGATGTGTGAATCCCCTATAAAATATATATATATATATATATATTTTACCAGGAGGTCCCGGAGATCGAACCCAGGTCCCTCCGTATGGGAGACGGACGCCCAACCAATTGAGCCACATCCGCCCCCTCCCCTATATTTTTGATGTAATTTTTCTGTAATCTAAAATGTCTTTAAAAATAAAGTTAAAAAAAAAAGAAAAAAAAAAAAAAAGAGGGAAACAACAACACATTTGGCTTTCTTTTAGAGTTCTTCCCTCTCCACAATTTATCCCATAAACTTTTCACAGAGAGATAAGGAATCATACCAGTCATCTCAAAACCAAACAGTATTTTGGCTTTTTGTAGCTTTTTGGAGAGCAAAGAAAGGAAAGAAAATATTTTTTAAAATGTTGGCAATATTGTTTACGTTTTGAGTGAAAATAAACAGCTATGTAATTCATGAACAGCAGTGTATCCCACAAAACTCATGTTTCATGTTGTAAAAGATAAACTGAGGCCTTTTAAAAACTGCATTTAATTTTATTTGGGGAGCAAGCGATTCGCGCTGGGCAGCTCCAAAGCGGAAGCCGTGGAGGGAGCTCAGGTGAGGCAAGCGGGAGCGGGCGAGGGTGTGTGGCTGGAGAGTGGAGCCCACTGCCCTTCTGGGCTGTGCCATGGGAAAGCCCCTTCGCCCGCGTCTGCTTCTGACTGCCTGTTGTTGTTTCCGTTTCTCTCTGCCGCACCCCTTTAAGGGAAAGGTGTGGGAGGTGTTTGGGGAAAGGCGGCTTCTCCTAAGTTCTGATTTTGTTTCTTGGGTTTTTTGGTCAGGGACTGGCCAAGGCCAGTCACCCCAGTCTAATTGGCCTCCTGAATTTTATTTTAACTATCTCTCCAAGCAATTCTCTGATGTATAGAGACATATATTACAAGTGTAAATACGTTAAAATGTAAATTTGACAAGATAGTCCTTATCTTATTTTTAAAATATTGAATAGCTGAAAAATATAACCTAGGGGAAATTTTCACTTAAGATAGGGCGGAATCAAGTGTTAATTTACTTATTTGTTTCAACCTAATTATCTGTAGGTGCTTTTGTTCAGTTACTTTGATAATAAATATTCTGTATTTTTAAGTTTTCCTCAATCAAGAGACAGCTCATGTTGTTTCCTCATTCCTCAAACAAAATTAGATCTATATTTAAATTTCAAGAGTTCTTCATTTATTAGCTGTGTGGTCTTGGGCAAGTTATGTTACGTTTTTGAGCCCAGCTTCATGAGCTATAACATGAAAGTAATATTTACTTCACAGCATAGTTACATGATTAAATAATATAATATTTCAAAGAACTTAGAGCCTAGGCAACACAATGATGTTTAATAAATGTTATAGTCCTTCAGACCTTAAAGTTCATATATTTAAATATTTTAAATATTTTTCTAACATAACGTGGGTCATCCAGTTGAAAGACATAATGGCAAGTTGGGTGTGGTCTATTTCTGTCTCCTAGAGGCACATCTGCCTCCTTGGAACGGGCAGGTCAAACGTGGCTTTACGGCTTGAACTACTTCAGATTTCAGAGGAATAATTGGGAACAGACTTTCAGTCTGAAGGCACAGCACAGTCCCTCAGAAGATACAAAGCTTAAATGGGATGCCATCAGCCGAGAACACCAAATACGAAAGCCAGCTTGCAAGTTTGCTTCTTCAAGTTTTCTGTTTTTATTTCAGTTAAGCATATTCATCACACTCTTTACCAACAAATTCTTAGCGTTTGTGGCAAAACCTCTTTCTTTTGAAAAATATTACAATTCCAGAAGAAATGGCTGGATTCATGAGTGGTGGCAATTAGAAGGAATGCACCTGGCTATCACCTTGCCGTCCTCTAACCCTGCTCTACGACATAGCGATGACAGAGAGAGCAAATACGCACATGGCGCTGTCCCAAGTGCCTCCTTCACATTGACTCATTTAATTCTCAACATGGTCTTGTGCAGCAGATACCGCTGCTATCACTTCCATTCCACAGAGGACAAACTACATCACAGGGAGTGTGCGTTACGGCCCCAAGGCGAGAGTGGACCGTGGTGGAGCCTGGGTTTGAATGCAGGTGTTCTGGCTTCAGAGTCTTGTCTTAATCACCACTTCACTCGGCCTCAGAAAGTCGAGGGATGGGAGCAGAGGAGGGATGTGCAGGAGGAATCGGCTTTGGCCTCTGGTGGGGCTTCTCTGGCTGTCGCCAAGTTCTGCGCTCCTTGGGGGAAGAGGTCACTACTGTCTGCCCGTCTTTGTAGTCGTAGCTGGATTCCTGGAGCGTGGTGGGCACTTAGTGACTAAGGACAGACGAGCGTGAGCAGCAGGAGGGGACTCCAGTGTCTGCTTCTCACTCACGACCGCTTTCCCAGGCCCAGCACAATGCTCCAGGAAGCCGTGTTGTAGGCTTTAGCTGGGCAGCCTATGGAAGCAAAGGGTCTTTTTGGGATGCAGCTTAGGTACACAGAACTGCAGCCAAGGTGGGAGGGTACAGAATGTTTTAAATCGGTTGAATCTTGTGTCAAGTTAAAGTTACGCTTGTCCAAGAAACCAGGAACGCCTCACCCCAAGCCTGTCACTCCCGCTCCTTGCACTGATTTGTGAGTGTAGGTTACAGAGCTGTTGCTAAGGGACAGGATTTCTCAGGTTCCAGTTGAAGAGATAAAGAAGTAATGCAGTTTGCAAGAAGAGCCAACAGAAAGCATTGCATGGAGCTCTGCTCTGCTACTGAAAATGCAGCACATCATCCAAACGACGAAGATCCAGCTCAGCTGTGTGCTCGTCTCGTTGAAGGATACGTGCGCCTGAAACTGACTTGAATTGAGGGCTCAGGGCGGTAAAAGCTGCACCTCTGAAACGCGTCTGACTATCTCTCTGCTGCCCATCCACGTGGGCAGCCGTCGTTGGGCCGCATCCGGATGTGGAGGGATGCTCAGCAATGAACTGCCCCGGAGGAGCTGGTGTCTTGGTGGCAGGGGGCAGCTGGTGTCCTGGTGGCAGGAGCAGCTGGTGTCCTGGTGGCAGGGGCAGCTGGTGTCCTGGTGGCAGGGGCAGCTGGTGCCCTGGTGGCAGGGGGCAGCTGGTGTCCCGGTGGCAGGGGGCAGCTGGTGCCCCGGTGGCAGGGGGCAGCTGGTGTCCCGGTGGCAGGGGGCAGCTGGTGTCCCGGTGGCAGGGGCAGCTGGTGTCCTGGTGGCAGGGGCAGCTGGTGCCCTGGTGGCAGGGGGCAGCTGGTGTCCTGGTGGCAGGGGCAGCTGGTGTCCTGGTGGCAGGGGGCAGCTGGTGCCCTGGTGGCAGGGGGCAGGGGGCAGCTGGTGTCCCGGTGGCAGGGGGCAGCTGGTGCCCTGGTGGCAGGGGGCAGGGGGCAGCTGGTGCCCCGGTGGCAGGGGGCAGCTGGTGTCCCGGTGGCAGGGGCAGCTGGTGTCCTGGTGGCAGGGGCAGCTGGTGTCCTGGTGGCAGGGGGCAGGTGGCCGGTTTGTAGGTGAGCATCCACCTACTCTAGGCCGCCTCACCTGGTGCAGCTAATGCTGCTAGGGCAACGTGGTTTGCGTGCTGGGGAAATCTGAGAAGAGCCTGAGCCCGCGGTGGAGGCTAGGGAGAGCATGCTGGAGGTGTCGGAGCTGAGGCTGAAGAATGTGCAGGAACAAGCCAAGAAAAGAGAGGAGGGGGCTCAAGCATTCCCGGCCCAGGAGGAAGAGCGAGCGCAGGCAGTACTGCGGGAAACCAGAGTAGGGGAGGAAGCGGCAGGCTCTGAAAGCTGGTGCCGTGTGGGGTGTGAGGCAGGGAGCGGCCCAGGAAGGCCATGGCCCGGCTGTGTGCCCTGGAGCGCTGTCGCCACTGCTGGCCCCAGGTGGCATCACGCTCCTCTTCTTGGGCTGTGGCCTGCATTTCCCTTTTTCTTCTCCCGAATGTCCTGGGTGCCTTTCCTTGTCGAATAGAAATGCCCTGAAATGAAAACCGAGAATTACATTTTAGCCCTAGGCTACAGTCCCTTGTCTTAAATATAACACTTATCCTCATTTTCTCCACTTTGTGAATATAGAACTTTTAATGATATTTTTGGAAAAGTATTATATGCATATAAAATAAATGATATTACTTTCATTGTTTTCCTGTACATTGGCAAAAATCTAAACTTGGAATTGCCTGTGCATATTGCTTCCATTAATATCTATATCCTTTACTCAATTGTTTCTATAATTTCATATATAACCTATTCAATGGTCCCCCCAGAAATAAAGCATACGTGAGATGAGAGTGTTGAGTATCTATAGGTATTCATGTTACAAACACATGTACATACACATACGGGATCGGAAATACAAGATTAAACATTTACGATTTCATCAAATATTTGATAATAAAAATTAACAGTCAAAAATATGGAACTAATCCCATTAGATACAATGCAAATTAAATAAAGAAGCCTTATCATTCTGAAATGATCCCTTCATGATTCCAATCTTGTCTTTCGCTGAGAAACAGTCATCATTGTGCCTGCAGCACCTTCCTCCCCTGGGAGCTCGGAAGTGACTCATGCAGGAGTGGATGTGAGAGATCCTCGCCCGCGTCTCCCTCTTCTCTTTGCTGGGGTTAGTCCCTGCTCTAAAGCGTCTTTTCCGTTTTCTCATCCACGTTTTGCATTCCATTCTACTTTTGTCTTTTTAGGTGATTGTGCTTTGTTAAGCGACTGAGCTAATGTGTAAATAGATGAGGGGATATTTATTCACATGAATTGACTTCTGAGGACAATGTAGTTATAACTTGAGAAGCTTTATTTAAAAGCCCGTTGGCATGGCAAGGCGAGCCTTACAGATAGTTACGTGAAGCTAGCCTCACGCCCGGGGCCTGAACACTTTTCTGTCTTCATCTGCGTTCGTCTCACAGTTCCGGCAGCCAGTGCTGCCTGCCACATCATGGTATCTGTTTCTCATGATGGCCCTCTGGGTATGCAGTCAACGTGGTGTGTGCTTTCGAGGTTTTCAGAACAGGTTGCAACTCCTAAAAAGGATGTTTGACATAAAAATACCCAGAAAACATTATAAAAACCAAGACTTTCCCTCATGAGTATCTAAATGTGCACTTTCTATCTTCCCTCTAAATAATGAGACGGGATTACTCTACTTGTAAACTCAGCTAACTCTGAAGCTTCAAGTTTCTTGGTTGTTCATTGTTGTATCTCCCCGGCCTAGGGAATTTTCTGGGACCTAGTAAGCACTGAGTAAATATTTATTGAATGAGTTAATGAGTGAGAGAGAA
This sequence comes from Tolypeutes matacus, assembly GCA_026826555.1. NCBI lineage: Eukaryota > Metazoa > Chordata > Mammalia > Cingulata > Chlamyphoridae > Tolypeutes > Tolypeutes matacus. Next base: position 1,587,379 of record JAKSZT010054547.1, read on the forward strand.
ATAAAGATGATAGAATTCTCAGGCAGAAAGAGAGAAAGTCTAGCATTATGCAAGTGGAGAGAAACTGTTTCTTGGTGATAAATTTCTCAAGGTACCCATTCTACAGATTTTGTTAAAAGTAGAGGGAAGATCCATCCCCTCCCTTGACCTTAAATTATTTGCAATTTTGAACACTGATAGTTAGAGATGTAGTTGGAAATACGAATTGTCTGTTATCAGGATACAATCAAGTGCCGGCAGGGGACAGAAGAGTCTCATGGAGAGGGAGAGAGTTCAAGTGAGACCGGTTGGACACGTCTTCCTTCAGTCCATTTGATAGCGCGTTCCTGACTCCTTGGGGAGGAAGGTTTGAAAACCAGTAGTCCTGTTAGTACACCTGAGGCTTGCTCTCAGCACAGTCATGCAGAGAGCCTCAGTTTACTAACTGTGTGCAGTTCTCATTTCACGGTGCGGGTTCCCTATGGTCAGCTAGTATTCTTGTTGTCTTTTTGGGTTACAGAAATGTAAGACATTGAGTTTAGGCATTACCTTAGAAGACAGTCTCTAAATAATTGTCTTAATCTCCTGTGCAGAATAGGCATATGGACTGCACGATGTGCCTTGTGGCACGGATTCTTCATCCACATAGAGAGCTCGCGGCTTGGGCTCTTAGTGTTTATGTCAGGGCTTGTCGAACCGCAGGCCGGGGAAAGGGGTTTGCCTGGTGATAATGCTCCTGCTAGATATTGCCGTGTGGTAGGTACAGCTGGGCGCTGCACACGTCTTCAATGAATCACCTCGTTCAAGTCCCTCAAAAGCCGTGCCCCGCTAGTGGTAATAGCCACGCACCACAGCGCATAGTGGTTCTGTCTTCACTCAAGTGTGTTAGCTCACTCATGTCTCAGGGCACCCCTCTTAGTAAGGAGGGCTGTTACGGCCCCCATTTAATAGACGGGGAAACTGGGCACAGAGGCGAGTCGCTGAGGATGCCAGGCGGCCCACGGCAGAGCTAGCGCTGGATTCCAGCCTTCTGGCTTCATAGCCTGACCTCTCAACCATGGCTGTGACTCTCGCGCTCTGTAATGTCACTATTGCTTAGGAAGTGCCTTGTTCTGTTGTTTTCCAAAGCTTGTTCAACTGATATTTCCAGATTAATCAAGATGGGCTAATGCATTTAGATTTCATGTGCATCAGGATTGAAGCTTTCTTAGGGGGTTGCCTCAGGGAATTAGTCAAATGAGTGTAAAAATATGTTCCTGACCTATAAAATATGAGCAGTTTTAGGGCTTATAGAATTTAATTTAACTCGTCAAGTTAGTTAAAATCAAGCACAAGGTCTATTTTGAAGGAGAGTATCTATCGCTAATGGTTCAAACTCTTCATTTCTGAGGTGCAAGAGAATGGATTGGTTCTGTGTGGATTAATCTGCTAAAAATCTATGACTTTTTAGCTCTAATACTGCCACCTTCAAAACAGTGCAATTCATGTTTTCCAACTTTCCTTCCTGTATCAGTTTATTCTCAGATTCAAAATGTAAATGATAGTTATAAGCCTTTGAAATAATTTTAAAGGATATTAGATCTATAAACATTTAGTTCTCCTGATAAAACTGGAATTCATCCATGTACATTTGCTCTCTTTTCTCTTCTCCTTTAGCCTTCCCCACCTCATCCTGCTTCTTGAACGTATTGCTTGAAAAGAAGGTATCCATGTAAGACAGTGATGTATAATGTCCACTTGAAAAACACAGATTCCCTTGAAAATCTTCTCCCAGAGTTTTAATTTGTGGATCACACCTATTTGTGCTTCTCCTGGGCACTCTTTCCTCATTGACCAATAGTCATCACTTGTCGTGTGTTTGAGCTGTTTTGGTTATGAAGCCTGGTAAAGAATCTCTGCCTCTGTAAAAGGTCCACTACCCCTCTCTGTCTATACAGATAACCAAGAATTCAACTTGACAATATTCATCTGAGGAAGATACAAAATAAGTAGATGTCTTTAGGAGCATCATACTCTTTTTCGGTGTGTCAAGATGTCCAAATAGAAACAACTAGAGAATATGTGCTGTCCCCTCTGCTGGGAATATTCTCGCCGATCCATGTGACTTTCGCCTTCACTTTATTCAGTCTCTGCTGAAAGCTCATTCCCACATCAGGGTTTTGTGGTCTGCCCTCACTGTCCATCCCCATTTACCCTGATTCCCATCCCCAACAGCTCTTATCACCACCTGATTCTATGTTCACTTGCTTTGTGTCCATGCCACTAGAATATAATTCCAAGGAGGCAGGAACTTGGTTCTGTTCACAGTTTTGTTCTCATCAGCTATGGCTGTGCCTGCTTCATTGTAGGCACTTAATAAATGTTTGTTGGGGCGGATGTGGCTCAAATGGTTGGGCGTCCGTCTCCCATATGGAGGGACCTGGGTCGATCCCCGGGACCTCCCGGTAAAAAAAAAAAAAAAAAAAAAAATATATATATATATATATATATAGAAGGCGCATGGGCTGCCAGGCTCTGTGTGCCGCTGAGCCACCAGGCCCCGGGAGCCATGCAGCAGGATGATGACATAACAGGAGAGAGACACAGGGGAGAGACAAGACAAGATGCTCCGAAAGCTCTGAAAACCAGGTGGCAGAACCCCTCTCTCCTACATCGGAGGTCTCCAGGATCAAATCCTGGTGAAGACTGGAGGAGGAGGATGAGAAGAGATGGCAGGAAACAGACACAGAGAATTGCCCAGCAAATGGACACAAAACAGCAAATGGGGAAGGGGGTGTTTAAAATGGATAAAGTAAATAAATAAATCTTAAAAAAAAAAATAAATGTTTGTTGAAGGCAGACTATAATAAATGGAAAAATTTAGGTTGATATTTTAGGGAGAAAAGAGTGAGAGATTCGTAAGACTTGAGCACTTGTTAAAATCTTCTCAGTAGTCATGCGAGCTTATCCTGGACATTGTTTTAAATCTCTTTGCTCAGTCTACCTCCTGAGGACATTGGGAAGACAACTAAGGGGTGGTCTGTCAAGTCTGTCTGAGTTTGAAGCCACAATATTTTTTCTTAAGATTTATTTACTCCACCCCCGTTGCTGCTCACTGTCTGCTCTCTGTGTCCACTCACTGTGTGTTTTTCTGTGTCTGCTTGTCTTCTCTTCTTTTCTTTAGGAGGCACCAGGAACCGATCCTGGGACCTTCTGACATGGGAGAGAGGTGCTCAATCTCTTGAGCCACCTCAGCTCCCTGGTTTGTTGTGTCTCTCATTGTCTTCTTCCTCTGTGTCTCTTTTTTGTTGCGTCTCCTCGTTGCGCCAGCTCTCCACGCGATGAAGCCACAGCGCAACCGACTGGAATTAGGGGCACACTCGGCTGCCCACCTGCAGGGAGTAGGGCCACACACAGCAGGGTCTGGGGCTCATGGTTCCAAATGCCACTTGTGCAAGAGGAGGGAACCGAATGGCATCCAATCAAACAATATGCAGTCGGTTTATTTCCCCATCTCTCTCCCTGTCTTTCCTTACAAATAAAGTAATTTTTGTGCAGAATCAGGCAGAGGGTCCTTGCTCCGTGAACTTGGTTTACCCAGGGGCATTTGTGCACATTCTTTTAACATGTTTGAGCATCTGGAGATTTCGTCCTCTGTATGCTGTCTCCGATGTGGGAGGCTGGGAAGCTGAAGGGGTGTGAGTTTCAGTGTCATTAGGCACGTTTGGCAATACAGAACATCCTCCCTGCACGTAACTTGTCACAGTGTTTTTTCTACAGGACAAAGCCAAGACATCCATTTTGAACTCTTATTTAACTTTTGTCCACTACTAATACTGATTGTGGGTCTGAAATTTTAGGATGATACTTCTCAGGAAAATGAGTAGTTCAGATGACTTTTTTCAAATGTAAATTGCTTGGATAATTTCTGCCTCTCCAGGCAGTTTTTCTACAAAATATCTCCAGTGTCTTGTGGAATTTAATTGAGTTTATTTCTTTTTAGTTTTTAGTGTGGGTGAGTGTGGAAAAGGGACTGCATATGTGAGGAAGGGCAATGGGAGGGTCAGTCTAAGAGTTTGAAAGAGTTTTCAAGAATTGAAATTTAAAAATTGTTTTAAGTAAAAACTTTCACGTTTTTGCATTTGATAAGTGTCTTAGTCACCCAAAAGGGTGCTAATGTGAAATATCAAAAATGGGTTGGTCTTTATGAAGGGTATTTATTTGGGGTAGAAGTCCACAGATACCAGGCCACAAAGCGTTAAGTTTCTTCTCTCACCAAAGTCCATGTCACGTGTTGGAGCAAGACAGCTGCTGGCGTTTGCCAGGGTTCAGGCTTCTGGGGTTCCTCTCTTCCCGGGGCTGCGTTTCTCTCCGGACTTAGCTCTTCTGGTTCCTCCACAAGGTCAGCTGTAGACGATCAGGCGAACGGCTCACTTCTCTTCTCCTGGGGCCTTCTCTCCAACATCAAAACTGCTTCTCAAAAACTGCCTCCTCTGTCCTTTGCCTTGCCTTTTATATTCGATTCCCCACCCACCAAGTTGACCGTGAATGTGTGGAAATGGATAGAGGTGAAGGTGGCCCAAGTGTCCATCAACTGATGGATAAACAAAAAGTGGTATCTTCTTACGGTAGAATACTATGCTGTTCCAAGAAGAAGTGAGATTCGGACGCATATAACAACGTGGATGAACCTTGAGAACATAATGTTGAGTGAAATAAGCCAGGCACAAAAGGATGAGCATTGTATGGTCTCGCTAATATGAACTAAATGCCAGGAGTGAGTGCCTGTGTCTAACACCTGGAACGTGGGTCCCTGGAAGCTTGGCTGAGTGCTGCAAGGTGCTGGCGCTTGATGTTTGCGGAATTTTTAATGAAGTTGACCGTGAATGTGTGGAAATGGATAGAGGTGAAGGTGGCACATCCCAGTGAGTATAACTAACACTGATGATTTATGATTGTGACTGTGGCCGACAGGGGCAGTCTAGAGATGTGTCAATTGAAAGGAAGCTAGGAATAATCTAGGGACTGAATAACAGCGTGAACTCAGTAGTGGGTAATGGTTGTGGTTGATAGTACAAATAAAAGAATGTGCTTCTGTGAACTAGAACAAATGTTTGTCATTACCACAAGGTGTTAAGAATATGGTGATACATGGAAAAATACAATTAATGTAACTTATGGACTGTAGGTGACAGCAATAGTGTAATATTCTTGCATCAATGTCAAAGAAGGCACTCTATCAATGGTAAGGTCAATAATAGGGGGATATGGGAATTTTTGTTTTGGACTAAGGAAAACATTCGAAAATTTACTGAGGGAAGTGGATGTGGCTCAAGCAATTGAGCTCCTGCCTACCACGTGGGAGGTCCTGGGTTCAGTTCCTGGTGCCTCCTGGAGAAGACGAGCAAGACAGTGGGCCAGCGTGATGGGCAGGCACAGTGAGGTGATGCAACAAGATGACACAAGGAGACACAAAGAGGGAAGACAGTGAGAGACACAACAAAGCAGGGAGCTGAGGTGGATCAACTGATTGAGCTCCTCTCCTCCACAGGGGAGGCCCCAGGTTTGGTTCTTGGTGCCTCCTAAAGAGAAGACGAGCAGAACAGAGAACACATAGCGAATGGACACAGAGAGCAGACAGCGAGGGTAAAACAATGAGCTGAGGGGAATAAATAAATTTAAAATAAACCTTAAGAAAACATTTACTGAGGCTATAACTGCACAAGTCTGCGATGAAACTGAGGGCCCCTCAGTGTACGCTTTGGGTGGAATGTACCAGGCACGGGGCTGTGTAACACAATGAGCCCCGTGGTGGCCGATGGGCCGTGGTTAACAGGACAGATATGAGCGTGTCCGCTCGTGCACTGTAACAAATGTGCCGTCCTAACACATGGTGTTAATAATAGGGGGGTGCATAGAAAAAACATGCCAAATGTAGGCCAAGAACTACAGTTAGCAATATTATTTTGATGATGATCTTTCCTAACTTGTAACAAATGTTCCACAACAATGCAAGGTGTTGGTGGTAGAGTGATGTATGGGAATTCTGCACGTTATGTGTAATTGTTTTGTAAACTCACAATTTTGCTAATTAAAAAAAGGAAAATCAGTTGGCCATAAACATGGGGGTTGATTTCTGAACTTTCAGTTTGATTCCACTGGTCTGTCAGTGCCGTGTTGTTTCCATTACTATGGCTTTGTAGTAAGTTTTAAGATTGGGAAGCTTGAGTCCTTCAACTTCATTCTTTTTCAAAATGTTTTTGGCTATTTTGGGCCCTGTATTAGTCAGCCAAAGGGGTGCTGATGCAAAGTACCAGAAATCTGTTGTGTTTTATAAAGGGCATTTATTTGGGGTAGAAGCTGACAGCCACAAGGCCATACAGAGTAACCTGCTCCCCTCACCAAAGTCCGTTGCCACGTGTTGGAGAAGACGGCTGCCGGTCTCTGCGAGGGCCCAGCCTTCCTCTTTTCCTCCTAAGGCTCCGTGGTCCCAGCTCCTTCTGATCTCAACTGTGGGCTGGGATAAGGCTCCTCTCTCCTCCTGGGCTCGTCTCTCTCCAGACTCAGCTGCTCTGCTGTCTCCACAAGGCCAGCTGTAGACTATCCGATGAACGGTTCAGCTTTCTCCCTGGGGCTCCAAAAACAAAACAAACAAGCAAAAAACTAAGCTCTCGCCTCTGCCTTCTTTTCTCCTTGTTTTCTGTGTAAGACTCCATCCATCAAGGGGGCAGGGACTCAACGTCCTACTGACGTGGCCGAATCAAAGCCCTAATCTTAATTTTTTTTAAGACTTATTTTTTTATCCCCCCCCCACTGTTTGTGCTCGCTCTCTGCTCTCTGTGTCCACTTGTTTCTCTTTAGGAGACCGCACCAGGAACCGAATCTGGGACCTCCCATGTGGAGGAGAGGTGCTCAATCGCTTGAGCCACCTCAGCTCCCTGCTTTGTCGTGTCTTTCATAGTCTTTCCTCTTTGTGTCTCCTTGTTGTGTCATCTTGTTGCATCAGCTTGCTGCACCAGCCCCTTGCGCCAACTCACTGTCTTGCTCATCTTCTCCAAGGGGCACCAGGAACTGAACCCAGGACCTCCCATGTGGTAAGCGGGAGTTCAACTGCTGAGCCACATCCACTTTCCCCTAATCTTAATTTAATCAAGTAAAAGTGAAACCTCTGAATTTAATGCAATCTAAGGATATCACACCTAGAGGAACAGACCAGTTTACAAACATAATCAATATTTCTTTTTGGAATTCATCAATAATATTAAACTGCCACGGGCTCCTTAACCTTTCTTATAAATTTGATGATTGGCCTTTCCATTTTTGCAAAGAAGATTGTTGGAATTTTTATTGGGATAGCATTAAACCCATAAATAATTTTGAGGATAATTGACATCTTAATGATATTTAGTCTTTCAATCCGTGAACACAAATGTCCTTCTATTTATGTAAGTCCCTTTGATTTCTTTTAGTAGTGTTTTATAGTTTTTTGTGTACAAGTTTTTTACATCCTTGATTAGATTTATTCCTAAATATTTGATTCTTTTAGTTGTTATTGCAAATGGAATTTTTTTCTTGATTTCTTTTTCTGATGGGAGCCAAATGGTGAAACTGCAGAGATGCTGATCATTTTTATAGTGTGAAAAGTCAGGGAGAAGTAAGGGAATTTAAAACTTTTAGAAAGGCATGATGAGACTCTTCTGACTCCAAAGCCTCTGTCTTGGGGCTTTTATAAAGACATGTGCATTGCACTTCTCTAGAATTTGCTCCTGATGCTAGGCTGCTGACGAGAAAGCAGTAGGAACACCATTTCTAGTTAAATGACATGTCAAGCACCAGAATTGATCTTTGATGACAAAAATTTTATGTTACTATGAAAGATGGTGTGGAATAAAATGAATACTTACAAATTGACCCTTCACTAAAAGAATTCACAGTCAGAAAAAAATACTTTGCAACTTGATTTTTTAAAAACAAATCAGTTTTATTATATATATTTTTCTCATTAAACTTTGTTTTAATGGGCCTCAAAATTCTGTGACAGATTTTTGGTCAAGTTGTTTCCATTTAAAAAGTACTGATTTTAAAAACTAATAACTTAAAACTGCCACACAAAAACAAATGGTCCACAAAACATTCCCTTCCTTCTGAAAGTTTCACGATGCATTGTTATCATTAGCCAGTCTTTCACTTTTAAACTCAAATGGCCAAGTAAGACAAGCAGTTCTGAGCCGCTCTCCCACCACTGAGCACGGCTGCGGCGGCAGGTGTTGCGGCTGATACTCATTTAGCTTCTGCGCTTTCGGGCAGACTCGGCGGCCTCGCCAGCTCCAGCAGCCTCCTTGTCCGCTGCCTCGATGACGCCCACAGCAACTGTCTGTCTCATATCACCAACAGCAAAACGACCCGGAGGAGGATAGTCAGGGAAGCTCGCAACGCACCTGGGCTTCCCAGGAACCACGTCAACAAGGGCAGCGTCACCCGATTTCAGGAATTTGGGGCCATCTTCCAGCTTCTCACCAGAACGGCGATCAATCTTCTCCTTCAGCTCAGCAAACTTGCAGGCGTGTGAGCTGTGTGGCAGTCCAGCACTGATCTGGCCTGGGAGGTCCAGGATGATCACCTGGGCAGTGAAGCCAGCTGCTTCCTTGCTGGGCCGTTTTTGCCGTCACCAGCCACGTCGCCACGACGAACATCTTCTGCAGACACGTTCCTGACGTTGAAGCCCACAGCCCCCAGGAGGAGCCTCACTCAGAGCTTCATGATGCATTTCACAGACTTGGCCTCAGCTGTGACGCTGACCGGAGCAGAGGCGGCCACCACGCCCGGTTTGAGGGCGCCAGTCTCCCCTCGGCCCACAGGGCCAGCACCACCACCACCGATCTTGTGGACGGCCTGAAGAGGCAGACGCAAGGGTTTCTCAGTTGGACGAGTAGGTGGCGGATGCAATCCAGGGCTTCAGGCAGCGAAGTTCCACTGGCGTCGCCGTCCTCACGGGGGACTTGCCATCCCTTGAACCAAGGCGTATCAGCACTTGGCCCCAGCATGCTCTCACCACTTCAGCCAGAAACTGGCACAAATGCTGCTGTGTCACGGCTGCAGCCAATTTTCTTAGTGTAGGTGCTGACTTCCTTAACGATTTCCTCATATCTCTTCTGGCTACAGGGTGGCTCGGTGGAATCCATTTTGCTAACGCCGACAGTTAGTTGTTTCGCACCCGGTGTGTAAGCCAGGAGGGCCTGCTCACGGGTCTGCCCATTCCTGGTGATGCCAGCTTCAGGCTCACCAACGCCAGCAGCAACAGTCAGTCACCTGAGATGTGCCTGTGGTCACGTTTTTAATAAGGTCTCTGTGTCCTGGGGCATCAGGGATGGTCACTAGCATTGCTGGTCTCAGATTTCCACAGGGAGATCTCAGTGGTGATACCACGCTCACGCTCAGCTTCCAGCTTATCCAAGACCCAGGCATACTTAAAGGATCCCTTTCCCAGCTCAGCAGCTTCCTTCGCAAATTTTTCAGTCGTTCTTTTGTCGACTCCACATTTGTAGATCAGGTGGCCGGTAGTAGTGGACTTGCCCGAATCTACGTGTCCAGTGATGACGCTGTTGATATGAGTCTTTTCCTTTCCCATTTTGGCTTTAAGATATAGCGATGGTTTTCACGACACCTGTGTTCTGGCGGCAAACCCGTTGCGAAAAAAAAGCCAAATCAGTTTTATTGATACATACTAATAAAGCATACAATTTATCCAAAGTGTGCAATCAGTGGTATTTGGTATAATCACATAGTTGTGCATTCATCACTTCAGTCATTATTAAAGCATTTTCATTATTTCAGTAATAATAATAATAATAAACACAAACAAACTAACAAACAAGAAAATTCCTCACCTCTCAACCTCTCTGTTTCCCCTGCTGTACGTAGCTGCTATTTCTGGCTATTCCTTGAACAATTATTTGTTTATTAAGCAGTTTTATTGGGATATAGTCACATGCCATACGATCTATCCAAAGTGTATAATCAATGGCTTTTTTTAGCTGTTGAAAAGTCCTTTATTGTAAAATTGTAAAATAAATAGAAAAATAGATGGAAAGAAATTGCAAATTTTAAAAGAGAGTGCAAGTCCAGGTTAGATTTAAGATAATCAATTATAAAAAATAGATAGCATAGCAACAAACATTTATAACTGTAAATAATAATTCAAATATAATAGAAATTAATTATAACATAATTCTAATTTTTATATTACAGCTCTACCTATTGGACATAATAATCTCTAAGAATGAAATAAATTATTGGTTTAGTTATTTAACTCCCATTTAGGCCATAATTCTTTTTAGATAATCAAATTCCTATTTGGGAATTCTTCATATCTTATTGTAATGAATTACAGCAGATAATAATTTGCCAACTCATAATTTTTTTAAGGCAGAAAAACTCAAAATCTTGTTCAATAGTAGTCATGCTAAATTATTTTTCACCCAGATAGATTATCTTAATTAAAGAGTATGAATAAGAAAGGATTAAAGAAAAATGAAGTATCCAAAAATATATCTCTTCTCCAGCCCTCTTCAATTAAAAGCAAGTGTTTATTTTAGTATGAAAAAAAATTACAGAATACTGATCACAGGAACAATTTGCCAGTTGTACTAATTATTGTTCATATTTTAATTTTTTTAATATGCATTTTTTATTAGAGAAGTTGTGAGCTTACCAAACAATCATGCATAATGTGCAGAATTCTCATACATCACCCTCCACCAACACCTTGTTGTGGAGCATTTGTTACAGACTGAGAGAACACGGTCAGACAATGGCCACTAACTGTGGTCCGTGGCGTGCCCTCGGTACATTTTCCCACACCCCCCCCGTTATTAACACCGTGTCTTAGTGCATTTGCTGTGGTTCATGGGAGAGCACGCTCATACTTGTCCTGTTAGCCCCAGTCCGTCTTCCACCACACAGTTCACTGTGTTGCACAGCCCCAGGCCTGGTACGTTCTATCCGAGTGGACACTCAGGGGCTCTCATTTCCACCCACCACAGATTTGTGCAGTCATCACTTCAGTAAATTTTTGAATGTTTTACTTAGGCCAAAAGAATAAAAACCCTATACCCCCCTATTATTGACCCTTAGTGTTGAGATAGTGCCTTCTTTGTTACTGATGCAAGATTACAATATTGCTGTTAACTATAGTCCATAAGTTACATTAACTGCATTTTTCCCATGTATCACTATATTCTTACCACTTTGTATAGTGACACACATTTGTTCTAGTTCATAGAAGAACATTCTTGTGTTTGTCCTATTAACCGCAATCCTTATCCACCTCTGGGTCCACTATGTTATTCAGTCCCTAGATTATTCTCTAGTTTCTTTCAATTGACACTTACATCCCTAGACTACCCCTTTCAGCCACAATCTCATTTACGAACCAGCCGTGTTAATTTTCTCACTAAGATGTTACCATCAGCTCTTCCCATTTCCACATTTTTACAGTCAAGCTAGTTAAAAATTTTACATACATTAAGTATTACTACCCCTTCTCAGCCCTCATCCTATCTCCTAGTAACCTATAGTCTAGGTTTGGACTCTTTATGTTTAGTCTTCATATTTGGTTCATATTAGTGAGACCATACAATATTTGTCCTTTTGTGTCTGGCTTGTTTCACTCAGCATAATGTCCTCAAGGTTCATCCATGTTATCATATGTTCCTCTTACAGCAGCATAGTATTCCATCGTATGTATACACCACATTTTGTTCATCCATTCATTGATTGATGGACACCTGGGTTGTTTCCATTTTTGGCGATTGTGAATAACGCCGCTATGAACACAGGTGTGCAGATGGCTGTTCGTGTCATAGTTTTTAGTCCTTCTGGATATATTCCTAGTAGAGGAATTGCTGGATCATATGGCAGTTCTATATTTAGCTTCCTGAGGTACCACAAAACTGTCTTCCACAGAGGCTGCCCCATTCTACATCCCCACCAACAATGAAGGAGTATTCCTGTTTCTCTACATCCTCTCCAGCACTTGTTTTCTGTGTTGTTGTCTGTTTTTTTTTTTTTTTTAAATAATGGCCATTCTATGAGGTGTGAGATGGTATCTCATTGTAGTTTTGACTTGCATTTCCCTAGCAGCTAGTGATATTGAACATTTTTTATGTGCTTTTTGTCCATTTGTATTTTCTCTCTGGAGAAATGTCTATTTAAGTCTTTTGCCCGTTTTTTTAAATTGGATTGCTTGCTCTTTTATTGTTGAGTTGTATGATATCTTTATATAGCATGGAAATCAAATCCTTATCAGATATGTGATTTCCAAATATTTTCTCCTATTGAGTCGGCTGCCTTTTCACCTTCTTAATGAAGTCCTTTGAATCACAGAAGTGTTTAAGCTTGAGGAGGTCCCATTTATCCATGTTTTTCCTTTCATTGCTTGTGCTTTTGCTGTAAGGTTTAAGAATCCACCACCTACCATCAGGTCTTGAAGATGTTTCCCCACATTTTCTTCTAGGAGTTTTATGGTTCTAGCTTTTATATTTAGGTCTTTGGTCCATTTTGAGTTAATTTTTGTATAAGGTGTGAGGTAGGGATCCTCTTTCTTTCTCTTGGATATGGTTATCCAGTTCCCCCAGCATCACTTATTGAATAGACTGTTCTGGCTCAGCTAGAAGACTTGACCCTAGATGTGAGGGTCTGTTTCTGAACCATCAGTTCGGTTCCATTGGTCTATGTGTCTGTTTTTATGCCAGTACCATGCTGTTTTTTTTTTTTTTTTTTTTTTTTTTACCACTGTAGCTAGGTAAATATGATTTAAAGTCCAGAAGTGATAGGCTTCCAATTTTGTTCTTCCTTTTTAAGATGTTTATGGCTATTTGGGGTGGTCCCTTACCTTTCCAAATAAATTTGGTAACTGGGTTTTCCATTTCTTTAAAAAAGGCTGTTGGAATTTTATTGGGATTGCATTGTATCTATATATCAATTGGGGTAGAATTGACATCTTAATGATAAACCAGTCTTCCAACCCATGAACATGGAATGTTCTATTTATTTAGGTCTTCTTTGATTTCTTTTAGCAATGCATTGTAGTTTTCGGAATACAAGTGCTTTGCAACTTGATTCTGATAACTGTTGACTTTGAAATTTATTACAGTCCAGGAAAACAGATTGTACTTTTTTGTTGTTGTTGTTGTTGAGGTCCTGGGGGCTGGGGATTGAACCTGGGACCTCTTATTTAGGAAGCTGGCATTCAACCACTGAGCCACATCGGAGCTGCCCCACCCCTGTCCCTTCTGCTAGTTGTTTGTTTTTTCAGGAGGCACTGGGAAGGGAACTCTGGACCCGCCGTGTGGGAGGCAGGAGCTCAACCACTGGAGCCACATCAGCTCCCACTTTTTTTTTAATAGATGAGAAAATAGAGACAATAACAATAATGATCATGATAATGATGACTGTGCTTATTGATTATATTGATTACCTACTGCATGCCATGCATTTCTAAAAATTTCACACACCTGGTCACATATAATTTCCATAGCAACATATGATTAATTGCTCTTATTTTTCCCATGTTATATATGACAAAACTGAAGCTTAGAGAATTTTTTTTTTTTTTTTTTTTAAAGATTTTATTTATTTATTCATTTATCCCCCCCTTGCTGCTTGTGCTCGCTGGGTCAGCTAACCACGCCGTGCGGGCGGGCTTGCCCTCACCAGGAGGCCCTGGGAACCGAACCCGGGGCCTCCCATATGGTAAACGGGAGCCCTACTGATTGAGCCACAGCCGCTTCCCTAGAGAATTTTAATAATTGGACTCCTAAAGGATAAGCAACTTGCTTCTCATCACACAGTGGCAGATGGCGGAGCTGGGCTTTTGACCAGGTCTTCTGATGCCAATGTCTTTCAAAGATTCCATACTTCCAACCTGCAAATCCCGAGAAAGTGACCAAGTATTACCCACGTCAGCTCTAGGTGAACAAGGATAGACCATAAGTTTGTACTCTGAATTGAACATGCAGTTTTAGATGCTTTCTTGGCACATCTACTTATGAGTCATCTGTTTGATTACTTGCTGCACTGTTACTATCCATGAGCAGCAAGGTTTTCATAAAGTAATGCTGTTTGCACCATATATTTAGTTTAATCCCTTGCCAGGGGTGGTTTTGAGGTTATGCCATTTATATTTAAAATCTATGATCTTTTTCTGCATATGTGATTCCTTTTGGCTGTGTTAACAAAAGATCACAGAGATAAAACAGTCCCTTTGCTCTAGATGTGGATGGATCTACAGAATAGTGTGGAAACAGCCTTGTTTGCTTTTCTCCCTCAATAGAGATAATGTCAGAGCCAGAGAAATGTGTCTTTCACCAGTGATAATATGTAGAAGAGTCATAGCATTACACAAACATTTTGTTGAGACTTGCAAAACAAACAAAACCAAACAGGTAGAATGTAAATGCAAGTGCAGAAGACATTAAATTCCAAATCACTGATTGAACTGTTACGTGATGCTTTTTACCAACCATTTTTTTTCTAGTTATTTTGCTACTTTTTCCCTGCTCTGGGACATCTATTATTATAATAGATCTGGAGGCATCTATTATTTCAAAGTAAGGATGTGACAGCAGAAAAAGAACAAAAGGCTTTTTGTTTTGTTTTTGTTTCAAAAGTTCAGGCTTATGTAGTCACAAAAGACCAGGTATTTTATGATTCAATTCGTATGAAATATTCAGAAAAGACAAGTCAGTGGAGACAAAGTAGATTCCAGACGCCCTATGGCTGGGGTGGGGAGGATGGGGACTGAGTGCTCCTGGCAAGCTTTCTGGTGGGTGATGGAAGGGCTCTACAGCTATGGAGATGGTTGCATGACACTGTGAACATAAAACCCTGCACTGAAGTTCAAATGGGTAAATTTTATGATGTATAAATTATATTTCAATAAACCTGCTTTTTTTTTTTTAAAAAAATGGGAGGATGTAAAAAATACTTCTAAATATATCCGAGAATAAATAAGGGAATGATAGGTGCCCTGAAGAGGCGAGCGAGGCCAGAGCTGTCTGCCTTCCTGGACCGGCCTGCGCTGGGGCTGCGGGAGAGAAGGCAAAGCCCTGGGATTCTGGCGGCATCTGACAGCGACAAGGAATCACGGCCTTGCCTGTGGAGCCAAGTAAACAGTGGGGCCCTGGGGAGGGTTTTACAATTTCTTTGTGCCGTGAGGTCGAGAACAGAGTGATTCCCACGCAGGGAAGCTGGGTCCCCGGTGGGCCAGCGCCACAGAAGGGCGTAGGCGATCCGGATTGCTGGAGGGAAGGTGCGGGCGCGCAGGTTAGCCCAGCCCTGCGGGTGCCCAGGTTAGCCCATGACCTGATGCTTTCACCTACCGCCGGTTGAGGCAGCTTCACGGGGACTTCCCTCACCTGGAGTGACGGAGAAAGCTAACCTGGGGGCTTCTGAAGGGGGGAGCCGGTGGCGTGGAGTCCGCTCACCGCCCCCACCCCACCCCCGCAGGCTCAGGCCCGCCTCTCTCCCGGCGCCGCAGAAGCCTCTCACTCCCCCACCCCAGCCTGGAACTGGGGCAGGGCACCCTGTGGATTGACCGAGGCTTATGACTAGGGAGGCCACATAATTTACTGTCCAAACGAGGACACGTCTGAAGGCAACAAGGGGAGCTGGGGGCGGTTACACCCAGAGAACGCGTGTAAAGTGGGACTGTCCAGGGAAGCCCGCGCTGGTCATCTGCTCCTTACACAAGGCGTAGGGGTGAGGCGTAGAAAAGTAAAGCCAGTTACGTTTCTCTCACAAACGAATATGTGGGCTGAAATCCATGCCCCACAGAAAGCGACGCTCGCAGCAGAATCCGCCTTGGCAATGGGGGGCAAATGGCTTGGTCTCTCTCGCCACGTTCCACAATTTAGGAGGTGGGCCAGGGGCGTCGCCGAGGCTCCTGCACCGCAGAGGGTGCTCTCGAGGCCAGACGGCCTGGGTCAGGCACCTGTGCCCGCCCCCGGGGCCCCTCTGCCTGCTGCTCTCCTTGGGGCAGAGCGCGTGAGCTTTCCTCTCCCCTGCTGCTGGGCAGGCGTTGTTCCTGCGGAAGGGACACATGCAGTTTCGGGGGGCTAAGTCCAGTTTTGGGAAAACGACGGGGAAGCTTAATTTTGGGCATTCTCATTCCTATCTGGCATCTGTGTGCATTTCCAAGTTTGTTTCAGACTCATTGGGATGAGCAATTTGCCTGGCTGTTAGGAGCCGGAAGACATTAGGATGGAATTTCCTCAGCAATTAAGACCGACTCAGGTGAAAGATGTTCTACTGGAGAGAGTTCTTATATGTTTTGCTTGGGATGCAAATGCCTTCCAGAACTCTTGAAGGTATGTTTAGCAGAATTTAACATTTGCAAAATATGACGCCTTTTAGGAATTGACTCTACTGATTGGCAAGGGATTAATATTTTATGGCCTTACATTTCTTAGGTTTTTCAGTTTACTTTCTGGTGGTGGATATTAGGCAACAATATTTCTTCCCTCATTCATGAAATTTTCTTCCAGTTAGGAGAATTCATTGTTAATGTGACAATACTGCCCCCCCTCATCCCTTTTATTCTGTCCCAGAAGCCACAGCTAAAATCAGGAAGAGTAAACTGCGCACACGCCATTAGCTGCACCTTCTTCCCCTGCACTCGAGCTGCGGTCAGGGAGGAGTCCCCTGAGCGCCTCTGGGCCCAGCCGTATCACTGCACACTGAGCTGTGCCCTCGGTCACACCTTCATCAACCACAGGGTGATGTTTTGATTTGCCACCCATCTTATTCCTATTATTCTCTGCGTACTGAGCTCCCTCAATGTCTGACAGTGGAGGGGTGACTTTGGTATGTGAAGTTTGATCTCATTAGCACTGGACTCATTTGTGAAAATATTTGGAGATTTACATAAAGTAAAAATTATTCTTGTGGTATTTCTAAGTAACAGTGAACATCATCAGCCAGATAGCTATGCATCATAAGGGAACCCGAAAAGTGAATATTGAAATGCAATTAGAAAATTCAGGGAAACATAGAATGTTAACATTTGTGATAAAATCTTGCCGTTTTTTTTTTCCCCAAATAATATTTTTAAATAATTTCAACTTTTTGTCAAAGGGGTGCTGATGCGAAGTACCAGAAACCTGTTGGCTTTTATAAAGGGTATTTATTTGGGGTAAAAGCTTACTCTCCCAAGGCCATGGAAAGTTCAACTGGAGGTACCATAAGAGGTGCTATCTCACCAAAGTCAGCTGCCACGTGAGAAGGCTGTGGTCTCTGCTGGGTTTCAGCCTTCCCCTCTGGGCTTCCTGTACCAGTCTCCTGCCACTTCCCAAGGTCAGCTGTGAACTATCAGACAAAAGGTTCATCTCTCCCTGGGGCTTTAGCTATTTGAGCCTTCTCCTTTCTGTCACATGGCAGGATCAAAATGACAAAGTTCCCTCTCTGTCTTCTTGTGTCTGTTTGTCATATGTAGGTTTATATCAGATCCACCAAGGGGTGGGGACTCAACCTGAGTTACCCCTTACTGGCATGGTTGAATAAAAAGGCCAAATCTTATCAGGTAATTTAATCAAGGACATCTCGGTTTAACTTAAAGCATTCAAAGGGTGTCACACCCAGAGGAATAGATCAGTTTACAAACTTAGTCTTTCTCTTTTTGGCATTCATAAAATAACCTCAAACTGCCACATCCACCTAGTTTTCTCTAGTTTTGCCTTTCTCTGTCCTTCACAGGTGAGCTCAGCAATGCTTCAAGCCTCACTCTCAAAGACAGTGGACAGTCCGTCTCCCCCTCCCCCTGTAGGCACTGATATCCAGCCTGACCTTTCACTTATTGAGGGTCTGCTATGTTCCAAGACTTTAAATAAATGGTTTCATTTTATCTTCATGACTATGCTATAAGGTAGCTTTCATTATCACCATCTTTCTGAGGAAAAAATTGAGGTCCAGAGAAGTTATGTGCCCACAAGACAGAAGCAGGATTTACAATCAAGTTTCTCAGATTCCAAGACTTACCCTGGGATGATATATGGGAAAAAGCAATTAAATGAATATTCATTATCTGGCTTCTGAAGTAGCGAGGTCATGGGGGAGCAAAAACTGTTGTGGTAGATCGAGCTACGCACCCCAGGAAAAAACACGGTCTACACAGCGATCTGCATTCCAAAGATGGCTCTTTGTCTTGACCAAGCTTTTGGCCTTGTGGCTGCAGGGCTACCTCTTCCCTCACCGAGCCTGAATACCCCGAAACTGACCTTGCAGCTGCGGGACTGCAGAGAAAAACAACTGGGACTGAAAGAGAGAAAGGGGGGAGGCACCCCAGCCACTAGCTGTCCAGCCCCGCCTCGCCCCCGCCGCTCCTCCATTCGCCCGACGGCTTTTCCCACCGCCCGCGCCGGCTGGGAACCTCAGCAAGCCCCCGCCTTCCTTGGAGGCGAGCCCCCTCTTCCCGCAGCCACCCTTCCGCGCCCACCATCGCCCCGGGCGGGGTTTCTCTAACGGTGTGAACCCACTGAAGCCCTTGAGGCTGGTTTTTAGTTAGGGTGGGGCCCAGCTGAGTGAGGGTGGGCCTTGGAAAGAGAAGAAAGCAAACCAGAACCAGCAAGAACCAAGAGGAAAAAGAGAAGCAGCGGGAGCCGGGACTGGGAGGTGGGCGGAGGCGGGAGGCGGGAAGGAGGTCGCCGCGGGCGGCGGCGCGGGGGGACCCGGGCCGCGCCCCTGGCTAGGGCTGGGGGCCAGGCGCGCCCTGCAGCCCCTCGCACTGTGGATTTCTGGCCTTCCAGGCGGGAGCCAGGAAACTCCCGCTGCGCGAGGCGAGCGGCGCGCGCTTCTGCGGGGCTGGGTGCCGCTGGCACAGCGGGGGCGCCTCCCTCCCGGGGGGCGCGCGCGGGGCGCCGTGGAGACCCGGGCGGCCGCCTGTCTGCGGCAGAGGCGCCTGGCTTCCCTTTCTGCTCAGGTCACGTCCTCGGAACTGAGGCCAGAGACGCGCACAAGGTCTGCCGTGGGCGGCGCGCGAAGGCCCTGCGCCGTCGGGGCGAGTTCTTGGAAGTGCGATCACATTTCGGCTGCGCATTTCTTCAGGATGCAGAAAGAGACTGGACGGTTCGTCGTCGACACAGTTACCTTTGTTCCCGAGACGCAGTTCAGCAAACATGTTTGATTGCATAGATCTAAAAAGACATATTTCATCCTTGGAGAGTTTTTATTGTTTTTGCCCATCTCATTATTGTTTTCTCTGTTATATTAAAAAGGTCAGCCTTGAAGCTTTGTGTAGAATATTTCCTTTTTCATTGTACTGCGTACTTAAAGTAAGGGAATATTCTTGTTTCTGACCAGCATAAGGAGAAGTGGATCAAGTGGACTTGCACAGGGAGTCAGGCAGGGACAACTGGCGTAAACAAACCTGGCAGCTGGGAACCCGTTTTACTTTATTTTACTAATAATTAACTAATTATTTTTCTGAAACACAGCTCTAAGTCCTGAAGGCAATAGCTCTTTTTGTTTGTTTGTTTGTTTGTTTTTTTAAATCAAGTCAAGTGTTTTATAAAACAGAGCTGGGAGTAAAGGGCATAAGGCAACTAGCCCCCATTTATGACTTAATCAGAGACGTTGGCTTCTAATTCCCAGCGCAGCCTGGCAGAGGCAGCATTATAAAATAAGCGAGTTCCTAAAATTTAAAGAATTTTTAAGTACATACCATTGGCCAGACCCTCAGTTGTCTCCCAAGCCCTGGCAAGTAGATGATGATATTCTTATTTTGCAGTTAGGAAAATGTAAGTCTTGTGAGTCCACTTACCTAAGTCACGGGCTGGTAAGGAGTCATCCTGGGTTTCTGACAAAAAAGCTAATGTTTTTCCCACTATGCTGTATTGTATATAACTGTAGTTTTTATATTTCCATCCATTTTTTAAAATTTTTATTTTATTTCCATCCATCTTTAAATGAATGGGAGGACTCCAATTTAAAGGATTCACACAGTAAATACTTCTTTTAAGGAATGCATTTAAAAATAATGTACCTTATACCCCTGCTTGTATCTTTTGTAAATTTGATTTTTATGTTAATTTTTAAAAGTATGTCCATAACAATCTTAATAGTACTAACCTATGGATATTACTTCTTCATAGATTTAACTCAGCCCAAACCAATCAACCCAGCGCAGGGAAACGTGTTCCTCTTTTGTAGCTGTGCGTCTGTTGTGTGTATATAAAGTACCTGGGTAATTTTTTGGTCATTTATACATGCTATTTCTTATAATAATCATGGGAAATACAGATGGGGAAAATAAAGTACGGTGAGGTTAATTACTTGTCCAAGAATATACAGCTGATAAGCTGATACACTGTGTGCTTTTTATACTGTAATATACTGTCTCTGAAAATTTTTTTGAAAGCTAAATTATATTCATGTAAAAAGTGAGTGATATCTCAGGTTACTGTAAATATGTGTGTTTGAACAAAAAAACAAATTGGGCTAATTGTCAGTGTACAAAAAGTATAGAGTAGAGTTGATACTTTTATGATTAGATAAAAATCATTAATTTAAATATTGTTTAGTACAGAACAGCATGTATTGAAGATTCCTTTTTGTTTTAACTTTAACATTTTCTCAAATCTTCTTATTGGTTCCTAGAACAATCATGGAAATTTTTAGAATGATATAAAAATTGTATAACTAAAACTTTAGTCAAAGTAATTGGCAAGTTTTATATTAACATTAGGGGGAAAAATCACACTGCTTTAAATTGTCTCTTTCTTCCATTAAATATAACACTGTAATGATTTTAATTTTTTTTTTCAAGAAAAGAGCTTGACTTTTATTTGAAATTTATAACCTTTCTAGAAAATATTGTCAATCATTTACCAGGCTTCCTTAGCCATTATAATTTAAGAATCAAACAGAACAGTTTTTCTCAGATGACAGAAGTGTAAAAACATGACATTTATCTTTGTGAATTGTTACCCAAATTGCTGAAAAGAAACATATCTATTAATGAACTCTTACAGGAATATTTACATCTTTCACCAAACTTTTTATAGTGAGACCTGAGAGGACTAATACTCTGATTTTAAAAACTAATTAATTAACTTATTAATTAATCATTGTTCTAAGGATTTCTTGATGCAAGGAATTGCAATTGTGAGCTTTCCTGTGCATACCAGGCATGGAGGTAATTTACCTACTGCTATACAGTCCGCTGAAGAGTGATGTGGAATAAGAAAGCAGATACATTAGGAACACAGGGTTTCAATTCTGATATATTGCTCGAAGGCTTAAAGAGAAGGGGCAGCTGGAGTTATAGAGGACGGGCAAATGGAGGGATACCAGAACAACTTGGCTAAACAAGCAGTCTTCCATCAGGATCCAGATGCCTTGGCACAGTCCTTGGCATCACAGTTTTTGCTCAAATTATTTTTCACATGTAATTTTCATACCATGTGTTGATGTAATTTCTGTTCAGAAGGCACCCTAGTATGAGTACTTACAGATAGACTCAAGATATGAGTGTGAAATCTCTGGTAGCTCCCAGGGTCCCACATACACAGCAAACACACACACACAAATATATGGGTCTATGGGTAAGTGACAAGCCTTTCTTTAAAGTTAGTGGTCTTTTAAAAATTTTTCCTAAAGACTGGCTTTTTTTCTCCTTGTGAGATGGGGGAGTTGGGGGCAGAGGTATGTTGTGATACAGGCAACACTGGCCAGATATAGCATGTGACAAAGGGGAGGATTTGGATGTCTCTGCCAGGGAGGTGATGGGATCACATCATCTCCCCACTGCCAGCATTAGCTTCTTGATGACAGAGACTGTATCTTGTTAAAATTAACTCTCCAGCATTGAGTTCGGGGTTTCAAACCTGATTTATGTTCAGAAATGTTGGTTGAATTAATGCATGAGCAAGATTTACAAATTCTATTTTGGGTTTTGTAGTAAGTATAAGCTAATTAGTTATATAAATAACTTTATTATTTAGTGCAGCATAATCAGGCTCACTTAAAAAGAAAACTCCCCAGATAAATTTTCGAGATCTTTTTCAGTCTTAGGAATTTGGAGCACATCTAGCTTAGCTTTTGTTAAAAGGCATCTTTTCTGTGGACTCTCTCACTCCCCGAGAGAGCCAAGATGCATTTCCTTTTCCTCCAGTAAGCAGTTTAATGCAGTGTCTGTAAAGTGATCCTTGGGGAGTCCACATCATAGGTAGGAGGACAAGGAATCAGCAGTGTGCTGGTCTAGTTAGAGTACAGTTACTGTACTAGTAAGGAAGGATTGCCATTAGCATCGTAATTTTGGGATGGAAAGTTTGTTTAGTGAGAAATTCTTTGTGGTACAATTAGACAATTAGGTAGTTAGATTCTGTTCCTAAGAATAAACTTGTCTTCATATGGCAGGAGGGTTAGCTTCTTTCATTGGTCTCTTAGTCCCATAAGTCTAAGGGTATCTTGAAACTTTTTTTAAATTTTTAAAATTTAAGATACTTTGTTTTAAAAACAGGTCACAACCCTAAGCTTTTGACCCATTCTGCCATTATACAAGTCACAAATGCTTTCTCAGCAGCTGAGGGGCATCCTTCAGAAGCATGTCTGAGAGTGAATAAAAATCCACATAAAACAAAATAATCAAGTAGTTTCCATGGGAATGCAGATAAGTGTGAGCCCATCTCCTGGTCTTCCCTGTCGCTGCACCTGGGCAAGCCTGCTCTTACCAGGACATTTCAAAACCAGCAGTAATTAAGGTAAATGGTCCCCCCCCCCAGCCCCTCCATTCAAGCCAAACTCACAGTTGACATCTACAAAAATGGCATCTGCACATTAGCCCTTGCTGGAGCACAAGTGGCCGGGTGGCGTCTCATCCCATTCCGAGCCCAGGACACAGGCAGGGTGCTGGCGTCCGGCTCCTCCGCTTCGGCTCTTGACTTGCTGCGTGACTTGCCACGCGGGCCCTGGCGTCACTGAAAGTGGAACGTGCGTTTCTGGCAGGTCGCAGCGCTCAGCGATCTGATCAGGCCATCGTGCTCGGACCCCCACGTGCCAATGAACAGCACTTCTCATCTGGCTGGGGTCTCTTTTGCAGAAGGGGCTCTACCTGCCCATGATCATAAAGCATCCTCCGTCACCTTGTAATCCATAAAGGTTTGTTCACTCCATTCACCCGCCGAGAGCCTGACTGCTCCTTTAATACAATTTTTTGGCAATTATATTCACTGCAAGTGTGAAAGCTGATGTCAGCTAGATTTTCACTCCAGGCCTGAGGGAAAAGACTTGCCTAATGCTGGACTGATGACCCTGGCGATCTCTGCACATTTCAGCTTCGGCTCGTCAGGTCCAGGAGAGCCCCCGCCAGCATCAAGCAGACCCTGCCCGTTTCTAGTATGGCCCAGATTCAACACGGAGGCAAAAGCCTGCTTTGGAGTCGTCTGTGGCAATGCACAAAGCCGACGTTGCCTTGGATGTGCCCTGCCACTTTCGTTAGCTCGACTCTGCTGTCAGAAGCCATCACCTCGACTCGGTTATTGGTGGCATGCTCATTGAGACGCCTGTTTACAAGGCTGCAGAGTGTCCTCTCCGTACAGCTGGATTTCAGTCTCGCTAGTGCAGCCATCGCCTGTCCCTCGGCCAGCCGGGGCCCTCGCTGTGGCTCCGCTGCCGTTACGTCTGACTGCATGGAAGGGGGCGACGCGAGGAAGAGCTTTTACCCACCTCAGGTGCTTCTTGGAGTGTCTCCAATCTTTATCATCATCAGAAGAAAGTTCATAATTTTTTTATCCACAATGTTCTTGGTGGTAAAACCTTCATCGTTGAAGTGGAGCCAGACTTCTCATGGCTGGAGCTGTTGATGGTTTCTTGATGCTCCTCTGAAACGCAGCAAACTGCCAAAAGGGTGGAGCGCCTTAGCAAGGCCCCCTTTGCACAGCTTGACCCCCGCGTGCAAGGGAGGCGCGGGGGCCGCTGGCGGAGGGCGGTGGCGGCGAGCCGCGGCGCTGACCAGCTCGACACAGTTTTCGCTGTCTACCGGCCAGTCTGATACGCCACTAGACTTGAGGGTGGGAATGTGTCTTGTTCATTGTTGTGTCCCTAGCATATAAAAATGGTGGAAAAGTATTGGTTATCTGGAAACTATTTTAGACTAAGCATTGCTATTTATAGATATTTCTCAATGATCAAAATGACTGACTAGCCAGCCATTTTTCATAATTCCTGCATTAAGTATAAAATAGAAAATTCAAGATTGCTTTCATGCCATTTGAGATGTTGCTTCAATTTTTTGAGTATTGGACGCTTATACCAGAGTTGATCTAGTTGGTGGTATTCCGTGAACTAACTGAGGAAATGCATCACCAGTCAAAACCTGCGCTTCTTTCCTTTGGCTTTGGAGCTATCAGTTGTAGGTTTTTGAATGGTGTGTTGGTTAATAAGATGAAGAAATCAACAGGAGCCTTATAGCTGCCTATGCTTCTCAGGTCAACAGGTAAAGCCCATTTTGTTGATGTCTGTGTGGAGTAAATGACTAGGAATGTGTGCGACAGTGGGGAGAAAGGAGTTACTCCAAATTTTTGGAGCATAAAAGCTTCCAGAGCCTCTCTTAGGTATGTGCCTGCAATTCCACTGGTTTTGGACTTTGTTCATGGATTAGCATGCAATTGCCTTACAGTTTTATTGTTATTTCATAGAGGAGGCTAAGATTATGACCATCCCAAGAAGCATGAGTGCTGTAAATTACTGTTTGTTAATAGCATGCACACACACACACACTCACAAAAGCACCCTGAGAACTCGGAATGGACCTTGATGACATAGCGGTGACAGATACAGGCCATTATATATCCTGCCATGGCCTACAGAATTAAGTAGGAGAGAGTGTAAACTGCAATGTAAACTATAGTCCATGCTCAGTGGCAATGCTCCAGAATGTGTTCACCAATTGCAGTGAATGTACCTCACTAAGGAAAGAAGTTGTTAATGTGGGGAAAGTGGGAGGTCTGGGGAGTGGGGCATATGGGGATCCCTTATATTTTTTAATGTAACAATTTATGTACTCTATCTTTTAAAGATAAATAAAAAATATACTAAAAAAAAAAACACTGAGAAACTGTGGCAGCAATATATAAGTATAATAAGAGTGAAATTGTAAAGAACGTAAATGAAACATGGAATAACTATCAAAGGGATAGTAAGATTATTTTGGGAAAATAAGAGATGGAAAGAGAAAAAAGATTTCTCTCTCTCATCCAGTGTATTCTAATCTACCTGTTCATCTGTTTATCTCCAACATGAATATCTCAAATAACATTTATTTACATAGGTGTTTACTAATTATGAAGGTAGTTAGCAAATGAATAATTTTTATGAGACCCACTGTGAGTGTTGATTCTTAGGTATGAATTTCACTTTTTTAAAAAAGTGGAACATATTTAAAAATATTATTGTAAAAATTATTATAAATATATAAATTATGCTACAATAATCTTTGAATCTATTTTAAAACATGTTGTATATTAATTTTTAACATATGGAAAAATTAATGTAGCTCATTCCAAAATTTTTTAATGTTCTTAATATGGTTCATGAGTTAAATGTATACATCATAATGTTGCTCATGCAAAAATACGTGTAGATCAGTGGACCTACCCTAAAGTTAAAATGAAGAATTGAGGACCTGAATCTACTGTTGCTTTTTGTTTCTGAATGTTTGGTTTGATGGAATGAAATGTTTGTGGGTGAGGGGGATAGATGGGATGGGAGTGGGGCGAGCTGCTACACAGAGCATCCTGGAACACGAACTCGGGCACAACGGACCCTCGCAGCAAATGACCAGTTTATTAATATCACTGACGCAGCACACAGGGTCCAAGAGAGCAGGGGAAGAGAGCCCAGGTGGCCAGCGCCGGGAGCCGCCAGGGCAGGGTGTTTGTGCGGCCCGGGGGCGGGCAGAGAGCAGGCTCCAAGCACCCTTTTTGCAGAGTTCTCACTGATAGGCACCCGGGCTGCTTGTTCCCGGTTGGTTTTGGGTTTAAGGTACTGTCAGCCTGTTCCATTAGACCAGGGGCTCTGAACCTTTTTTGTTCCACGGACCCCTTTGCCAGTCAGGTGAGAACCACGGACCCCTTCTCAGAATGTAGCGGCGGATAGTTTTACGACACTCAACTCGTGTTGGGTCTAACAATTACCTTAATTTCGAAGTATGAATGAGCGTAAGCGATTTTCCGAGATATGCAGCAAGTGTTATGTGATACGAAATGAATCCTACTGTAATTTATTGCACACGTCCACAAGATTTCACTTAGAGGTCAGAGAAAATAAAGATAGTAAAGCTGATTTTTTTTCAGCTCAAGGTCGCAGACCCCCTGGTTAAGAAACCCTGTATTGGCCCTAAAGTCCTCACCTGGCTGCTGAATGGAAACACATCGAAGCATCTGCACACAGTAGAAAAGGGGAGGGGTCTGCACTGGGAGATGGCCAGCTGTGTCTGTGGCTTCTTGAGCAGTATGTGTGAGAACTTGAAAAAAAAAGCTTACATGTTAAGGATGATTTATTAAGGTATTTATGATGGCGTTACCAGAGCATTGCCTTAGTTCTCGATTTTAATTTCTTGGTGCAAATAGATATGTGGTATTTATTTTAGTTTGCCAAAGGACTGCCGATGCAAAGTACCAGAAATGTGCTGAGTTTTATAAAGGGTGTTTATTTGGGGTAAGAGCACACAGTTCCAAGGCTGTGAAAAGTCCAACTCAGGGCAGCATAGGAGGCGCTTTCTCCCCCAAGTCAGCAGCCACGTGCTGAAAGGTCTCTGCCTCCCGGAGCTCAGCTGAGGGCAGCCAGGCTCAGGGCTGGTCTTTCCTGGGCCCCTGGGCCCCTGCGCCCAGGCTCAGCTGCTCCGCTTTCTTCCCGACGTCAGCTGCAAGCCGTCAGGCCAATGGCTCGTCTCTCGCCAGGCCTCAGCTGCTTGAGCCTCTCCTTTCTGCCATCCTGCCACACGGCACGATCGCAAGTGGCAGAGCTCCCATTTCCTGTGTGTCTCCTTTTTTTATGGACCAGCAAGAGGCACAGACGCAACCTGAGTCACGCCTCGCCGAGGCAGTCGGAGTGACAAAGGCCTCCAGCCCACAGGAGTGGACCAGCCTCCAAACACAGTCCTTCTCTTCTGGGATACATGAAATAATGTCAAACTGCCACAGGCTTGTCCGTTTTCTCAAGATTATGAATTGTAAGTGGGATGAAGCAGCATTCCCAGTGGACAATTTATTCCACAGGTAAAGCAATGTTTCTTAAACTAAGCTTGTGACAATTAAAGCGATGAACTGTAGCAATGAGAAAACTATTGACAAAGTACAACCAGGAATGTGCATCTCAATATAAGCTGGATACTGTACTTTAAGTAAAAGGATGAGTATTTGAAATAGCACAAATGGGAATTAGGTACTAAGAAAACAGATAATGGGCTTGGGAAGAGTATTGTTTTAGAACCTACTGGGTACCTAGAGTGGATGAAAAGGGGAAATATAAGACGTGGGAAGTCATCCTTAGACACTGTACCAAGGCAACCGCTTCTGGCCAGCAGGTTACAAAAGCAACAAATGAAACATCCCTGGAAAACGACAGACCCTGGAATGCTGGCCTAGCAGGGACATTGGGAGAATAAGCATTCTGTGCATTCAGGCTTTTGTGGCCAGTTGGACCTACCAAAACATAAGTAAGGACTGAAATCCAAATAAAAATTATTATAAAGAAATAAAACAATTTTTGACATGTGAGAAAATTTGGTGGTTTCAGAGAAATTCAAGTAATATTCTATACAAGCTATCAGGACAACTGGATAACGCAAAAAGTCATAAGTAGTGGAAATATCTTGAGTAAATAGGCATAAGTGCTATTTAGTAAACCTAATGCCCAAAAATTCAAAATCCCTGAAATAGAAAATAAGGGAAATGTTTACCAACAGTAAAAGATCCATGAATGCTACTGAAATGCAAAAATATTCCATAAAATTTTGCTAGGTGTTTTTCCTTCTCATTCCTTGCATGATGATATTTAAAAATGTTTTCCCAAGTATAATCAAGAACAGCAGACAGCTAACATCTAGGGGCTGTCTTGTGTGATGTAGCTGGTACTGGAAAGGGCAGCTCTTTGAGGAAAGAGCAGTCATTTGCTGGTTAGATTTCAGAAGGCTGGGACACATGATAAAACGCTGCTGCTCTTTGTTCTCCACCTCATGCTTTCTCCAGCGGGTCTTTCTTGGCTGTTCATCTTCTTTCTGTTTTATTTCTGTTTTACTGCCTTCAGTTACCTTACTTCATTTTCCTTGCGTTTCATAGGCTACACCAAATGCTATGCTAGTAAGCTCGAGTCCTTTGCACAAGTGCGGGGCCGAGGGGCGCATTTCCTCCCTCTGCAGCCAGTCCAGGCAGTTGCCTCTGGAATGGGGGATCCTGCTGCCACCCCCTGAGGCTGCCCCAGGCGCAGAGGCTCAGGCTCAGCATCCCACTGGGCTGGGCACCTCACCTGTCGCCCTGCGTCACCCCACCTCAGGCGGTTGCCCAAGGGAGGGGCAGAGTGCTGGCCAGAGGAGGGGCAGGAGAGACGCCCACTGACAACCAGCCTTTAGCCACTTTTTAAGTTTGTTGTTGAGTTGAAGGATTCTTTATATATTCTGGATGTTAAACCCTCATTGAACATGTGGTTTCCCAATATTTTCTCCAATTCTGTAGGTTGTTTTTTTTTGCTTTCAATTGGAGTCCTTTGAGCAAAAGTTTTTATTTGATGTAGTTTAGTCCTTTTTATTTTTTCTTTTGTTATTTGTGCTTTTGGTATAACATCTAAGAAATCATTGCTTAACACAAAGTCCTGGAGATGTTTCCCTATGTTTTCTTCTAGGGGATTTAAAGTTTTTGCTGCTTATATTTAGGTGTTTGGTCTATTTTGAGTTAATTTTTATATATGGTGTGAGGTAGGGGCCCACCTTCATTCTTTTGTGTGTGGTTACTCAGTTTTTCACCATTTGTTGAAGAGACTGTTCTTTCTCTAATGAGTGGAGTTGGTTCCTTTGTCAAAAACCAAGTCGCAGGGAGCTGATGTGGCTCAAGCGGTTGAGCGCTTGCTTCCCACATGGGAGGTCCCGGGTTCAGTGCCCAGTGCCTCCTAAAAACAAAAACATAAGACAAACAACAAGCAAACAAATGTAAAAACCAACTCAGGGGAGCCCATGTGGCTCAGTGTTTGAGGCCCGGCTTCCCACATATGAGGTCCCAGTTCAATCTGCAGCCCCAGTAACTCAAAAACAAACAAACAAACAAAAAACAATTGGCCGTAGGTGTCAAGATTTATATCTGAACTCTCAATTCCATTGGTCTACATATCCATCATTGGGCTGTACCATGCTGTTTGGATTCTATAGCTTTGTAATAAGTTTTAAAATTGGGGAGTGTGAGTTCTCCAACTTTGCTTTTCATTTTCAAACTATTCCAATAAGTAGTTTTCCACCTGACCTCATCAAAGTGGTGGATGGGAAAAGTTGAAAGTGCAAAAACACAGACTAATGTTTTGAACAGAGAATGGTCCACCAGTATAGAAGTAATTAATGGAATGACATGAAAACAGTTTTTAGAAATCTATACCAATCAATATGAAAACTCCTGGAAATGGAAGTTGGCACTTGGCATTGAGATCGTCTGTTTATGAGTCTCTTTGACACCCGCCCCCGCCCCAGTGTGAGTGTCTACAAAGCAGGGACCATTTCTTATCCATTTTGAGATTCCCAATGACTTGCACAATAAATGGTGGTAAGTAGTTTCCATTAATTTATTGACTGACTTTGTAGATGTAAGGGAAGAAAAGCAAATTGCGTGACTCTAGGGGGCATGCTCAAGATGCGGGAGAAAACACATTTCATCAACCCTATCTTGTACAGAAGAATCTGGCCTAAGGATCTGATCCTACCTCATTTAAAAATAAACAAACAAACAAACAAAAAAACTCAAAAGCACCCCCCTGTCTCCCTCATCTCCCTCAAAAGGAAAAAAAAATGGTCACAGACTGGGAGGAAGACATTAAAGCAGCTTGGCGGAGGGGAAGAAAAGGCAGATGATGCATCCAGTCTGAATGTCATAAATATTAAATAACTGTGATAATTTAAAGGCTCCCGCTGTTGGATTCTGAGCCAGAGGGCGTATCTGGTGGGAATAACCTGAGGGTCTGCGCTCAGATCTCTCCGCTTCCTCTGAGCCTTGTGCTTGTGCAATTCCTTGACAGCATGTAGTTTGCTAGTGGCTGAGAGCTCTGGTTTGTGTGCTGTCTGCGTTAGCTCACAGACATTTCTGTTTCCTGCTGTGATTCATTCTCTCCTGCTTTACTCAGGAAAGGGTAGCTTTGCTCCCCTCCTGTAGAGCGGTGGGTCTGTAACTCAGGGGTGCCAGGGAAGGCGAGGCCAGTGTCCTTGGATGGGGCCTGGAGGAAGGTCCTTTAAAAGGGATAGACTTGACTGTCCTCCTTTTAGCTTTATTTTCATTTCTCTATTTCCTTCCTTTTCTTTTTCCTTTTCCTTTTCCCCCCCCCCCTCTCTCAGCATTTGCCCCTCTTCCTGCCTGTCAATAGAGCATCCATCTGGCTGTGCTGCTGAAGAGTGAGTTTTGGCTTTCTGGAGCCACACGACCATTCCTAGGTTTCCTGTCTTGTGAGAAAAATGCCACCCCCGTCCTTCACAGCGGCCGAGCCTTGCTGTCCGAGCTCCACGCGTATCGTCAGAGCTCCACGCGTATGGCTCCCTACTCTGGTTTTGGAAGGCGAGGCGAGTTCCCGCCTTGATGGCTTCAGGCGGAAACAATGGAATAAAACTGCTTTTATCATAGCAGCTGCCGGGAGCTGAGAATGGGCAGAGCATGCTTGGGGTGACTAGGGACAGGGTCCGGAGCAGCGAGGGCCTGGGGCCTGCACCGGAGGGAGGGCAGCCGAGGAGGCCCTGTGCGGAGGAGGCCCTGTGCGGAGGAGGCCCTGTGCGGAGGAGGCCCCGTGCGGAGAAGGCCCCGTGCGGAGGAGGCCCCGTGCGGAGGAGGCCCCGTGCGGAGGAGGCAAGTGCGGCTTCAGAACCAGGGATGGCTGGCGCTGAATTGCATGACTTGTCTTTCTACGCTGACAGTCCCTTCCATTAACTCCACTTTCCGTGAGTGTATGATCCTCTGGGTAAAAAGGAGAGGGCAATTGCCTGGCCTCGGCTAAGCCTGCAGGAGGCGAATGGCTCCGTGGGGTCCAGGCAGCAGGAGGGGGTGATGAGGGTTTCAGGTAAAGCAGAACATCAGAGTGGAGGGAGACCTTGGGGGTACAAAGAGGGGATCAAATCAGTGTGCTTGGATATTAAAGGAGCACGGCATGGCCCTCAAATTTTGGACGACTTGGGAGCATGCAGGTGATTAAAACTTGGGTTTTATAGAAGAAACATGGTGCGTTTCCCTAGAGTTTTCCCAGGTGCACTAATCTTCACTCCAGGTGCTTCTATTTAGGCTAGTGAGCGCCATGGGAAAGGATTTTCTCATAACGTTCACAGAATGCTTCTGAAACAGCTAAACTGGAAATCTACCCTACATTATTTTTATTAACCTGAGGGACCATGTTTTGTAGGGAAGCTAATCCATCATTTTCCGCATGAGGCACTTGCTGACATTATAGAAAGTTTGAGTAACACCACTCGTGGGTGTGTTTGCTCATTTGCGATGGCCTCTGAAGTATGGTGTCAAGAAAATTTACAGATTACTTTTAAAGGAAACGTGTGACATTTAGCTTATTGGATTTGGATGGATGGTTATGTTTGCCAGTGAAGAGTCCTCCACTGACTGAAGAGTCAGCTAAGGTACATTTCCATTGCTCCTCTCTGCAGCTTCTCTGTATTCTAATTTGCACATTTAGGCATAATATCCATTTATTGAAACTTTTCCAGAATAATTTGGTTCTCTAGTAAAATGTGCAGGACTGATGTGGCACAAACTTTACCTTGTTGTTTTTCTTTTCAATTTCTGTAATATTTGCACCTGTGCCAGACAGGGTCCAGTGAAGAAATAGAAAATACTGTTAAGAATTTCAAGCACAGGAGATTAAGGATTTGCAAAATAATTTGGGTGGGCTGGAGGAGTGGAATTCAGGAGGCTCCCGCAGAGTTTTGGCTTCTGGGTCAAGCCACCAAAGTTGTGACCCAAAGGTCATGCTAGTGTTGTACTGCATCTGCGATGCTGCCCTTGGCAGCCCCCCCCCTTCTGTCATGTTGCCCTTGGCAGCCCCCATTGTGGCTTTTGCGACAGCTGTTCTTGGCAGCACCCCCCGCCCCCCAAGTGGATGAATAGATCTTGCAAAGTGGAGCTCTCCTCTGCAGACCCCGGCATCAGGCTAAGCTTGCTTGTCAGCTGGCACGGCCACAGAAAGATGCCCCCACCCCCCTTCTGCTTCTATTTCATGGAAGCCCCTCATTGGTGGAATCTAAATCCCCCGGATCCCAGCTGCAGCAGAGTATGGGAAAGGTGGTTTTAGGTCTCTAGATATAGAAGGGAGTAGTCATGCATGGTAAGTGCCAATCAGTAATAGCTATTTCCTTTGGAGTTCCAGGAATTTAACTTTCCAAACTTTAGGGTAGAATCAGTCTGACTGTTTTTGAACAGGTAAAGAACTTCTGTTGAAGATAATTTTCCATAGCCTATTTGTCATTAACATAGAGCTACGGTGCAAAACAGGGGTGCCATTTTGTTAGGTACCCTTGAACCTTCAGAATCAAGGCTGCTAATGATCTATGTATTCTTAGTTACAGCAAAGGAAATTATACCTTTACAGAAAAAATCCTGGCAAAAACCTCCTTAACTAAATGTTCAAACTTAGCCGCGCCAGCAAAGGGACATCTTGCATTACATGCTTTCTGATGCTATGCTAGAAGACCTGTGCTCTATCGCTTCTTAGGTATTTATGCCAGAAACATTTCATCTGAATCTCTTCAGGAGGCAGGAGACAAATCCAGAATTTGGGGATTCTACTAGACAGCTGCCTGGATAATTAAAGTCTATGTTCTGAAAAAGGGACAAATCAACAAACAGTTGGGATAATGTTCTTTATTCAGAGACTGAAAAGCAGTGACAACCAAATGCCAGTGAGACTTGAGTCCTGGATTGAAAACTACCTATGTAGAACACTTTTGGGACCCCTGTGTGCCTGTTAGGTTTCTCCAAAGGAACAGACAGGATATGTATGACTTGGCTCAGGTGAGTGCAGTGATTGAGAGTCCAAATTTTGTAGGCAGGCCACAAGCTGGAAACTCTGAGGAAAGCGAAAGAGAAGCTGGTTGCTGAAGTAGATGCAGAAAGTCTTTTTTTCTGAAACCCTCAGCTCTGGCTTTTAAGACCTCCAACTGCTTGGCTGAGGAGACTCCCCACGGGCTGAGGGCAATCTTCCTTGTTGATCCTAGATGCAGTCAACTCATTGTAGATGCAAATCGATCTATAAAATGCCCTACAGTGCAATCAGGCCAGTGCTTGCCTGACCAAGCAACCGGGCAGCATGAACCAGCCAAGCTGACAAGGACCTCGGCCATCCCAGGTGGCGCAGTGGCCGAGGCTGTGGAATCGCCGTGCCCTCCGTGGGCGTGAGGAGGGCCTTGCGGCTGCGTGGAGGCTGCGTGTGAAGTCTCTGGGTTCAGGGGCTTGGCAGGACGGGTGGCAGACATGCAGAGGGAGCCAGTGCAGGAGACGCGGGCGCACCAGGCTGCCCAGCGCAGCGCCCTCCTGGGGAGGCTCGGGGCTTCTGTCCTCGGAGCTCGCCCACCCCTGCTGACGGTGGGCCCCTCGACGACGCCACCGCAGGGGGGCGGGGCGGGGTGAATACCGGGAAAGAGCCCCGGAAGCTGAGGGAGGGAGCAAGGAGACAAGCCAGTAACGCCTGGGACAGAGGCCCTGCGGGGCAGGCGCGCCGGTCGGGGAGCACCGCGGGGGAGCCCCGCCTCCACCCGGACCCTCTCCCGGCCTGGGAACCGTGAGCTTGCAGCCAGAGGACAGCCTGTTACGAAGCCCGCGCGTTTCTGGCAGGCTGCTTCCGGCAGCTTTTAGCAAACTAGAACTTCTTTCAAGTTTTGTGAAGATTTGAAAATGTTAATGATAGAAATTGGACAAAGGAAAAAGAATTCTGTGCTTTCAGGTCACGCTGTTAACAGCTGATGTGAATGCATGTGTGACTACTGAGGAGGCTTCTTCACAGAGGCAGTGCCCCCGGCGAGAGGGGCCTGGTGGCCCCCAGCCTTTAGGAGAGGCGTCCACCCCATCCCTTAGCAGGCGGGCGTCCATGGGTTAGACTTACCACGTGTGGGAGAAATGTCAATAGCTGTGTTCATTGACTCTAAGATGTAGTATGTTGTAAAATGCACCTCCATTTTATGTATTGCCCCCCCCCCCCCAAAAGATATATCACAGTGCTTTCTAATGAAAATTGTAAGAGGAAATCAAATTTCAGGGTCGTTAAAATATAGAAACAAAAACGAGACTTAGCATCAAAGTAGTGCAGTGTTTCCTGAGAAAACAGGTGCTTGCTTAGGAGAACCAGTGTGATTCTATGGAGACCACGAGGCAGTTTAAATGCAAATCACACCTGTAACTTGGAGAGTTTGATCTTGTGACTTTCAGTTATGCAGAAGTGTCATTGCTAGGAACTGCAAAAGATTAAAAAATGGGTAGTGCATGGGAATCTGTGTTATCTGGGGATAGTACTCTGTTCATTGACTTATACGTTTGAAGGCCTTGATGTCACTTTTTAAATGTATAGCTTTCGGAAGTTGAGCTAGTGTAAACAGTTCAGAACTTGAATGGAGTTGCAGCTCTGAAATTGGTCCTGTCATGACCTGTCTATCTGAGGAGCGTATAATTCCGTTCAAATATCAACAATAGCATAGATGTCACACCGTGACTATTTGTTTCTTGGCCTGGTTGATTTGGCATTTGTATTTGAAACCACTGCTCATTTTGTCTTTTAAAAGCTGTTGTTTTGGGTATGTCCTGTCACTTCTGGCACTGCTCTGAGCGCCTACTATTCTGCTTAGGAACAGGCTTCACCCGGTTCAAGCCTGAACTTCAGCCACTCTGAGTGCGACTTCTTGGTCTTGCAGGTGTCGGTGACTCCTCAGTCCAGGCTGTTTTAGAAGGAGCAGGACTTCCCAGGTTAGAGACCAAGCCTTCTTTATGTAGTGTGCCAATCTCATCTATTCTTGCATTAGCTGGACTTTGCTGATTGACGGTTGTTATTCTTGGATTCTCCCTCCCTCCCTTCTTCTCTTCTTCCCTCCAAACTCCTCTTTCTCTCTGTTTTTATTTATTTATTTTTTGTTTCGCTTTTTTCCTTTTAAAATGTGGCGCCTGTGGTGTGCTGGTATACATTTAACAACTGGCTTTTTAAAAAGAAAGAAACCACAACTCTGATTTGTAGTGGATTGTAGTGATGGTTTGCCAGTTCCTATGGATTACATACTCAGCAGAGCTGATTTTAAGCTACCAACAGGACGTGACTGATGGTGGAGGTGGGAAGAGATAGGCACTATTGGTTACCCTGGGCTGCTAGGAGCTACTCCAATAAAATACTGTGTATGACCCAGACTTCATCATTTTAAAAATGTCATTTTTACTGGCATAAGGTCTTACATGTATTCAAGGAAATAAACTAAAACCATCAACTTCAAAAAGTTAACAAGTGCTTAGACACCCCTCTTTCTCAATCCATAAAAAACAGCAAAGATTACATTTAATTTACATCTTTATATTAAAAATTGAGATAAATCCACAAGGTTCAGAAAAGAAAATAGTATAAAAACATGTACATTGAGGAAAAAGATTTAAATATACACTTCTAAACTCAGCTTATCAAATAGTATTGTACTTTTCAATATGAAAGAAAAGTAATTGAGAGGAACTTATGACTCCCAAATAAATTTGATATTTGTCACTTATATTTAACATAGACTATCCCAAAGTAATTCAACAAATTTGGTAAAAATCCACCATGTAATTTTTTTTGGAAAGTGGGAACAAAAGACGGATGGGTTGTGCTTTCTGATTTCACATGAACTCTTAGGGCTTCTTGGTCATCTTATCAATTTCTTGTGACCTTCTAGTTCATTCTTTGCAAAATTTTTTCCAAAACTTTTCTGTTCTTTTTGATCCAACCCAACCTTGCTATTTAAATCCTTTGTTTTTTCCAATTCCTTGAGAAAATTACTTACAGAAAACCCCAAATCACTTGATGTATCTTATCTTGAAATCAAATAGTTTGATAAATTTTAGGTTAAATTCCTTCATAATAAGATTGACAAATAACTTTCAGCCCTTTCCCCTCAAACATACCTGGAGTTCCAGCCACACAGGATCACCTCCCTCCCTCTTCTGCCTCATGACCTCATTGTTGTGCTTTCTTCCCACTGACCTGTTTCCATCCTGCATTTTCCTAAAGCCTTCCTGTGGAAATTCTTCTGAAAGCCTACAGTATCATTTTCACCCCTCCAATTTCAATGGTAAGTTATTTCTTTATCGTAGTTATCCATATTCTTGCCTTTTATACAATTTTACGCTCTTGCAAAGAAGCAAATGGGTTTTACTAATTTTTGTTTTTTGTGTATTTGTACATAGTGCCATGTCCATAGTGGCTACTCAAGTAGTATTTCTTTAAATTTGAATTTATTATTCGTGTTGCAATTTAATATCAATTAGTAAGGGATTGTAAAAATCAGTTGTATTGTTCTCGGCAAAGAAGAAAATGCTATGCAGAATATATGTTTTTGGTAATAATAAAATTTGTTTTTTGAGAAGTTAGATTTACAGAAGAATTACAGTGGATGTATAGGGAATTCCCATATAACCCCCCCCCACACACAGTTTCTACTATTATTAACATCCTACATTAGTGTGGTACATTTGTTACAATTGTACAGTTGATGAGCCAATATTGAAGCATTGCTACTAACCAAAGTCTATCATTTACATTATGGTTTACACTTTGTGCTGTACAGTATTATAGGCTTTGACAAATGTATAATGTGATATATCCATCATAACAGTATCATAAACAATTCCACTGCCCTAAAAATGCCCTGTGTTCCATCTATTCATCCCGACATTTTCCCTCTGAACACTGGTAACCACTGTCTTTACATCAATGTTACAGTGATAATACAAGATAATAGCTACAATAACAATAAATCCATTTTGGTCCATGGTTACACTCTGCCCTTATGTTTATTTATTCCTCAGTCTTGAGGGATTTGAGATGATATCTGCTCTGACTGCTTAAGGGTGAGAGGGGACTTAGATATTATGGGGCAGATGGAAGGAATTGTTTTGCCTGCAGTTGTAGATTCTCCTTGTTTTTGGGGAAGGGACTTGTCCATCATTATTGTTTTGTCGGTTGTCCAGGACAAGTCCAAAGAACTGGAGAGTAGGAGTTGGCTGCAACTCTGTTGGGTTCAGGACTCAACTGGCGTGTGAATAATCCAAAGGTTTAAGTCTCTGAGAGATATATTTAATGGGTATATTGAAAATTATATATTCAAATAAAAGGAGTAGAAGAATCATGAGTAGGGGAAGTATAAATGAGTATAATATACTCCTGTGTTATATGGGGGAAATAGAATATCATTGTTCCAAAATAGAGCCTGTCAAGGGGGTATTGATTTCATGAGGCCGTATGCCTTGCCTCAGGTGTCTGGATGTACCTAGAGCCCTTGGGAGCACTTTTGTTTGAGGCTTTGTTTACTGTGGCAGTAGTGAAATCTGCCTGCAACCTGTATAAGTGTATTGTCTGTAATGACCTCCCAACTCACTTTGAAATCTCTTAGTCATAAAAATTCTTTTTAATTTAATGTTTCCCCCTTTTTTTCAAGGTCTTTTTCCAAGTGCATCCCTGGTTAGCACTTGGTAATGATCCCTCCGTGCCAGGGAGGCTTATACCTGGGAGTCATGTTCCATATTAGCAGAGATGGGAGAAGATTGTGAGTTTATTTGCTGAATTTGGTTTAGAGAGGCCACATTTGAGTAAAAAGGAGGTTTTCAGGAGGTAACTTTTAGGCATTAATTATAATTAGGCTAAGTTTTATTTTCACAGGAATAAGATTCATGAGTAAGAGCATTAAGCAGAATATCTTTGAATATCAAAATTCTCATTACTTTGTTAGAGTAGTTCTGTACTTTGAAGAACCATTTTCACATTAAAATTCACTTACAAATAGGAACGCTCAAGAAAATTATTCATTAAAGGTAATTTTCTAGGAATACATAAAGTTGCTAAATTAAAAGTAAGTTGTGCAAAGGAAATGTTATCTCAACATTACCTATCACATAGAAAATTTAAATGAGAATTAATGGCTATTTTCTAAAATATCATTGAGTATATCAATAAAAATTCCATTAGAAAATTAAAATATTTCCATTTTTCTCCTCAGGAAAGAATGGACTTGTTAAACTCCAGCTTTTCTCTTCATTTTGCCATTATTCCAGTCAGTGTTTACAAAGTACCACTTTAAAAACATTCCCAACAAAGTAGATTTACCTTAATGGAATTCTGAACAGAGTGGGATCAGTGGAAGCTCTGACTGTGTGTATTGTTTCCTTCTCTAGCTAAACCCTTATTTTGTTTTTACAGCAGAGTTGCATTTGAGCCATGTTGTTAAAATACCTCTCAGTGGGCATAAGCAACTTTAATAGGAGTTTAATGAAATTAGATATTGCTGTTATACAAATTTCTTTAGGAAGGTTTATTTTTTTGTGTGATTCTTAGATTTTAAGAGCATTACAATATTATAGTTGGAAGGAACTTTAAAGGCACTCTAGTTCAATTTTCTCCCCAGTGTTCAAAACCTTTTTGTAACTTCTGATAGATGGCTCTCAATTTTGTATTTAATCTTGTCCACTGATGTGACTGTTTAATTCCTGAGGTGGTTTATTTAAACTTTTTAGGTACTTGAATGTACATACTTGACACAATGTAGAAGATTGGTGGAGTTAAGAGCACAGCTCTTTGCTTGTCTGCCTTGATGTGAAGTCTAGTTTCCCCAATAAACTATGTGACATTTGGCAAGCTACTTCACCTCTCTCTGACTTGGTTTATTCATCTGGAAAGTGGGAATAATAATAGTACTTGACTCAGATAATTTTTATGAAGATCAAGTGAAGTAATACATGTAAACCACCTAACAATTTCTGGCACTCAATGGTAAGCATTTAATAAGATTTGCTTTTATTAATTTTTCTTAGTGTTAGAAATATAAATTTCCTTTTATCTCCTATACTATTCACTTGTTACAATATTATGTAGCCAGTTAAAATTATATTTTAATAATTAGAGGGTTTATATTAATGTGGGAAAATGTTTTTATCATAAAGAGAAAGTGGAAAACAGATTTTAAATTTGTTTTCACAGAATAATCACACTTATGAAAAGCCAATAAACTAAAAGTTATGCATAGAAAAAATAAAGGGAAAGTAATTTTGAGATGTTAATACAGATTGTCTTTAGGTAGAGGGAGTATTAGCCATAATAGTATTAATAGATAGTATATGAAATAAATTTAAATAGAATAATTAATAACTGAAAGTATTTAGTTCAACAGTTTAATTTGATCTGTGTATATGGATTTGTGGTGATATGTGTTATGATATAGCAATATTTTCTGCTAGTTAAATTCCTCCTGATACGCTGTAATTAAATGTATTCATATTTCATTTTTTCTGCATAGGACTTCCTATATAATAGTGTCCCATGGTTTCCAGGTGCTCTTCCAATAAAGGCATTTTAGACCCCCGGAGATGCTTGTCCGATGAGAACAGCAGAGATTCAGAATTTCTTTGTGTAGCCAGGTACTGTGTGAGGAGTGTGGATGTTTATCTTCCCTCACTGAGAGAAAGGAGGTTCACAGTGGTAATTAAAGGTCAGCCAGGCATGTAGACTCAGAGCCACTTAGGTTTACTGAGCACTTACTGCATGCCTGCCCTAACTGACTTAATCTTTACAATAACGCTATGAGGAAGGCACTATTATTCTCTCCCCATTTTGCAGGTGAGGAAATGGAGGCAGAGCAGATTTAAACAAACTGCTCAAGTTGCACCCCCAAATGTGACAGAGCTGACACTCCAACCCTAGTGCTCTGGCTAGAGCCTACCAAAGTGTACTGTCTTTCCTATAATGCTACATTGCCTAAATGCCTAAAACCAGAATAAGTTTCAAAAATAACACAACTTTTCTTGTTTCCTTTATCCCTTGATTATGAAGACATTATCCATGATGGTAAAAAAAATTTGAGTCAATTCTTTTTATTGTGAGATTCTTTTAGAAAGAAACATGTTTCTGAGTTTGCTCAGGATAGGAATGATAAAATTATTTGCAAAAAGGAGTTTCTATTAATAAATCAGCAGTTTTCTTTTTCTATAGGTATATAGATCTACATTAAATCTACTACTGTAAAATCATAGGTTAAGTCACGTCATCTGTTTTTAGATTTTGTTCTCTCTTGATTGCAAGATAATTCAGTTAGTAATCTTTATTTGGGACCCGCCTGGTGTAGGCATTATATCAGTTTGTGGCTTCTGTGATGAATGGCATAATTCCTTGACCATCAGGAACTTGGTCTCGTGGAGGAGACAGACATTTGCTCAACATTCATCCAGCAAGACGGTAGGATCCTGACACAATGCTGTGCTGAAAGTCAATGGCAAATAAGACATAGTCCCTGGTCTCAAGGGGATGTACGTAATTATAATGTAATATGATGGTTGCCAATGGGTTACACATTAAGTGTCTGGTAGGATTGGAAATGGACAAGGAAAGTTCAGAAAGGAGATGATGCTTGAATTAAATCTTGAAGGATGAGTAGCAGTCTGCCATATGGGCCAATTAGGAACACCATGCTAGAAGGCCATGGCCAAAGCAAAGGCAGTGACATCGGAGAACATGGGGCATGTCTGGGAAGTCGAACAGTTAGACACAGCAATACTTTGAGGGTATTTGGGGTTAGGATAACAGGGAGGCTCCACGTCATCGTCTCATAATTATTTAATGCACCCTTATTATGTGCTGAGCACATGTGTAAAGGTGTAGAATGTCTTGCTTATACTATGGAGATAGTTTGACTCTAAATGATTTTCTTAAAATTTGTCCTCTTGAATAAGAGTTAGCTTATATTTGGCTGCATATAATTTTATTTTAGTGTTTCAAAGATCTGAGTGATTTGGCAAAAAATTGCATAAACTATTTGGAGATCTTTATGCTACATTTTCAAGAAGAAATTTTTTAAAAATTATGGTTTGTTGTATATATATGTATTTTTAAAAGAAGAATACAACTCTGTGTCCTGATTACATTCTATTCCATTAGAGACATTTTTTAAATAACTCTAAACAGGCAAATAATTAAATTTTTTTTCAGGTACCATTTGTTATTTTAGTTTTCTTTCCAGTCGTGTCTGGTTGTGATTTTTAGATGATTAAAATCTCTTGCATCTGTTATGATCTCAACCGTGACTCTTTTTATAGTTGACATTTTAAATTTATTTGTAATTTCATTTGCTGTTTTACTTGCATTTTGCTTTTCTTATCTACCTCCCAATTTCTTATTTGCAAGTATAGACCCTCCTTTCTACTAAGAGCTAGTTTGCATTTTTGTGTATCTAAGGCAGAGAAACTACTGAAAATAAAAATAGGCAAAGGTGAGTTGAGTTCTGTTGCTCAGTACTTTTGAGTTACTACCTTTTCACCTCCAGGAAGCCTCTGAGTTGAAAGGCAGCTTTGTAAATAGTGAGGATGAGAAACATCCTCAGAGAACAGTCACTTAGAACCAGGTTTTAAATGGTGCAGGCAGTGAAGCGGCGGAACCTTTTGGAAACTCTGCTCTTGAAGTGTGTGGGCTGTCAGAGCCGCCGAAGAAGCACACGATTGATGAACCGCACGCAAATCTTCTTCAATATCTGCATTTCTCTGTGATTATTTCAAACTCCCCACAAATTCAAGGTCTACCCTAAATTGGTTATTCCTTCTACCTGAAATACAGCAGAATCTTCCAGTTGGCTTCTAACTCAAGTCGAGACTCCCAGGGATATCTGGAGAGCTTTTCTTCTTCCGTTTGTGTTCTTACTGCTTTCCCCTGGAGTGGCGTGTTGAAGGTGGTCAAGAAAAAAGCACAGAGCAGGGTGACGTGGGGAGGATGGCTTTACTCAGGGGCTGCTGGAGCAGAGGAGGAGAGCAGAAAGCAAGTCTGGACCAACTCCACGGAAGCAAAGGACAGCAGCCTGTTTAAGGGCTAAGGGTAGGCTGGTGGGAAAGGACTAAGGAGGGGCAGTGGCTCAGGGAGGTTTCAGAATGTTTTCTGTTGCTACAGTGGACCACCAGGAGCTTGTGAAAGGGCTGGGGAGAGGGAGAGAGAGAGAGAGAGAGGAGGCTCTAGGCAGATGCTGGCTGGGTGCTTGCACACTGCCAGGGTCACGGCCAGGGGCGGCCATGGCCGGGAGTCTGGAAAGGCCTTTCCAGAGCTTGATCAGCATAAGGGCAAGTTAAGGCTGTTTTGGTCAAGGTGATGCTAAGATCTCATCATCTAGCTTCAAATTGACTAGAAGTTATAAAAGAAGTAAATATGGAACTCAACATGGCAAATTAAGCCCCAAAAGATAGGTTGGTGAATCTCAGCAGTGTGCTACACCTACTCTCCAGTTCATTGGACTCGCCCAGGACAACTTACAAAAGGATGATGATGGACAATGCCCATCCCAAAAAACAAAGTGTCTACAGCTGCAAGCAAGACAGCTCTATCCATCCGCCCCATGGGGTCTAAGCCCCCTCTCAATGAGAAGCAGAGTATGGGCATCACCATCCCAGAATCCTCAAGATTGAGGAACGAACAAACATAGGGTGGGAAGGCAACTATGGACTGAAGTAGACTCACTATTACTGGTAATGGAAGAACTGGTAACATTGACACAGAGGCTCTGAGGGGAGGGGGAGGGAAGACTGGGTGCAGCATGGGGCATCTCTGGGACCCTGGGATTGTCCTGCATGACATTGCAATGATGGACACAGGCCATTATACATTTTGTCAAAACCTATAAAATCGTGTAGTGTAAAGTGTAACTATGAACTGCAGTCCACGGTTAGTAGCAATGCTCCAATATGTGTTCACATTTGTTAA
Organism: Tolypeutes matacus; assembly: GCA_026826555.1. Lineage (NCBI taxonomy): Eukaryota > Metazoa > Chordata > Mammalia > Cingulata > Chlamyphoridae > Tolypeutes > Tolypeutes matacus. Next base: position 1,630,519 of record JAKSZT010054547.1, read on the forward strand.
TGTGCCACACTAATGAAGGATGTTATTAATATGGGAAAGTGGGGGGGGAGAGAGGGGGGCATATGGGAATCCCTTATATACATATATACACACACACACACACACACATTTTTTTTTGTAAATGAGCACTTTATTTCTTGCATAGTACAAAGTGTCAAAAAAGAGCAGGGGAAGAGATTCCCTCCTGGCCGGTCTCCCAGGACGGCCAGCTGCTCGGGCCAGTGCTGGCAGCTGGCAGCTCTGCATGCCCCACTTCTCACTGGAGAGGAGAGTATTTATACTCCACAAGCTGTGGTGGATCTGCCAGTGAGAGTTCTCACCCTGATGGGCAGCTGGGGCTATGTGTCTCCAGTTTCTGTGATGTCAGGACTTTCCATTAGACCTAACATTTGCACCAGGCTGTGGAATGGAAACATGCTGAGGCGTGTGCAAACAATAGAAGGGGAGTAGGCTGGGAGATGGCCTCTAGTGTGTCCCCGACTTCTCCAGCCTATTAGGTTCTCCATCGTGCCCCTGTAGGCGCCAGTTATTGTAAGTTGGGCTACTTTGTCACATCCTGAACGAGGGCTATTGCTCATAGTAGCATTAAATTCAGGTGGTCTCAGAAGAAACAATCCTCAGCATCAAATCACATATTCCATTACAGTGGTCCTTAGGGACTTCTCCCAGGGATGGCCTGGCGACAGTCAGGCTTTCAATACAAAGGAAGCGTTTCTTCCCCAAGGTTGGGGCAACATATGGAAGTCCTTGGGCTTCAAAGGCCGTCTCTCATGGCCAGTGGTCTCTTTCTAGCCTATAGAGTGGTTCCTTGAGACACGAGGCGATATATCCAGCAGGCCAGTGCGTCCCGCATGTTGGCAGTTTGGCTGGAATGATGTGGAGTGAGGGCCAAACGCTGACAGAGCTGACAGGCGAGCTTAGGTTGGTGACTCCAGCAAAAGCCTTTATCATCGGCCCATTTGATGAGGGGATTGTCCATCACTGTGAGGTAACTAATGGCATGGTTATAGAAGGGTCTTTCTGCAGATTGGCTGGTAAAATGTCATTTCCATCACTTCCCATCTTTTAAAGGCACTTTCCTTCCCTACTGAGACCAGGTAATTGAAATGCTCCAGCATCACTTCTCTGAACAGCTTTCTCTGGATGTGTCCAACAGGTCCACTCTTCCGGGTGAAGTCTTCAGCCACATCGTTGAAGGTCACCAGCTCCTCTGAGTGCCCTGTCAATGCCTCAGCTGGCATCTGTCTTCCTCTGGATTTTCACTCACAACCAGACAAGCAGAAGGTGAGCAAAGCTGTTTGTGGTTTTCAAAGCTAGTCTCTGGGGCAGCAGATGTGGCTCAAGCAGTTGAGTGCCTGCCTCCCACACGGGACGTCCCCGGTTCAGTTCCTGACCTCCTTTGCAGTGCATTTCCACATTCATGTTTAAGGCACTGGATCTGAAATTTTTATCTTTCTTCAATTCAGCATTTCTAGAGTCCTTCTTCAGCCTCTACCATCCTCTTCCCTATATTTTTGATGTAACATTTATGTAATCTAAAGCTTCTTTAAAAATTAAAAATTAAATAATAATTAAAAAATGATATGTAGGGTTCCAGTGAGGAAAACAACACTTAAAAAAAAAAAAAAAAGAACCAGGAGAAAAATGGGATTTTGTAGGTGAGATTGTGTGGGTGATATCCTTCCAAGCAGAGAAATGAAAAATGATGAAGTAAGAAAGCATAGGGTCTACTTGGTGGGATAGAGAATTAATTTGGCCAGAACGTTCGGTTAGCTGAGGGTAATTGTGGAAGAGAAGGCTGGAAGGATAGCTCGGGGTCAGATTGTCGGAAGCTTAGGAGGTTAGGCTTGGAAGTTAGGGTTTAATAGTCTAGGACAATAAAGGACTTTGAGTGGAGCAGTGACATGGACATACACACACAACAAAGAAACTTGGCAGCAGTGAGTCAGCAGACTGTGGCAGGCGCCACTCCTGGGTAGAGGGCCAGCTAGAAGGTATTCGTGTAGTTAGAAACTAAAGAGCTTCTGCATCAGGATAATGAATGGGAATGAGTCCTAGAAACAGTGGTGAGGGCTGGGGGTCTACATGACTGGCCATGTTTGGGCCATATATGCCATAGGGAAAGGAGGGAGCTAATAATGGATTTGAGATTTCCTTTGGGACCAAGAAAACAGCGAGGCTATTAAAGAAATTAGGAATCAGGAGAGAGAATAAATACATCTAGTTTTGTATATTTCAAAGAGGGGAATTCTAGGAGGTTGGGATAAAGGTTTAGAAGACACATGTGTGTTTGGGCTGGTAGAAAGCACAGAAAATACGATCACTTGAAGACAGAAAATAACCAAAGAAAATAGAGTTTCAGAAAGAAAACTTGGGGTAATGCAGTTGACTCTTTGACAAAGAGAAAAGAGGAGTTTCCAGAGTGTGGTAGGAAGCGCAGGAGGATATGCTGTCTCCAGATGAAAAGGAAGGAGAGAATTCCAGGAAAAGCAGATGGTCGCCAATCTCCAGTACTTCAGAGAGGTAGAGGAGGAAGAGGTGCTGAGAGAAATTCCATGGGTTGACAATTTTGAAGTCATTCAAGCAAGAACTTTCTGAACAGGGCCAGCAGCATTTTAAGGAATTAAAGATAGAGCAGGTAGTGAATAATAATAACAATAATAAAAATGGTAATGATAATTTAGATTCAAAGGAAGGAAGTCAATTTTAGAGGGAGGAGCAGATGGCTCTTTCATGTTCCTAGGAGGAGCTCCCGCCTCGTTCTTAATTTCTGGGTTGTCCACATGTACACGGCTATCGCGTGTCTGTGATGAGAAGATCTTCACTGCTCCTTTGAGGCTGGCCCTAGTGGAGACCTCCAGTCTTTAGTATTCTGAAGTCGTCTCCATTTTAAGTTCAAAATACTCTGCTTAATAGAAACCTCAACAAACAACCAAAAGGACTTAGAACTTTAATTCATTAGCTCATCAAATGAATTAAACACTTTTGAACATTTCTGTGGCTCCTGTCCCATGCAGAGCTTTGAAAATATGCTAGTGATCCAAGCAATAAGTGTAATAGTTAATAGATACCAAATGCCTTCTCTCTGCCACTCGTTACCTCAGTGGCAGCTGGGAGGAGCTTTAGGAGTTCTGTGCTGTTGCTATCTCATTTTACGTATGAGGGACGTCAGCTTCAGTAATTTCCCAAGGCCGTATGGCTAGGAGGTGGGAGAACCATGATTTGAACCCAGAGCCTGCTGCTTAGCTGCTCTGCGGAGCTGCCTTTGCGAGCACCTAATGCCACAGGGCATCAGAAACGGGTACATTTCCTTGGCAATGAAGCACAGTGTGGTAAGAACTGCTGTAAAGTTAACAGGGTGCCTATGGACTTTCGTGGTCAAGTCAAGGCAAGGCTAGCCTGATGTCTGAGACATGGCCAGGGACTTTCCAGAAGGTTTCGATGATGTACCCACCGTGCATTCAGGGCTCCCTCCCCTGGAACCTGAAAACAGAGCCACGCTTTCCTTTAGGCATAAGTCTCGTGAAGCTTCACGTGCGTGGCTTTCCCTACAGAAGCTCCTGACCTATAAAATAATCTGTTCTAGAAGGTCTTGTACAACTCTGATTTTGTGTAATTCAGAACTACGCTTACATTGTCTTGCAGAAGTCTTTAAATTTGTCTGTATTTTCTGGTAGTAAGCAAACAGAGGTTCTTAACTAATTCCCACTACACAGGCTACAAACAAAACCTTAACCGATGTTTTCCAGCTTTAAATTCTGGCTTTTTGAAAACCTTGCCTTGAACTATATGCTTTATTTTGAATTTTACCTTATATCCATCTAGTTTTTTTCCTCCATTGAATATTTGCTGCACTTTTTGACCATGTTTTTCTGTAATTTTCCTTGACACATTGTTACATATCTGCTTTTTTTTGGTTTATTATCAGCTCTTGTAGTCTCACAGCAAGCTTTCATATTCTGAAAACTGGTAAGAGACTTAAAGGCATTTCATAGTTCTGTGAATGGCCATAAATGTGGTTAGGCTATTGTACCCCTACTAGCAATACTGCTACGACACTCACCAAGTCTGACCTGCCTTCTAGGGCTCTGTCCAGTGCAGTCGCCACTAGTCACATGTGGCCGCTGAGGACTTGAGATGGGGTCAGCCTGAATTGAGATGTGCCGTAAGTGGAAAATACATGCCAGAGAGCAAAGATTCCATGTGAAAAGAGTGTAAAATACAGCATTAATAATTTTTATATTGATTGCAAGATAAAATGATGATATTTTGGGTATATCGGGTTAAATTAAATATATCATTAAACCTAATTTCACTTGTTCTTTTTAATCTGTTACTGTGACAACTAGAATATTTGTAATTGCATATGTGGCTTGCATCCGTGATCGCCGTTATATTTACACTGGACAGCACAGTTTTGGGCGTTCTGTCAACAGCTTTACACAGCTGTTCTTTAGACTCTGCCACTAGCCCCTGGGGGAGGCTATAGATCTCATGATCATCCCCACGTTACAGAGGAGAAGACTCGGGCCCCATCACGGCTGAAAAGTGGTGGAGAAGCCACGACTCTCTTAAACCGAGGCTGTAAGCAGAAGACGGTTGTCAGACGATCCAACTTGTCATCAGCTAAAAACACGCGTTAGGATGCGCTTTTCTCTTTCCGGTTCGTATGAGACACCTGGAGCCGGCTGCGTTTCCACTGCCAGTTTTAAGGAATAGAGCCTTTCAGGGAGCGCGCCCTGTCCAAACGCGCGCGGGCCTCACGCGGGTGACGACGACAAGGGCCACGCGCGTCCTGGCTCTGGGGCGCGCTGCGTGGCGCCCCGCGAGGGCCTGTGCACCGCGCCCGCGGGCGCTGCAGGGTTCCCGTGGCCAGGGGCACCCCGGGCGGCGCTTTCCTAACGGGGCGCACAAAGCGCCCCCGCGTCACTCTAGGAGAGCTTCCGCCCCGGCGCGGGGCGAGTCTCAGAGAGGACCCCCTGCAGCCTCTTCTCCCCCCCGCGCCCGCTCCAGGTGAAGCGGCCCCTCACGCTCAGGTGTGCTTGGCTGGGCCGCAGCCGGTGCTCAGAGCCGAGCCATGCTGCAGACCTACTAAGTGCCGCTGTGCGCCGTCTTCTGGGGAATGTCTTCCTATTAAAGTCCGTTCTATCCTAAGGCATGTTCGTCCTTAAATGTTAAAATCACAGCACCTGAGTGACAGTGATGCTTTACTGAGCTTTTATTTGAAGAATCTTAGGAAGTATTTAATAAGTACTTGCCATCTTTTTCTTGGAACATTTACATTTTCTCGGTCAAGCATGCATTATTATAACTAACCTTGTTGATAATTCTCAAGTTTTAGCAACCATTGGTAATATTTTATAGAAAATACATGCAGCAGGCACCTATATAGCACAGCATCGTCTCTAGGCCAAGTGTTCCCACTGAATTAGTGCATTAAAAATATTATCTCATTAGGACTGTGATTAAAGATGTAAATGTGTCCTACTGCACTGAGGAGGCAGGGAAATAGGTCTATCCTGATGAATTGAATGACTCATTAAAAACCAAGCACATGATTGGGTATAAAATATACTTTATTAAATTATTTTACTAATAACTGATATTTTTGGTGATTAAAAACATGTAGAAAAATAAGTAAAAAAACAAAAACAAACAAAAAATGTAGAAAAGTATAATGCAACTCTAACATTGGTTCTGTTTGAGGATCTATCCATTTACCTATCGAGCTACTTATCTGTGCAACTATCCACCTGTGCATTCATCCGTGCAGCCTTTCATCTTGTCTGCCCATGTACTTATCAATTTCTAGTTTGGAATACTTTCTATTTCAAAAGGGTTTTAATGGTTTATGATGTTTGAATATTTACAAGAACAAATGGTTTAAACAGAATGATGAGCATGATCAAACAATTTAGAGCAAGAAAAATATTTGTACTGGGACCTTTGCGAGAATTTTACATTCTCTCCCTCACAAAGTGAAGCAACTTGGGACGAATCATAATTTTTGTATGATAAAATTTCAAATATGAATTTGTCTGGAAGGATATTTTTTTCTTGGTACTAAATCTAGGAGATATTTTATGGGTGGTTTCATGCATAAGGAATTTAAAGTAATAACATAATTCCACTTTGAGAAGATAAAACTGGAAATCTTCCATTGCCATTAAAGGGTAACTTTACAAATACCATAAATTAAACTCTACCAGTACCTTTCTACTAGTTAGTGTTTCTTACTCTGCAAACACCTTTCTGCCAGGAGCCACGCTAACGTCGCCCAGCTGTGCTCTTGCGGGGCCTGTGATTTAATAAATGGAAAGCACACAGCACACCTAAAAGTAGGCACATCATAAATCCCAGAGGTGCTCCATTCCCAGACTTCACTGCTCCCTGTGGAGGTTCGGCACCTGCGTGGGAGGAATTCTCTCTTTTATAGGTAAACCTGCATTCTGCATCCTGAGTGCTGCTATGATACCAGTCACGGCCAGCTAGTCTTAATACTTGCATGATGTTATTCTCTCTGATCAAAGACACTTCTTTCTCTTCCACAGTACCAAAAATTTTTATCACAGCATTTACCATGGAGGGCGTTTTAATTTTATTTCGTGTTTTGGTGTCTCTTCTCTAGTCTGCGAGCTGCTTGAGAGCAGCCAATCTCTTATTCATCATTGTAGCTCCAGCAGCTAGAACAGATACGACACATAGAATGTGCTTCATAATTATTTGATAAATAGATGAATGGATGCGTTAATTAATATACCACTGGTATTTTCATCCAGAGAAAGGACCATTTTATTTTGCTTAGAGAGACCTGCAGGAATGCAAATAACAATATCTTGTAATGTGTTTTTGAGTCCCATGATGATTTTGTGCAGCTATTTGTAAATTTTCTGTATTCATGGGAATAGTCAGATTCACCCAGCAGCAGGCTGTTCAGTGGAACTGAATTCCGGCTGAAGTTCTGTTTCTCAGTTTTCCAGAATCAGGGAACTTATTTGTCATGATTTTATGTAGGACGGTTCAAGTTTCATGCTGGCCAAATTCACAGGTGATGAATTTGTGAATCCAAATGTCGATTTATTGATTTACAAGATAGATACCTTAACCTGGGAACCAGAATTGTTGGGGGAAGCGAGGTTCCCATGAATGACAAGTCAGAATGTTCCGGAACGAGCAAAAGCATACAATGCACGTGAAGGTCTGTGTGTCTGGGTTTGAGTCGTCAAGGGCATCACCTCTTTTCACTTCAAGCATGTTTTGTCTAAGGAGCTGCTCTGGGTGGCTGGGCCACTGATGTATCTGGAGATGTTAATAAGTGGACCATGAGAAAGGAGCTTCATGGGGAAGCAGGATTGGGAAGAAAGAAACTTCAGACCCTTCTTGGAGATTCAGTGTACACTTATAATAGCTCCATGAAGGAATCTGTTCCTCTTCATTTTGCCTAGGTTTCACTAAATGTGCTTAACCTTGGGATAATTTCTCTTGTTCCCTATAAAGACCCATTCAATAAAAACCACGGCACAGGGTACCGGGGGATGCAGCCATGACTCAGACCAACACAGCCCGAGACCGCCCAGCACTGATGGGCGGTGGGGTGGGGCGTGGAGCAGAGCTAGTCCACAGAGAAGGAGCAAGGGGAAAGTGACCGTGGCGTGCACTATGAGGAGACGAACGGCCCCGAGATGGCAGGAGGGGACTGACTTCAGACAGGGCCAGGGCTGTGCAAGCTGAGTGGGACTGTGGCGGCTGGGAAGCGGCCTGCCACGCAGGAGCGCTCAGGGAAAGCTACCTGGAAAAGGCTGCTTTTTGTGTGTTTGGAGCCGATGGAGTCCCTGCGAGGGACAAACCAATCCCGCTCGCCCAGAGGCCGTTCTTCTGGGGCCGTTCTTGAGGGAGAAGTGGGGTTTCCTCATCGCCTCTTGCTTGCAGGAAGAACACAGCTATTCCTCTCCAGGTGCCTTGGGAGAGTTTGTCCTGGCTCTGCCTGGCTTTTCCTACGTGCCCCAGAGTTCACGGGAAATGTCCTTGTGCTCAGAGACTCCAGTGCTCTCGTTTTGGGGGGTTGTTTTGTTCTGATGCACTGGCTGAAATGAAACCAGGTCTTGGGCTGCCCGTCTGCAGACTCTGAGCAGAGACTAGCAATGCTGGCCCTAGAACTAGCAAATGTCCCCCAGCCTGGGGTCTTCAATTATAAACATGTTTTCCGGATTCTTATTAAATGTCTAGAATTATAGTCTAGAAGCTATAATTAGGAAATGTGGGAAAGCTTAAAACAAGAAAATGGGCAAAAGTAAACAGATGGCCATTATTGGCGGAGGAGCCTGTGTTGGAATCGACACTATTCATTCCTGAGAATCTAGGGCTGGGGAGCAGGCCATCCCGATGCCCGAGTGCAGGGGACCAAGCAGCTCTGGCTTTCCCCACGTGTCGGTCACGCTGAGCTCACCTCAATCCAGATCATGGACATCAATTTTATTGTCAAGAGAAATAACCTGAATTACGAGACAAGAGTAAATGTGAAATTATACAAAAGGCTGTTATCAAAGAGCAAACGATAGGACATATGTATGACAGAAAACAAACTATTGCAGGACTTAAAGGTTTTATTTTAAGTCATACATTATTTTATTTATAAAATTTTCGAGGTAGTAGATTCCTAATAAGGAAAGCAGGTTTTTTATTCTCTAGGAAGACTTTCGATAGGCTTCTAATTAGGTGAGTGCATGCTCCTTGTTAGTCTGACACACAGTCTCCTAGATATTTTTGTGGGGCCTGATTCTTAACATTTTTTAATGCTGCTAAACTAAAATTGAAAACATTTACATTATTTGTGCTGGGCTAAGTGGAATTAACAGGATATCACTCCATACTGTTCATATTTCCCAATAAATTATTAGCATGAAAATATCCACGATATTTAAGAAATTGATTATTTTTATTGTAAAAGAAACCTTTGCATTTAAAAATCATTCTGAATGTTACTACATTTGAATTGTTTCAGCAACATTTTAGTGCTGATAAAGAAGTCCCCAAACTCTAATAACACGTAGTTCTGAAGCCATAAGAAATGGGCTATATGTAAGAATAAATTTCAGTCTGTAGTGTCATCAAGTTGTTGCATTCTAGGAATGGCCTTTCTTCTGGAAATTTTTCTAAAGGAAAGCTACGAGAAGACCTTGCCATGCACTCTGTTTTAAGAAGTTTCATTTACACGTCTTTCTCTGAGAAGGTTAAATGATTAGCTTGAGAAGTATTAGAAAAAGAACTCAAATCACTTAAAAGCAAATTCTTCATGCAAGTATGATAGACTTCATGAAAAACTGCTGTGCCACATCGCTGTGCTTATACTTCATATAAAATAATGCTTAAATTCTGTGATTTGAGACAGTTCTTTTCATGGGAAGAGTCAACATTACATGATCAATGCTATGATATTGGTCTTGAACATGTTTCTATCATTGGCAGTAAAAGGAAATTTTGGCATTTTAATTTAGGTTCTAAACCAAGTAACTGAAATGAAGTGTAAGAGAAATAGTAAGAACTCTTTGGAATTTAGACTAGCTTGAAGGGTGTGAGGCCTGTTGAGATACTAATGTTGAATTTGTGAAGGCTTCTCACGGGAAGGATGAGAAACTATGCAATGCCTCACTCTGTTGTCCTGTGTACAGCATTAAGGCTTTTAAGTTAGAGCTGGTGGTTGGCAGGTGGTTAGGGGTTTACTTTTAGCACCAAAAGTCGTCCTGGTTTTGCCTCTATTTGTGTAATATTTAAATGGCACAAAGCTCTTTCATATTTAGCATCCTATTTGGTTCTCACATCCATGATTTGAAGTACTTAGAGCAGCTATTTGTGTTTTATATATATATATATTCATTTTTTTTTCTTACTTCAGTCATTTTTTCTTTGGGTTAATGTATGTCATATGTTGTTTTGTTTCTCTTTTAGAGTTTTCAGTTGTTTTTAAACTCTCCTCCAACTCTCTCTCCTTTGTTTTTTCCTTTCAACTTGTAGAGATTCCTTTAGTATTTCTTGAAGTGCTGGTTTCTTCTTGACATACTCTCTTAATTGCTGTTTATCTGTGAATATTTTGAACTCTCCATCTTTTTTTTTTAATTTTACTGGGAGGTCCCGGGGATCAAACCCAGGTC
>JAKSZT010054547.1:1645666-1671053 GCA_026826555.1 Tolypeutes matacus
GTTCAGTTGATTAGCTTTTCTCTATGCTCTAGAATTTTATTTAGCTGCTGGTTCTGCGTGTGAGTTAAGTTTTCTCTTTGGCAGTTTTTCTTCTTATTTTATTTCCTTGCTTTTTTCTATGTTCCCTTGAAGTCAAAAGGGAATCTCCACCATTCGGTCCACGCCGCCGATCGCGCAGATAGATGTCCCAAGCTTCTCACTCCACGCGTGCACAGCACAGACCCCCGGGCAGGACCCCGTCCACAATCCGCCTTGCTCTGGGAGCTTGCAGTGTGCGCCCTCCTACACTAATGCCATCTTGCGTCCTCCAACCGAGCCTATTTGTGTTTTAATTTTGCAAATGAGGGACCTGATTTGCAACAAGCACACAAGCTAGTGAGCAGAGGCGCCAAGGCTGGAGCCTGTGCCTTTGGATTCAAGCTCAGTTCTCTTTCGGGGAATATAAAGTTCTCAAATAGTGGTTCAAGGAGCAGTCCAATATTGGCTCAGATTTGGCTGTGTCCTAGGTGGAATCGTGTGCCCCTCAAATTCACATCCACAGAACCCCAGAAGGGGCCTTTTTTGGAAATGGTCTTTGCAAGTAATTAGTTAAGAGGAGTCCTGCTGCACTAGGGTGTGTGCTCTTTACAGGGGGAGGATGGGGAGTCACAGGCATGGACAGAGGGACGGTGGCCATGTGGATGGAGCCAGGGGCTGGGGACACAGCCCCGACACGGAGGGCCATGCTGGCCACCAGGGGCGGGACAGTCAGGCAAGGAGACGGGCTTTGGCTTCCGTCTGTTGCCGAAAGCCTCTCCATTTGGTGATTTATTATGGCAGCCTAGGAAACTAACACAGGCTCTAACCCAGGTCTTTTGACAAAATACAAGTTCTAACTTTTTCTCTATTATCCTATACTTCTAGCATTCTCACGTAAGGTTAAGCCTTTAGTTATATAACTTAGAATAAATTAATAGCTTTTTTCCCCTAGGATTTAGGGTTGTCTTGAGTAAAATGAAGACAGTGGGCCTTTTGATCGTCTTTTTCCTTCCAGTGAACTAGTGTAAAGTACACTTGACTAAAAGAATATATGGGAGAACATATAGCGGCAACCTAAGTGTCACAAAATGATTAATATACAAAATATATAAAGAGCATCTTACAAATAAATAAGAAAAATATCATAAATGTGTAAAAGATATAAAGAGGCAATTCATAGAAGAATTATAAAAATGGTCAATAAATACATGAAAAGACACACAACCTATCGGGTAATAATAGTAAGGTTTTTTCTGCTAATAGATTAGCAAATATTAAAAGTTGTTAGTGTTAAGTGTTGGTGAAGATGTAGAGGAAACAGATTCCCTTATACATTTAGTAGAAGCATAAAGTAAGTTGATTTAGAGGGCAATTTGAATATATCATTCAAGCCATTTTTTCCACCCCTAGGAATCTGTTCAAGAGAATAGTTGTATATGTACACAAAGAGACATGCACAAGAATGATTATTGTAGCATTGCTTGAAACATTAAAAATTTGGAGGCAACCAAAATATCCATCAGTTTAAGGATAGTTAAATAAATTATGCTTCATATATACCATGGAATACTAATCAAATAAAAAAAAATGAGATGTCAATGAGCTGTCATGAAAAACTCTATTAAACAAGCAAATTGCAGGACAAAATATGCAGTTTGATTGTGCTTACATAATTCCTTATCCCCCAAGACAACCTGCTACATATTTTATATGTATGTGAAAATCACAGAAAGATGTGAGACAAATACCCACCAACAGTTAACAGCAGTTTCCTCTGAGGAAGGCATGGGCTCGGGAGGAGAATGACGGGAAGTTCGCTTTTACAAGGCCTACTTCTTAATTTAAAAATGTTTATAACCAGGAACGTATTCCTGTATTTGTAGGCCCTGGGGATTGAACCTGGCACCTTGTACACGGGAAGCATGTGCTCAGCCGCCGAGCTACATCTGCCCCCATGCATTCATATTTTATATCAGATGGACTAAGACTGAAAACTGGGATTTGTTGTTCTCTGTTCACTATCTGAGGAGGCACCTGATGTCATTTCCCCCCATTATTAGTGATTTTAACTGATCACGTGTTTTGTGGTATTTCTGTCAAAGGTACATAACCTGAGTCCGATTATGAGGAAGCATCAAACAATCCCAATTTGAGGGACTTTCTCTTAAAAAATGTCCGTGCGGAGAAAGATGGTGAAACTGCCCTAGATTAAAGGAGACTTAAGAGACAAGACTGTGAGGTGCCACATGTGACGCTGATTTCCTTTTGCTGTGAAGGTCATCATTGGAACGACTGAAACTACCTGAACAGGCCTGCAGGTGAGCATGAGGTAGGCATAAGGTAGGCATAAGGCTCCGGGGTCACACTTCCTTCCTTTCACAATTTGACTGTCCTGTTCCACTATGGTCAAGGCCAGCCTAACGTGCGGGCATTTGTTCTCCTTCCTGGGTGCCTGTGTGGTTCTTTGTCCTCGTGTTTCCGGAACCTCCTGATGGGATGTCTCAGTGCTGACCCTATTGTGTTGGTTTTTCCTGGAACACGATATACTTCTTTGATTTGCAGATTAAAGCCATTATTTCAGGATTGTTTTCTTCCATTTTAGACTTGAATGTTTTTTTCTTTTCCATTTGTTCCGTTCTTGTCTTCAGGAAAACATACCAATGATGCATTTGTTAGATCTCTGTGCTTATGTGCCATGGCTATCATCTTGCTATTCTTTTCCATCACTGCTCTTTTTCCTTTTGTTTTCCGTGAATTGCAGAATCCTATCCACTGTGTTCCTGATTGTGTTTTCAGTTGAATGCACTTTTTGTTTTTGGTTTTTATCTCTATTGCATCTTAATATTGTTCTTCCTTTTCTTTTCTGAGCTCCAAAGCTCCTTTTTCAACTCTTTCTTTAGCTCTTTTTTGAACATTTGAACTTGCTTACTGAACTTTTTTTTTTTTTTTAAAGAGTTCATAGCTGTAATTTCCTTGAGATACTAGAAAACTGTATTTGTCTGACTTTAATATGTTTCAATGGGTAATTTTCCATTTGATTTGTGTTCTTTTCTGCCCCTCACCAGCCCCTCCAGACTTCATGTATATTCTGTGTTGGTTCCTTTCTTACTGGATTTATCTTCAAATAGACTTGCCGAACCACCGGAAGAATGCGATGAGGTCAGGAGAGGGTATATGGGAGGGAGGAGGGCGATGGCTATTTGCAGTTACCGTCTGTGGCCTTGACGAGCCCTTAATCAAATCTGTCATTTCATTATTTTTCATCTGGGGCACATCGGCTTCTCCAGGAGGCTGGGTGGTCCACAGCAGAATCCCCGAGGGCACAGGCTCACTGCCCTGCAGTCCGGCAGCTGGTCCTCCTTCCACCTTTGCACTAATTCACTCTGGGCCACCTATGCTCTTTGGGGAATTTAGGGAGTAAATAATAGAACTAAGGTGACAGTACAGCTTGATCCCTGACATTCCTGATGTTGTGTGAGTGTTTCAAGGAATCTCATCTTTATAGAACTCACCTCTTCCCCTGCTGTCCACTTGTGTACCAGAGTTTACATTCTACTCAGTCACTGGTTGAGCCTCTCTAGAGTGAGGTGCTCATTTGGGGGGAAATTCTGTACCTGCCGAAGTTCCCAGAAGGTGTGAGTTCCTTCTCAGCACTTTCCCTTCTCTTCCTATTCCAGAGTCCATGTTGTATGGCAGGTGAACTTTGAAACTGAGGGAGTTAGCTCAACTCAGTGAATATGGATTATCTTCTCTATTTTTCATTCATTTTGATGTTTTTGGTGAGTTTATGTTGTTTTGAGGGAAAGATATAGAATGAAAAATCCCTTTCTTCAACAACGTAACCTGTTAGAGGTTCTCCCTTACAAGGTTTGCAATGATTAACAGGTCATAAGACTGTGACTCAATTCCTCAGTGAAGTAAATTGAAGAAAGGCAGCCTCCAGCTATAACCTCTGACAGAGTGAGCAAGCCCATCCCCTCCCTGAACGGAACAATGAGCCACATAGCAGTGGAGCAGATAAGGGCCTTCACCCCGTCTGGGCCCAGGGACCACTATCTTCCCACATTTCAAGACTACCCCACCTCCTAGCCCACTCCCCCTGGCCACTTGGCCCCAGGCTGTCCTCTGTTTCCCCACTGTAGCAGTTTGATATAGTCATGAATTCTAAAAAAATAGATATTGGGTCATGCTTGTAAGCTGGTCTGCTAATCTGGGCATGGCTAAGTTACGATTAGGGCGCTGACTGGGCCAGGTCAGGAGGGCGTTGAGCCCCACCCCTTGGTGGGTGGGGAGTCAAATATAAAAGGCATGGCAAGGACAGAGTTGGAGTTTTAATGCTGGGGCCCAGGGAAGCAAGCACGCAGAGGAGCTTGGTCATTAGGAAGGAGAGAAGGCCCCAGGAAGAGACAGGCTCTTCGCCTGATAGTCTGCAGCTGACCTTGTGGAGGAAGCAGAGGAGCTGAGCCCGGAGAGAAACGCAGCCCTGGGAAGAGAGGAACCCAGGAAGCCTGAACCCTGGCAAATGTCGGCAGCTGCCTTGGTCCAACACGTGGCAATGGACTTTGGTGAGGGAAGAAACTTATGCTTTATGGCCGGGTACCTGTAAGCTTCTACCTGAAGTAAATGCCCTTTATGAAAGCCGACAGGGTTCTGGTATTTTGCACCAGCACCCCTTTGGCTGACTCATACACCCGCCTGTTGATGTACTGTATAAAGTCACATCCACCACCCTCCGGGGGGGCTGGAGTCTGTTCTTCAGACCCCTTCCGTTGGCAGAGCTTGCCAATAAACTTCCTGCCTGCAATCATCAGTCTCCCTGTCCCGGTGAGTGCCGCTTTTCTCCAACATAAACATAAAGTTATTTAGGAGGGAAGATATTATTCTCTATATTCTCATCTCCTTTAAATTTAATAGAGTCCATGACTTATGGAAAGCAGAATGTGATGCATAGTAAATGAAATTCAAAAGAGCTTGATATCATGGAGGAAATAAACACTCAGATTAAAAAAAATAGATTCGGATCTTCTATGTGAACTTCACAATCTCTGTTGGGTTTATAGGCAATACATTGTATGCCTGTGAAAATGTATTAACTACAGTACAGATTTTGCTTGAATTTTTAAACTTAATTTTGTAGCAGAAGACAGCCTGAATCTGTAATTATGTTACCACTTACTGTTGTGTACAGTTCCACTTGATGCTAATTATACTTAATGGTTACAGTTCTTAGTAATTACAGTGGAAAATCTGTAAAGCAGAATTAATCTTTACTCATGCAGTAGGCTGGGTTTTTAGGAAGAAACAGACCGAGCATTTGAGCATGCATTTACCATTTACTCAGTTTTAAGAAGTGGCCTTCCATGAACCGTTTTATAAGAACTTAAACGGAGTCCTCTTCAGCGGGCAGTTCTTACTCTCAGCAGGGAAAGTCTTTATCTCGCTCGAGGTGAGTCTCCAATAACCTCCAGAATGACCTCCGAACTCTATCTGAAATCTCTTAGCCATTAAACTTTATAGTGTCCTATTTCTTTCCCCCCTTTTTGTCCTAATTCCACATTGTCTGGGAGGCCCATCCCTGACAATCGGTTAAGGTGTGGTGCCTGAGAAGTTTTTCTGCTACAAGGTTACTTTTTTTTTTTTTTAAATCAACTCCTAGATTTCTACGTAATAATAATTTCCCAGAGTCAGTCATTTATGTTGTAATCTTTCAGTTTAGAAAATGCTTTAACAAACTTCCCATAACCAACCATAACCACATAGACCAGCTACTTCATCTCAAGACAAATTTTACCTTTAAATAAACTTATTGAAATACAGTCAGCAACAAACGAAATTTATTTCCACAATCCTTCTAGAGCTTTCCATATCTATTCAAGTCTTAGCCTACATATTTCTACCCTAATTTTATGAAAACCAGCCATCTTAACTTAGGACAAAACACACTCCCTTAAAGAAGCTTTCACAAACCTTCTACTTCTTTCCATGTCCATTTAGGTCTCATTTCCCTCATTCTGTTTTGTGAAAAACTAGTCAAACCAATTTAGGCAAAACAATTATTTTTTAAAAAGACAGTTGTAAAAATAAAAATTTCATTAACCAAAAACTTACAATTTTCATCATCTTAAAGAGCTAACAGACTTAATGCTACCTTATTTTATTGGTATCCATATAAACTTAGGGGATTACACCCGAGTAGAACAAAATCAAAATAATGATAGTTTATGTAAGAAATGTTTTCTTTTTTATTTTCCTCCCTAGGTTAAAACCTCTTTGTTTTCATAATACCTTAAAATTATAAATAACTTGAAAAGTATACTGACTATCAGGCTCTGGAAAATATAATTATTTTATTTGTTTTAATCATAATTTAGAAAAACCGTTTCATAGCTTTTAAGGACTTTTTCTTTACTTACTGAAATTTGGCCATTGGATTATTACTCTTTTTTGAAGGCTGTTAAAATTTAATTGGGGAATTATAGGCAGACTATACAAAACAAGGTTTATTCTGTAATATCCACTCTGTCCCTATCAAATTTCCAGGCCTAGTAGACAGAATTCCAAGCTAAACTCACACCTCCCCTCTTTCCACACCCAGCCCATCCCCCATAGTTTCCTAACCGGGTTTTAAAGAGTCAGTGGCCTTCAGTCAAGGGTAGGAGACCCTGGGGTAGGAGAGGCTGTAGGAAGGCCGTGGAGGAATTCAGGACAGCCTTTATGGTTGTTTACTTTTTTTCTTTAAATAGTTTCTTTAGTCAGACTTTTTAGGACCTTTTAAATCCTGTTTGGTTTTTCTATTTGGGCTCCAGGGGTATTCATTTATCTATATAAGTGCTTATTTAATTTTTAGCAATTTGAATGGAGCTATTTTAAGAATTTTCATTTGTTAATTTGATATTATCATCCTGAGATATGAAAATAGGCACGGTACAAACAGACGTGAATAGCCGGACACACCAACAGAAACACAGCTCTCACTAACTTGACCCATAATTCCCACTCCTTTGGTATGGCTGCCTCCAAGCTCTCCATCATCCCACATATCTGAATTTCACTGCTTTTAAGATCTCCTCTGGGATCAGTGTTGCCTGTGTTGTGCTGGAAATAAAATGAACAGACTTAAAAAGAGGTGCAGAGCGAGTCTGTGGAGCTCAGGCTGCATCAATGCAGCAGCCCAGAAGAGGCTTCTGCTCAAAGCGTGTGCGGGGAGCAGCTCGAGACAAAGAAGAGGCCCCGGGGGGTGGGGAGGGCGGAGGGGCAGGACGATGGGCCTAGTCAGCACGCAGGACGCAGGACGCAGGACGGGAGGTGGCCGTCTGCGGAGCCTGGGGTGGGTTCCCTGCAGGCTGAGGCGGGCTTCCGTCCTCACCGCGGAGGCTTGCTGGTGTGCCAGCTCACTTCAGCTCACTCCGTTTCTTCTCTGCAATTCCCTGGATGAAATGGAAGCTCGAGCGAATCCAGACCCAGGGCTGACCGTGGAGTGTGTGCACACAGGTAGCCTCCAGGTTGTCCTTGGCCATCTAGCCCTGGTGGCTCTGCCCTGCTGCGGCGGGGCCCCTGTCTGAAAGCTGGGTGGGGGGTGGGGGCCGTGCCTGAGCACCTAAGGCCCCCATCCCTTGATGTGCAGGTACTTGAGACTAATAGTACTAAGGTGTCATCGGTCGAACTAGGGTCTGGGAGAGTTTTTTTCTGGTTTCTGTTTCCCTGGTCTTTGCAATTACTTAACTCCGGCTTTTTCGGGGAGGCTGATTAACTAATTCCTAAGGCAGCCGGGGCAGCGAGCCATCGTTTTCTCTAATTTTAGTGCTCTGGGGACCCGGGCCCCACGAGCTGGCAGTGCGCTGCATCCAAACATTCCCTCTGAAGTTTCTCAATCTGGGCTCCTGCCATAAAGCGCCGGATGCAAGGAATTTCATCCCATCGACTTAACTTCTACAGACTCGGTCTAACTGTAGAGTAGTAGCATGCACCCATTATCCTTGTGCTGCCATTTCTGCTCACCTTCTAATGCATACTGAGGCCGGAGTTCCTCATAAAGGAGGATCACTGTTGTTTTTTTAAATTTATTGAAGTGTTCCACTCATACATAAACATAAACATACATAAATAACAAGTGAGTAGTAATAGCTGTGAATTTACAAAACAAAACAAACATACATAGCATCACACAAGGCTCTCATGCTCCATCCTACCGCCAATACTTTGCATTGTTGTGAAACATTTTAAATGATTAGGGAACATCTGCAAAGTACTACTAGTAACCAAAGTATCTCACATATGGTCTCTTTCCCCCAACCCACCCTACGACTACTACTGCTATTATTATTATTATTACTATATCATTTATACATGAACATACATAAACAACAAGTGTATAGTGAAAGCTGTGAACTTACAAAGCAAACATGCGTAACATCATACAGGGCTCCCGTCTGTCAGCCCACCACCAACGCCTTGCGTTGCTGTGAGACATTTGTTATAAATTGTGAAAGAATATTGTCAAAATCTTATTACTAACAATAGTCCTTATCTTACATTTGGTGTATTTTTCCTGCAACCCACCCTATTATTTTTTAAAAATATATATTTATGACAGAAGTTGTAAACTTACAAAACAATCGTGCACATGTGCAGAATTCCCATACAACGTCCCTCTATCAACACACCACACTGTGGTGGCACATTTGTTACAGATTTTGAGATGATATCATCTGATTATTACCAGGTCCATGGCGTACATTTGGCGCACTTTTTCCATTTCCCATACTCCCCCATATTCAACAGCACCTCTTTGGCATGGATGTATGAATATTACATTATTACTGTTAACCACAGTCCACAGGGCACTCCAGCTGTATTTTTCCCACGCTTCTCCACATTCCCACCACCCTGCAATAGTGATGTACATCCGCTCCAGCTCACAGAAGGACACTCTTACATCTGTACCATCAACCACAATTCTCTCCACCTCTGGGTTTACTATGTTAGTCAGTTCCTAGATTATTCTCTAGCTTTCTTTCAATTGACATTTACATCCTGAGACTACCTTTTCCAGCTGCGTTCCCATTTGTAAACCAGCTGTTACTCACTATACTGTGTTACCATCAACTCTGTACGTTTCCACACTTTTACAGTAAAGCTGATTAAAACTTCTACATACATTAAGCATCACCAGCCTCTCAGTCCTCCTCTTATTTCCTTTAAGAATTCACCACCCACCACTGGGTCTTGAAGATATTTTCCTACATTTTTTCTAGAAACTTTATGGTTCTTGCTTTTATAGTTAGGTTTTTGATCCATTTTGAGTTAATTTTTGTATAAGGTGTGAGATAGGGGTCCTTTTTCCTTCTTTTGGCTGTGTATATTCAGTTCTCTCAGCACCATTTGTGGAATGGACTGTTCTGCCCAAGCTGGGTGGGTTTAACAGGCTTGTCAAAAATCACTTGGCCTTAGATGAGAGGGTCTGTTTCTGAACCATCAGTTCGGTTCCATTGGTCTATGTGTCTGTCTTTATGCCAGTACCATGTTGTTTTTACCACTGTAGCCAGGTAATATGATTTAAAGTCTGGAAGTGAGAGTCCTTCAACTTTGCTTTTCCTTTTTAAGATGTTTCTGGCTATTCAGGACAGCTTACCCTTCCAAATAAATTTGATAATCATGTTTTCCATTTATTTAAAAAATGCTGGTGGGATTTTTATTGGGATTGCGTTGAATCTGTATATCAATTTGAGTAGAATTGACATCTTAATGATATTTAGTCCTCCAATCTATGAGCATGGGATGTTCTTCCAATTATTTAGGTCTTTTTTTATTTCTTTTAACAATGAGTTGCAGTTTTCTGAATACGAGTGCTTTACATCATTCGTTAAATTTTTTACAAAATATTTGGGTTTTATCTGTCATATTTTATTTTCACCATTCTTTGACACTTTTAGTTACTTTTACTGATATAATCTTTATATCTAGACTCTCTTCCAAGCCTCTGTCTCCTGTCTTTCTTTTCAGACTGTAGCACACCCTTTAGTATTTCTTGCAAAGCTGATCTCTTAGTTACAAACTCTCTCAGTTTCTGTTTATCTGTGAATATTCTAAACTCACCCTCGTTTTTGAAAGACAGTCTTGCTGGATATAAGATGCTTGGCTGGGAGTTTTTCTCTTGCAGAATCTTGAATACACCACTCTCTTCTTGCCTCCATGGTTTCTGATGAGAGTCGGCACTTAATCTTATTGGGTATCCCTTATATGTTATGCGTTGTTTTTCTCTTGCTGCTCTCAGAATTCTCTGTCTTTGGCATCTGACAATTTGATTAGTATGTGTCTTGGAGTTGGTCTATCTGGATTTATTTGGATGGGAGTATGTTGTGCTTCTTGGACATGGATATCTATGCCCTTCAATAGAGTTGGGGAATTTTCTATATTTCTTCAAATGTTCCTTCTTTCCCTTTTCCCTTCTCTTCTTCTGGGACACCCATGACATATATGTTTGCATGTCTCTTGTTCTCATTTATTTCCCTGAGACCTTATTCAATTTTCTGTTCTTTTCTTCATCTGTTCTTTTGTACATTCACTTTCAGAGGCCATTTCTTCAAGCTCACCAATCTTTTCTTCTCCCTCCTCAAATCTGCTGTTATATGATTCCAATGTATGTTTAATTTCATTTATTGCACCTTTCATTCCATAAGATCTGCTATTTTTCTATGTATGCTTTCAAATTCTTCTTTGTGCTCATCCAATGTCTTCTTAATATCCTTATTCTCTTTAGCCATCTCATTGAATTTATTAAGGAAATTTGTTTGAACATCTATGATAAGTTGTCTCAACCCCTTAATGTTATCTGAAGGCTTATCTTGTTCCTTTAACTGGGCCATATCTTCCTGTTTCTTGGTGTGGATTGTAATTTTTTATTGGTGTCTTGGCATCTAGCTTACTAGAGTATTTATTCTGAGTGCAGTTTTTCTCTTTAGTTTAGGGCTTCCTGCCCTTCTCTCTTGCTGGTTGTGTACTAGGAGCCAAGGATGTAGTTGGTGCTGTAAGCTGTGGAGGCTCAAGCTGCCCTCATTGCCCCAGGGACCAGTGAAGTTTCTTCCAACTTTCTCCTGTGCCAGGGGGAGGGACAGAGCCACAGCCATGTGTAATAATCCAAGTCGTGCAGGCCTAGACTGTAGTTGCCCAGAGAGACGGATGAAGCTTCAAGCCCCTTCCTCCCCTGCCTCGGGCGGGATTGGAGCTGCAGGTGTGGGCAGCAATCTGTGCCGTGTGGGTCCAAGATGACCGCAGTTGCCCCAGTAGAATTCCAACTATTCAGTCTGTGCCAGCCAAGTATTCGTGCAATTACTGGAGAGGCTGGTGTAGGGTTCACCAGCTTCCTCCCTGCTAGAAGTGGGGCTGAAGCCTCGGCCAGGGCTGCAGGTGGATCTTGGTGAAGGAAACCAGTCTCTACCATCACTGTGAGTTTCAATCAGCCCGGCTTCCCCTCATGCTGGAGGTGGAGTCAAAATGGCAGCTACCGGCCTCTTTCTGACTTGGACAGGTTCAAACTTTAGCTGTTCTTAGGGTAAGACTTTAGCCAGCCGAGTTTACTAATCAGTAGCTGAAGTCGGTGACCATCTGTCTCTTCTGAAATTGCTGAAATGAAGCTTCCAATTCCTGCCACAGAATAGCTCCTGGGGTGGCTTGTGCTGTCAAAGTAGGATGATCACTGGCCTCCGTGGCGTGTCCTGTATTTTCCCGGAGAGGCTGGAGCAGCTTCCCCCAGCTTTCTCTGTGCCTGAGGTGGGGCTGGGGCTTAGGCTAGAGCTGCAATCTGATCTGGATGGAAAGAAGCCAGTCCCTACCAGCACTGTGATTTTTCAGTCCGCCCTGCTTCCCCTCCTGTCAGGCGTGGAGTTAAGATGGCGGCTACCGGCCTCTTTCTGACTTGGACAGATTCAAACTTTAGCTATTCTTGGGATTATACTTTAGCCCACTGAATTTACTAATCAGTAGCTAAAGTTGGTGCCCTACTGTCTCAAACCAGCCTCCTCAACTGCAGAAATTCTAATATTTTATATCATCAGGATGCTAACGCATAATTGGGGTAGAGCTGGACACAGGCTCCTTCATTCATCACCATTGGGGGTTGAACATGGGCTGGCACCAAACCAGGGGGAGTTACAAAGTTACAACCATCATCAGAGATGGAGGTCCTGAGACAGGAAAGTGTAAGCAGAGGTTGGTCAGGAGGTCACGAGGTGGATGGAGGTTCTGGGTCAGGAAAGTGCAAGTAGAGAGGAGAGGTCAGTCGGGAGGTTCTCCATGTGGACATCAAGCGGGGGGGAGGGGTTATACACAAGGGAGAGGTTAAGTTTTGTGTGACCACAAACAGGATGAGACCTGTTTAGAATGGCCATCCTAATAGGAGGTCTGGGCTGAATCCAGCCAGTTCCAGCCATTTCAGATAGTAGCCTGCTGTGTTTTATAATATAAAGGCATCTATATAACTCTTACCCTCGGTGACGGAGATTCAGCACAGTGCCTCACTGCTCGAGCTGTACTGGGTTTTCCTAGCACTACTCATGTCTGGTGATGTCACACTTCCCAACCTTGCAGCTGGAATGATATTTAAAAATGTAAATCAGATCAATGAGATCATGCAATTTCTTTTCACAAAAGACCTCAGTGACTTCCTGTCCCACTTAGATTGGAATCCAAAGTCCTTACCACGCCACCCATTCCTGCTGACCTGGCACTGGCCGCCTCTTCTCACTCTCTCCACACCCACCGTGCTCCCCTGGTTGCCCTCTTGCTCTTCCTTCACCTGTTCTTCACACTAACTTCTCCTTTCATGGACTGTTGTCTTGTCACCAGTCACTTCATGCAAGTAATTTTGAGAAAGAACTTGGAAAGAGAAGAAAAGGAGTGACACAGCAGTGCCCTTCATCATTTATCTCTGTAATATACACAAAATACTTTGCTTTAGGGATGTAAAATTCTCTATATTTCTTTATTAAACTTCAAAATATGTATACTGCTTTGGAATGTGCAATTGTGATTTTCTAGAAAGAAAATTCTCTTATAGAACTGTGTTCTTAGAGAATTGTATATATTTGTTTCCTTATAAAAAGAATGGCCTCCTGGCAAGTTTTGGTCTTACTTCTTTCCCCTATACCACTTGAAGCAAGCAGTCAGAAGGTCTCTAAATCTAGATTACTGTATCAAACAATCCTGGGATGATTGCAATTGCCATTTCCCCTAGAACCTTTAAGTACTAGGAAAGTAAGCTATTACTTCCTTGTTATATTCTGGTTGTAGAAATCCTAGGTGATTTCCTTGGGTGCAGGGGTTCTTAACCTTTTTTGTTCCATGGACCCCTTTGCCAGTCAGGTGAAAACCACAGAACTAAGTCCACAGTATACTGTGTATTATTTAATAAATATTTCACACCTGCACCCACACATCCCCACAAGAATAATGCTTTTTTTTTTTTTTTTTTTGAATATCAATTCAAGCTCATAGACTCCCCGTTAAGGGCCCCTGCAGTGAGCTGACAGGAGGTATATGCCCAAGAAGACCTACTCTCAATGGTAAAAGCAATCATGTCTAGAAGGTTTTCAGTTTCCTGAGAAAGTTCTTTAAGTAGGTGGTCTGTAAAGCAAACCATAGGCCCTCTACTGCAATCTGGATCTCACAGGTCATCTGCAAGAATGGAAAATAACAACAATAGGCTGTTTTACTATGTACACGATACTATTTTATATATTAAGTTCCAAATCTTCAAAACAACCATATAAGGTAGTTGTTATCCACATGTTACAGAAGAGGAAACTGAAGTTTTGAAAGAGCCACACTGAGCAAGGTTAGCCAGACTAACAAGAGTCAGAGCGGAGCTGAGCTGGTCTAGTTGTTAAGTCTGCTGTGCTCTTAGCCCTGAATTAATCTGACTCCCAGTGTCGTCTTTTTAATATCATAAACTCGCCTTTTGATCCATTTTTTTTTTTTTTTAAAGATTTTATTTATTTATTCATTTATCCCCCCCTTGCTGCTTGTGCTCGCTGGGTCAGCTAACCACGCCGTGCGGGTGGGCCTGCCTTCACCAGGAGGCCCCGGGAACCGAACCTGGGGCCTCCCATATGGTGAACGGGAGCCCTACTGATTGAGCCACAGCCGCTTCCCGACTTGACAATTCTTAACAAAGAATAATTCTTGGGGTTAAAATACATGGAGGTTGATTGCAGACAGAGCAGATTTGCTTGTCTTGTGAACTTTCAGCTAGGGCTAAATGAAAATAGTCATGCTAGTCATTCAGTAATCACAGTAATTTAAAAATATCCTCCAATCACAGAAGCAGTTTTATTAAAAATCCACCTAGCAAATTTTGATTTTCCCTAATATCTTAAGCTTTTCTTTCAAACTGAATGTTCAGCATTTTCATAATTAAAAAAAAATTTTGAAACTCACTTAAATTTTTCTTTTGGAAGATTTAGAATAGAAATTATTTTATCAAGTTCTTAACATTGTACAATATGAGAATTTATGGGACACACATTGTTTTTGCCAACAAAATCATAGAAACAGAAATATTTTCAACAGCACGTTTTCTAAATGTTCTTTCCAGACATGGAAGTCTTTAAGAAAGCCATTTCTTTGTGGTTTATTATTAAATGCCATTTTATCTTGAAAAGACAGATTGTGTTTACTTTTTAGAAAATATTTACTAGTAAAAAGCACATTATCATTGTGAAGAGGTTAGCAACTTTGAAACACTTGTCTTTTTGTGAAAGAAGTCTGAGCAGCATCTTAAGGTTTGAGAGCTTTTTTCCAATTTCACACATTGCCCTAAGATAACTATTATATGTTTCAAAAGAGTTTTAGAGGCTCTCCATGTCGTTTCATTATACCATAATGGTTCTTTTATGGAAATGCCCTACTTTTATGAAACTAATCTAGCATGTTGTGGCATTTCAACATGCTACACACTCCCATGTAAGCAAACAGAACAAGGGGGTGGTGGGGTCGCTCTGCCCTTTCCCATGGCGAGCCCCCTTTCTTCCTTGAAAGTAACGTGAGAGCCGCGTGCTGCTCGTGACCGCCTGGCACCTGTAAAGCAGGACCCACCGCCAACTCATTGGGTCCACGTCAGTGAAACCTGCCTTTTTAATTAAAAGAAATTCAGACAACGTCTCGTGGTTCATGGCTGTGCTCTGACAGCTCTGAGCTGGTCTCAGCCCTCTTGTCAAGGAGCTCTTTCTTGAGAGAGCCTGCTAGCTGTAGAGCCCTCGCCTGCCACTCCCTTCTGCATACGGTGCCCCGTCCAGCATCCTTCCTCCTCCTCCACCGTGGGACAGACCCACCGCGTTCCTGACTTACTGTCTCCTCCGCAAGCCTGACCGTCCAGCATTCCCTTACCACCACCCTGCTCCTGGCCAGCACCCTTCTTCCTCCTGTTTTCTCTTACAGCATTTTCTGGATCCTTCATGCACCTCTCAATAAACTTAAACCTTAGATATTTCCTTAGTCAGTATGTGTTGTCTCAAGCACTCGTAAAATTGTGGGATGGCTGTTTCCAGCTCCTAGTCTCTTCTCCAGAATCATTGCCCTTCTTGGTTAAATTTAGACTCTCCATTTGTCCTTTTCTTAGCTGCCATTACACTGCTCACAGCACTAGTATCCTGTTCATTTTTAAGATTGTTTTGTTTTGGCAGCATGTACTTCACTGCAAGTAGCTTTTGGTGTTTCTCGGTCAAAAACAGTACTTACATGACGTATCATTTATTGCATTACTGTGAGGACTGTCCTTTCCACTGGTAGGTGACAATGTCATGACTGCTTCAGGCAACACTGCAGAGGGATGTAAGGACAGTCACCTCCTATATGGTAGACGGGAGCCTAATCGCTTGAGCCACATCTGTTTCCCATGTAATTCTTAATAATTAATATATATTCCACATAAATTAAGTGGTTTGCATTCTACAATTTCTATAATAATTTTTTATTTACAAAGGACATGTTTTAATTTTAATAATTTCTTATTAGGGATAAGAGAGGGCTAGCTTTTTGAATGTTCCCTCCACCCTGCCCACGGCACCCCCCACCCCAATTGGGAAAGAAAACACTATTAAACTATTTGACAGTCAAATGTTTCCCTTTAAAAAAAAAAAAAAAAAAAAACCAAAAAAAAAAAAAACCCCTTCTTTCATAAACTGTTTTCTGCCAAAGAGAAAGCTGGGTCTGGTGATTGCTGCAGCCTCATTAGGCTAGACAGACAAGAGGGATAGTTCAGGCTTACCAAGCCACAAAGACCGTGGAGACATGTAATAGTCCAGAGAAAAGAGGGCTGCGTAGAAGTCAGCCCAGCATTCTAGGTGCAGCTTCCCCGGAGGCGTGTGCTCCTTTCTGTGCTTTCACCAGGCAAGACAGAGAAACCAAGGAGAAATTAGGTGCTCTTAGGCGCCTAAGAAGTTAAGGCAGAGGCTTTGGCAGTCATGCAGTGGTGCCTGGGTAAAGTCCATCCGCCTCCACTTGGTAAACGTAAGGGCTAAGTCACAGGAGTGTAAGGAATACACTAGAAATGGATGTCTTGGTGGTTCAAAAATATTCATTTGTACTCTACCAGCCAAAAAAAATTAGGCTCCCTAGGGAGGAAGATACATTATCCAGATCTTGTGATTTTTCAAACACCATTTCAGCATTAAATTTTAAAATGTTGGCTATACTAGTAAACAGGAAAACTAATTTAAAAGAAAAACACACACTAGAAACAGTCCACAGGTGGCCCAGCTACTGGAATTCCTAGGTAGGGAGTTTAACTGTGAATAAGATATTCAAAAAAATATATGTAATCTAGGCAATTTGATCAATGAATCAAGATGTAGTGAAAGTATTGAATGGAAATACCAGAACTGATATATATAATAATTGTGGTCAAGAGATTAAAACATGGGTTTAAGGGCATATTAGACCCAGTAGAAGAGAGGATTACTAAAGTGAAATATAGGTCACATTGAAGCACAGAAAACAAAAAGAGGAAAATAGAGAAACAAGCATGAGAGATATGTGGAGAAAGTGAAAAATCTTACATACATGGAATTAAAATCCCAGAAAGAGAAGAAAGAGAAAATAGGGGAGAAGAAATATTTGAAGAGACACTAAACAAACTCCCAGCAGAATGAATCACACATAGGCACATATTAGTAAAACTGCTGAACACTCAAGACAGAGAAATCTAAAAATCAGCTGAAGAATGAAAGATGGATTACTCCCTGAGAATAACATAAGACTTATAGCTGACTTCTAATCAAAGTGGTAGGAGCTGGAAGCCAGTGAAATAGCATCTTTTTTTTTTTTTTGTGAATCAAACAATATATTACACAATATATTTGGTTCATAGTAATGCATTCATACAGTATTTGTCCTTTTGTGTCTGGCTGGCTTCACTCAACATAATGTCCTCCAGGTTCATCCATGTTGCCATATGCTTTATGACTTCATTTCTTCTTACAGCTGCATAATATTCCATCGTGTGAATAGACCACAGTTTGTTTATCCATTCATCTGTTGATGGACACCTGGGTTGTTTCCAGCTTTTGGCAATGGTGAATAATGTGGCTATGAACATCGGTGTGCAGATGTCTGTTCGTGTCACTGCTCTCAGTTCTTCTGGGTATAGACCCAGTAGTGGTATTTCAGGGTCACGTGGCAAGTCTATATTCAACTTCTTTAGGAACTGCAAACAGTCCTCCACAGTGGTTGTACCATCCTGCATTCCCACCAACAGTGAAGAAGTGTTCCTATCTCTCCACATCCTCTCCAACACTTGTAGTTCTCTGTCTTTTTCATAGTGGCCATTCTGATAGGTATGAAATGATATCTCATTGTAGTTTTGATTTGCATTTCCCTAATCATGAGTGATGTTGAGCATTTCTTCGTGTGTTTTTTTGCCATTTGTATTTCTTCTTCGGAGAAATGTCTATTCAAGTCTTTGGCCCATTTTTTAATTGGGTCATTTGTCTTTTTATTGTTGAGTTGTAACATCTCTTTATATATCCTGGATATTAAACCCTTATCAGATATGTGATTTCCAAATATTTTTCCCGATTGAGTTGGCTGCCTTTTCACCCTTCTGACAAATTCCTGTGAGGTGCAAAAGTGTTTAATTTTGAGGAGGCCCCATTTATCTAATTTTTCTTTTGTTGCATGTGCTTTGGGTGTATGGTCCAAGAAACCACCACCTACTACAAGGTCTTGAAGATGTTTCCCTACATTTTCTTCCAGTAGTTTTATGGTCCTGGCTTTTATATTTAGATCTTTGATCCATTTTGAGTTGATTCTTGTATAGGGGGTGAGATAGGGGTCCTCTTTCATTCTTTTGGTTATAGATATCCAGTTCTCCCAACACCATTTGTTGAAGAGACTGTTTTTTCCCATCAGCGTGGGCTTGGTAGGTTTGTCAAAAACCAGTTGACTGTATAGGTGAGGGTTTATTTCTGGATTCTCAATTCTATTCTACTGATCGATATGTCTAACTTTATGCCAGTACCATGCTGTTTTGACCACTGTAGCTTTGTAATATGTTTCAAGGTCAGATAGTGAAATTCCTCCCACATTGCTCTTCTTTTTTAGAATACTTTTGGCTATTCGGGTGCACTTACCTTCCAGATGAATTTGGTAATTGCCTTCTCTAATTCTGTAAAGTAAGCTGTTGGGATTTTGATTGGTATTGCATTGAATCTATAAATCAGTTTGGGCAAGATTGACATCTTCACGATATTTATTCTTCCAATCCATGAACACGGAATGTCTTTCCATTTGTTTAGGTCTTTTTAAATTTCTTTTAGCATTGTTTTGTAGTTTTCTGCATATAGGTCCTGTACTTCCTTGGTTAAATTAACTCCTAGGTATTTGAGTCTTTTTGTTGCTATTGAAAATGGAATTTTCCTCCTGATTTCCTCCTCAGATTGTTCAGTACTAGTGTACAAAAACATTACTGATTTTTGCGTGTTGATCTTATATCCTGCCACTTTGCTGAACTCATTTATTAGTTCAAGTAGCTTTGTTGTGGATATTTCAGGATTTTCTAAATACAGGATCATATCATCCGCAAACAGTGAGAGTTTTACTTCCTCTTTTCCTATTTGGACGCCTTTAATTTTTTTGTCTTGTCTAATTGCCCTAGCTAGAACTTCTAGTACAATGTTGAATAACAGTGGTGACAGTGGGCATCCTTGTCTTGTTCCTGATCTTAGGGGGAAAGCTTTCAACCTTTCCCCGTTGAGTATGATGTTGGCTGTGGGTTTTTCATATATGCCTTTTATCATATTGAGGAATTTTCCTTTTATTCCTATCTTTTGAAGTATTTTTATCAAAAAAGGATGCTGGATTTTGTTGAATGCCTTTTCTGCATCTATTGAGATGATCATGTGGTTTTTTTCCTTTAATTTGTTAATGTGGTGTATTACATTGATTGATTTTCTTATATTGAACCAGCCTTGCATACCAGGAATAAATCCCACTTGGTCGTGATGTATAAGTCTTTTGATATGCTGTTGGATTTGATTTGCAAGTATTTTGTTGAGAATTTTTGCATCTATGTTCATGAGAGAGATTAGTCTGTAATTTTCTTTTCTTGTGGAATCTTTATCTGGCTTTGGTATTAGGGTGATGTTGGCTTCATAAAATGTGTTAGGTAATTTTCCCTCCTCTTCAATTTTTTGGAAGAGTTTAAACAGGATTGGTGTTAATTCTTTTAGAAATGCTTGGTAGAATTCACCTGTGAAGCCATCTGGTCCTGGACTTTTCTTTGCTGGGAGATTTTTGATGACGGATTCAATCTCCTTAATTGTGATTGGTTTGTTAAGTTCTTGTATTTCTTGTTATGTCAGTGTAGGTTGGTTATGAGTTTCTAGAAATTTGTCCATTTCATCCAGGTTGTCTAGTTTATTGGCATATAGTTTCTCATAATATCCTCTTATGATTCTTTTTATTTCTGTGAGGTCATTTGTAATTTCCCCCCTTTCATTTCTGATTGTATTTATTTGCATCTTCTCTCTTTTTTTCTTTGTTAGTCTAGCGAGGGGTTTGTCAATTTTATTGATCTTCTCAAAGAACCAGCTTTTGGTTTTGTTGATTTTCTCTATTGCTTTTTTGTTCTCATTTTCATTTATTTCTGCTCTAATCTTTATTATTTCTTTCCTTCTTTTTGCTTTGGGATTGGTTTGCTGTTCTTTTTCTAGTTTCTCAAGTTGTTCAGTTAAATATTTCAGTTTAGCTCTTTTTTGTTTCTTAATATAGGCATTTAGGGCTATAAATTTCCCTGTCAAGACTGCCTTTGCTGTATCCCATAAGTTTTGATATGTTGTGTTCTCATTTTCATTTGTCTCAATATATTTACTGATTTCACTTGCAATTTCGTCTTTGACCCACTGAATATTTAGGAGTGTGTTGTTCAGTCTCCACACATTTGCAAATTTCCTTTTTTCCTGTCTGTTATTGATTTCTAGTTTCATTCCATTATGATCTGAGAAGGTGCTTTGTATAATTTCAATCTTTTTATATTTATTGAGAGCTGTATTGTGACCTAACATGTGGTCTATCCTGGAGAAAGATCCATGGGCACTTGAGAAGAATGTATAATCCGCTGAGTTTGGATGCAGTGTTCTGTATATGTCTGTTAGGTCTAACTTGTTTATCATATTGTTCAAGTTCTCTGTTTCCTTGTTTTTTTTTTTTTAAAGATATTTATTTATTTATTCATTTATCCCCCCCTTGCTGCTTGTGCTCTCTGGGTCAGCTAACCACGCCGTGCGGGTGGGCCTGCCTTCACCAGGAGGCCCCGGGAACTGAACCCGGGGCCTCCCATGTGGTAAACGGGAGCCCTACTGATTGAGCCACAGCCGCTTCCCTGTTTCCTTGTTGATCTTGTTTAGTTGTTCTATCTAATGATGTGAGAGGGGTGTTGAAGTCTCCAACGATTATTGTAGAAATGTCTATTTCTCCCTTCAGTTTTGCCAGAGTTTGTCTCATATATTTTGGGGCACCCTGGTTAGGTGCGTAGATATTTATGACTGTTACATCTTCCTGGAGGATCGTCCCTTTTATTAATATATAATGGCCTTCCGCATCTCTTATCACTTTTTTGCATTTGAAGTCTGTTTTGTCTGATGTTAGTATAGCTACCCCTGCTCTTTTCTGTTTACTATTTGCATGGAGTATCTTTTTCCAACCTTTTACTTTCAGCCGGTTTGTATCCTTGTGTCTGAGGTGAGTTTCTTGTAAGCAGCATATGGATGGCTCATGTTTTTTTATCCATTCTGTCAGCCTGTATCTTTTGATTGGGGAATTTAATCCATTCACATTCAATGATATTACTGAAAATGCACTATTTATTTCCTCCATTTTATTCTTTGTTTTTTTCATATGTCATCTTATTTTTGTCTTTCTTTTTACTCTTTTGGTTATCCTTTCTGCTTTTCTTTCTTCTATACTCTCCTCCAAGCCTCTCTCTCCTGTCTTTTTCTTTCAGATTCTAAGGCTTCCTTTAATATTACCTGCAAAGGTGGATTCTTTTTTGCAAACTCTCTTAGTTTCTGTTTGTTTGTGAATACTTTATATTCACCTTCATATTTGAAGGACAGTTTTGCTGGGTAAAGAATTCTCAGCTGGCAGTTTTTCTCTTTCAGTTTCCTAATTGTATCATACCACTCTCTTCTCACCTCCATGGTTTCTGAAGTGAAATCTGCACAAAGTCTTACTGGACGTCCTTTGTACGTGATCGTTTGCTTCTCTCTTGCTGCTCTGAGAATTTTCTCTTTATCTTTTACATTTGACATTCTGAATAATATGTGTCTTGGCGTAGGTCTATTTGGATTTATTCTTATTGGGGTACGGTGTGCTTCTTGGACATGTAAGTTCATTTCTTTCATGAGAGTTGGGAAATTTTCAGCTATTATTTCCTCAAATACTCTTTCTGCCCCTTTTCCTTTCTCTTCTCCTTCTGGAACTCCCATGACATGTATGTTCTTGCGTTTTGTGTTGTCATTCAACTCTCTGAGTCCCTGCTCAATTTTTTCCATTCTTTTCTCTCTCTGTTCTTTTCTCTCTTCAATTTTAGCTGCTCTGTCTTCAGTATCACTTATTCTTTCTTCTATCATTTCGAGTCTGCTGTTGTATGCTTCAAATGTATTTTTGACTTCACCTATTGTGTCTTTCATTCCCATGAACTCCGTTACTTTTCTGTTCATGATTTCAAACTCTTCTTTACATTCGCGCAATGACTTCTTGATGTCATTGATCTCTTTAACTATATTCTCTTTCATCTCATTAATTTGATTTTGGAAATGTGTGCTCATCTCAATGATTAGTTCTCTCAAATTCTGCATCTCTTCTGGGCCTTTGCTGTATTCCTTTTCTTGGGCCATGTCTTCTATTTTCTTAGTATGGCCCATAATTTTTTGCTGGTGCTTAGGCATCTGGTTAGTTTATATTTTACTTAGATGCTCTATCTCTTTCTCTTTTGTGGGGTTTTAGTGTCAGGAGGCTGTGAGTTACCACCGCTCTTTGATTTTTGGCTCAACCTTGATTGTTAGGATTGTTCTGCTGGTTGCTCAAAACTGGGCACTGGATCCAGTAATTGGTTGTAGAGTCGTTTCCTAGGGCCTTGGGCAGGGAGGCTATAGAAGCAGGAAAAGCCTCTCTTACTTATTAATTTTCTTATGTGCACTTCCTTGGTCTGCCAGGAGATGGCGCTTGTTGGCAGCTCTCAATTCAATGCCTGGTCGGAGTGTAATTGTTGTGGCACAGACCAGATCAATGTGATGGAGCTTCCTGTCTGGGGGCTAGGAGCCCTGTGATTCAAACTTTCTGAGACAGTTCTCCAGACTTCTCTGGTAGCGCCCCCCTTTTCCCAGCTAGGAAATATTTCCACTCCCCTCTGAATCCTCAACAATCAGTCCCTGTTAGTAGAGGAGGAGATGGGGAGGTTTGTATATCTTTAGCCCCTTGCAGGCTCCAAGGCAAACAATGGCGCAGCCCCACCCAGCCTGGAAGGGCTCTCGGGACAGGGCAGACCAAACCTGGGAGTCCAAAGCAGGGTCAGCCCCAGGCTCTCTCTCTCCTTTCCCGTGGAGTCCTCAACAATTAGTCCAGGCTAGAAGAGAGGGAGGCTGCGAGGGTCGGATTTCTCCAGTCCTTTCTAGGCTCCCAGGGCAAACCGCCGTGTGGAAGGGTCCGTGGGGCTCCGCAGCCCAAATTTCAGGTCAGAACCTGAGTCAGCCTAAGGCTGTGTCCCTCTCTCTCCCCTTTCTGGGAGTCATAGATCCCTGAAGCCCCCTTTGTCTGTGGTCGCAGGCCCAGAGGCCCGAGAATTCGGAAGAGTGTGGGGGAGGGTGCCGGCAGCAGCAGAAGCTGCCACTTCCAACTCACGGTTCTGTCGTGGCGATTTCCCTCTTCCGTCCCTCTCTCCTCTGGGTGATGTGCAGCCTTCACCTGCTGTCTTAAACCCCAGAAGATCTTTTCCGGGGCTGTTTCAGCTTGTCCTCTAGCTATTTTTCTGGAGAAGAGATTCCCGTGTCTTACTAGTCCTCCATCTTCCCGGAAGTCCCCTGGAATAGCATCTTTAAAACAAAATTATTTATCTAGAATTCTGCAGCGGCAAAATTATCCTCTAAATAATGAAAACGTTCTAAAATGGACTGAGGTGATGACAGAACAGGTCCGTGATGAAAATGAGAGCCACTGAGCTTACACTTTGAATGGATTGTACAAGACGTGGGACTGTATAACACAGGGAATCCAGTGGTGGAAGATGGACTGTGGTTAGCAGGAGAAATATGAGAACGTTCTCTCATGAACTATAACAGATATATAATACTAATACAGGGTGGTAATAATTGGGTGGTGTATTAGTCAGTGTTCCTAGGGAAACAGAACTGAGAGGAGATATCTGCAAATAGTATGAGATTTTATAAAATTGTCTCATATGACCATGGGGATGCACGAGTCCAAATTCTGTAGGGCAGGCTGCAAGCCAGGGACTCCAATAAAGTTCCCTGATGAGCTCCCAGTAGACGCTGGCTGTCCAAAGTAGAGATGGAAATTCTCTTTCTGAATGCTGAAATTACTTCTCCTTTTAAGGCCTTCAGCTGATTGGATGAGACGTCACTCATTGCTGAAGGCAATCTCCTCAGTTGATTGTAGGTGTAATCAGCCATCTATGCAATCAACTCATTGATGACTAAAGTCCATGAAATGTCCTAGTATTACAATTAGCCCAGTGCTTGCTTGACCAGAACCATACTCTATTTCCTGGCAAGTTGACACATGAGCCTAACCATCACAGTCCACCCCTTGTCAACTTGGCAGCCATACACATCATCTTAAACCATACTTAATCTCTAAATAAAAACAGTAACAGACATATATACATACATATATATATATATTTTTTTTCTCTTCTTTCTACCTAACAATACTCATGTATGTACTCATTCCTGCACATCATTTGCTGTGAAGTAGATTCCTTGATCAGAAGCAATGTGGTGTGGAATGTCATGGTGGTGGATAAGACATTCAGTAAGTCCATGGATGATAGTTTTGGTAGAAGCATTATGTTCAGGGAAGGCAAACCCATATCCAGAGTATGTGTCTATTTCAGTTAAGACAAATCACTGCCCATTCCATGATAGAAGTGGTCCAATGTAATCAGCCTGCCACCAGGTAGTAGGCTAATCACTTTGGGGAATGGTGCCATATCGGGGGCTGAGTGTGGGTCTCTGCTGCTGGCAGATTGGGCCTTCAGCAGTGGCTGTAGCCAAGTTAGCCTTGGTGAGGGAAGTCCATGTTGCTGAGCCCATACATAACCTCCATCCCTACCTCCATGGCCGCTTTGTTCATGAGCCCATTGGGCAATGAAAGAAGTGGCTGGGGGAAAAGGCTGAGTACTAGCCACAGAGCTGGTCATCTTAATCCACTTGCTTGACCAAGCAATTGGGCACCATTACCTGGCCATGTTATAACAGTAGCCTAACCATCACAGGTGGTATATTAGTCAGCTAAAGGGGTGCTGCTGCAAAGTACCAGAAATCTGTTGGCTTTTATAAAAGGCATTTATTTGGGGTAGAAGCGTATAGTCACAAGGCCATAAAACATGTTACTTCCCTCACCCAAGTCTGTTGCCACGTGTTGGAGTAAGACGGCTGCTGATGTCCGCAAGGGTTCAGGCTCCGTCTTCCTCCCCAGGCAGCTGTGGTCCCAGCTCCTTCAATCTCAGCTTAGGCTGGCATAAGGCTTTGTCAGGGCTCGATTTCTCTCTGGGCTCAGCTGCTCTGCTCTCTCCCCAAGGCCACCTGTAGACTCAGGCTCCTCAGCTGCTCTGCTCTCTCCACAAGCTCACCTGTAGACT
>JAKSZT010054547.1:1671063-1735654 GCA_026826555.1 Tolypeutes matacus
AGGCTCCTCAGCTGCTCTGCTCTCTCCACAAGCTCACCTGTAGACTATCAGGCTCCTCAGCTGCTCTGCTCTCTCCACAAGCTCACCTGTAGACTCAGGCTCTCTCTCTTTCTGGGGCCTCTGCTGTGTCTGTGGAGCCTTCTTTTCCTGTATATCTCCTTCTCTGTGCATTTACTTCCCAGAGCTCCAGCATCGAGACTCCAGCTCCCTCCTCTGCCGTGTGGTTTCCTCTGTGAGTGCCCACCCGCCAAGGAGATGGGGACTCAGCGTCCTACTGATGTGGCTGAATCAAAGCCTTAGTCGTTATTTAATCAAGTAAACATGAAACCTCTGAAGTTAATACAATCTAATATGTCCAGAGGAACAGATCGGTTTACAAACATAATTCAATATCTATTTTTGGAATTCATAAACAATATCAAACTGCTCCAGGTAGGTTGGGGGTGGGGAATTCACCACAGATAAGATATAGGTAGTAATAATATTTTGATGATGCTCTTTCAAATTTGTAACAAATGTTTCGCCACAATGCAAGGTGGTGTTGGTGGGGTGATGTATGGGAGCCCTCTATGATGATATTCATGTTTTTTTGTAAGTTTACAAATTTTATGATACCCTTATGTTTATGTATGTTCATGTATAAATGATATATTTCAATAAAATTTTATTTAAAAATTATTCTTTAAATAAGGAAAAATAAATACTTTTGAGAAAAACCTAAATTTAGGGACTTTGCCTCCAGTATCTCTATATTAAAATAAATTCTGGAGGAAGGTTTTTAGGCAGAAAATCTTCATAGAAGCATGGTAATGCAGATAGAAACAGAGGGTATAGGAGAGGGTAACTAGTAGGGTAAATGATATTAACTATTTAAAATGATGATTTTTTGGCAGGGTTTGAAATATGTGTAAGATTAAAATATGTGACAATGGTGGCATAAAAAGCAAGGAGGATATAAGTGGAGTTAAAATGCTATAAGGTTCTTGCATTGTTTGGAAAGTAGCAATAGCACTAATTTAACTTAGACTCCAGGAGTCAAGATGCATATTGTTATCTCTAAAATATCTACTTAGAGAACAATTTAAAATGTATAAATAACAAGCTAAGGGAGGGCGAAATGGAAAAATGAAATATACTGATTAATCCAAAAGAAGGCAGGAAAGAACAATAGCAAAACTAACAAAATAAACAAAGTAACAAACTAAAAACAAGATAGTATCACTAATTGTATTAAATGTACATATAATAATTATTCCAACTGAAAGATTAATTTGTCAGAATGGGATTTCTAAAATCAACCATATGCTGGATTTAAAAAAAAAAAAAGAACAACTCCAAACTGCTTACAAAAGACTTACTGTAATTATAAGGAAACAGAGGGAAAGAAAGAGGATGGGGTAAGATTAACTTAACTCACAAAAAGATGTGAAAGCTGTATATTTTTATACATGGATGTAAAAAGGAACATTTTATAATGGTAAAATCAATTCAATAGGAAGATATAAACAATTTAAATTCATATGCACTTAATATGATAGCTTCAAAAGAAATAAAGTAAAATTGTGAGGATAAAAGTAGAAATAGATAAAACCACAATAAGGACCTCTCTCAATTAGTGATAAAACGATTCTTCCAACAATTCAGTAGGATGGAGAAGTTTTAAACAACACGTTCAACGAAATTGCCCTGACACACATAGAACAGCACACACAGTGCCTGCAGAAGACCATCGCATGCTAATGAAAAGATACACTGTCCTTGTCCGTGAGCAATTATCAGCACATTTCAAAAGATCCCAGCCACAGAGTGTGTGTCTTCTGATCTCAATTAAATTCTGAGTAAGAAAGAGGAATAGAAATTCCCAAATGCTTGGCATTTAAGCAACATATACAGAATATATAAAGAAATCCTATTAATTAATATGAAAATGACAGACAAAGTACAAAACACTTGAATAGGGGCTTCAGTAAAGGGATATCCAAGTGACTAAAGAGCCTCTGGAAAGGTGTTAAACATCCTTAGTTATCATGGAAGTACAAGTTGAAACTACAGTGAGATACGGCTAACCACCTACTAGAAAGGCAAAAAGAAAAAAAAAAAAAGAGCAAAAACTGTCAATAGCAAGTATTGCTAAGGATGTATAGCAACTAGAGCTCTCACAACGCAGCTAGAAGGAGTAAAAATTGGCACATCTACTGCTTGGCAGTATCTAATAGAGCTGAACGTTTACAAGTTCTTTGACCCCCAATTCTACTTCTACAAAAAGGAAAGAACATTCTATGCCTACCTGAAAGAAAAACATGCAAATATTTTCTAAAATACACGTACTAGAATGGTCATGGCATCATCAGTTATGACAGCCTCAATCTGAGACCTTTTCCATCAACAGTAGAATGGACACTTTTCATTCATTGGATATGAATGAAGGTGCATCAGTGTAATGAGTGGAATACAGAAGAGCAGTGCAAATCCGTTCTTGCTGCATACAGCATGGATGAATCCCACACACAGACTGTTGAACAAAAGGAGACAGAGTGAAAAATACATACTCTATAGTTCCATTCGCATGAAGTTCAAAAAGGCGATGTGTTATAATTATGGTGACAGACATTGAGAGAGTGGTGTCCTCTGTGGGGAGACTGACGTTTGGGGACTGGTCTGAGAAACGCTAGTAAGGTCCCACTGTGTCTTGGTAAGGCCAGTGGCTACATTGTGTATTCATGCTTCAGATGTTGATTGAACTGTACTCTTAATATTTATGAGCAACATTTTATGTTACCCTTCAGTAAAATGATTAAAAAGTCTGCAGTGCTAGTGCCCTCAAACACACAGTATTCCTGCAATCAACATGTAATTTACTGGGCCTTAATTGCCGTTTCCTCACCCCAGAGCCCTGTCAGAAGCTAGCTCTGAGCCCGAGGAGCTGCCAGTGGTTTGCTCTCAGGACTGATGTTTCTAAAGGACAAAACAAGGTTTTGAAAGTCCTGCAATCTAATGTGATTGGCGTAATTCAAAGTTTCACATATTTACTGAGCATATACATTGTGCCTGCATTTTTCTAGGTGCTATATTTAAGTCTTTTTTGGGTGTTAAAATATTCAGAATTATTTTGGAAGTACCAGAAATTTCAGAATAATAAAGTAAGATAATAGTTTATATTCTTGTCTGCTCAGCCAGTGTTGAGTGAAATTCTTGCATGCCAGACAAATAGGCCTACAGCTGCTGCAGCTCGTAAGGCTCATTGGCAAGTATGGCAGATGCTGCTGCAGCCTGTCTCTGGCCAGGGATGTGAGTAAATGAGTGTGGTTATGATATGTGTGCAGAGGCGGTGATGAGCCTGAGTGAGAAGAGACATTCCCGCGTTCCTGCCTTTGACAGGTTGTGGCAGGAGCAATAGATGGGAGGGAGGTGGGTTCATCTAGGATATCCTATAACATAAGATGGAGGGAGGTGGGTTCATCTAGGATATCCTATAACATAAGATGGAGGGAGGTGGGTTCATCTAGGCTACCCTATAACATAAGATGGAGGGAGGTGGGTTCATCTAGGATATCCTATAACTTAAGATGGAGGGAGGTGGGTTCATCTAGGATATCCTATAATTTAAGATGGAGGGAGGTGGGTTCATCTAGGCTACCCAATAACATAAGGATAAACTGCTGTAGCATCTTGGGCAGTGAACTTGCTGGGATATGCCATTACTAAAATCTATCTCAGGCTAATTTAATTGACATTTTGGAAAATCTAACCCTTTAAGAATTTTATTTGGAACTATATAAAATATTGATTCTTTAGAATGTCATTGACAGATAATTAGATAAGACACACCATTTTCTTCTCTTTCTTACAATGAGAAATAAAATTTTTCATTCCAAGTGGATAAGCATTAGATTGGTGATGTCTGCATATAAAAAAAACATCCACATCCTTAGAACAAGTGATCAATTATTGTGAATTTCATTATGCTTGCTTTGCCCTGGCACAGCTCTGTATCCAGTGTATAAATATGCCATCTTCTTGCCTGGACAGCTTTCAGAACATCTCAGCCTTGGTAATGGGCACAAGTTACAAATTTAGTGTGATAATCTTTGTCAAACCTATCCAGAAAAAACAGAGACACCTGTATTACCTGTTGCTGGCCCTTCCTGTCTCGCCTCACAGAGTGACAGCTGAACGTGTGTCGAGCTGTTTGGAGAGTAAATTTCAAGACCTCTGCTTCCCCCTGTCCTGTGTGTTCATCAGCAAAGTCTCACCTGCAGTTATTTGCCAGTGATGTCTTCCCTTTTACTATGTGCTCTGTAAACATGTTGGTGACTCATACCTTATTACCATGGATTTCACTTGCAAAGTGCTCGTGGTCACAGAAAGGGAACTGAGGCGCACAGCCCGTGGTGGAGGGCTCTCGAGTGCCGGCTCTCGCCTTCCTTCCCCCCTGCCAGCCCTTCGTGTCCCCTGCTTCTGCATTCTGTGACTTTCGCACAGGCTGTGGCTTCTGCACAGAGTAGGGCTCAGGATGACACAGGTATGGGTTCAAATCCCAGCTTTTACACATACTTGCTCTGAAGACATGAGCAAATTGTTTAACTCTCAAGCTTCAGTTTCCCTCGTCCATACAATCTTCCTCCTAGGGCTGCGGTGAGGGCTAAATGGGATAATGCAGAGTTGGCAGATAATGAGAGCTCAGTCCATGGCTGGCTGCCTGGGCTGAGCTCTTGGGCGCCGGACTTGCTCGGAGTTGACGGTGGTGCAGTCACTCGGCCTCCCTTAGACTTGCTTTCTTGTCTGTGAATGAACAGGACTCCCGGCACCTACTTCCAGGACTGCCAGCAGCACTAAGGGAGCGGATGCGCATTCGGCTCTCCCCTGGCTACCACATCCCAGGCTGTGATGATCACGCTGCCTCCACCTTCCTAAAAGCGAGTGATACAGCAGACTAAGGAGGTTGCTGACCTTTCCCTCTTGTTCCCGTTTCTCACCCGCCAAGGACATGCTCTGAGAGTAACACTCATAGTAATAGTGACGACAGGTTATAATTTACAAGGAATGCCACTAAGGCTGTGCGACCTTAGGACAACTGCCTAATTTCCCGGTCCTATTTTCTCATCTGTGAAATAGGGATAATAGCACTTATCTTCTGAGGCTATTGTGAGGAATAAATAACTTATTCTGATAAAGATCATAGAACTGGCATTGGCCTATGGTAGTACTCAATATCAACTTTGAAAAGTGCGTTTTCACACATAGAATCTCATTTAATTGTGACAGTACTTTTCTAGGTGCGATTCTTCTGTAGATACCAAGACATCTTGGACCTTTTTCAAAACGTGCACAAGTAGAGGTTAAGGTGGCTGTCTAAACCATTTTCCTGCACTGGTTTGCCATGGACAAAACATGGTGATTTTTAAGGATTTGAGGAGCCCCTCTGCCCCAATCCTGCTCTGCCTGCCCGTGAAGCATGGATGCTAACAAGGCAGATGAGATGGTCCTGAAGCAGCTCAAGTTTATGCGATGTCCTTGAGTGTGGATGACTGAGGACATCTGCTGAGAGCTCTGACAGGGAACAAGAGGGGCAGGATAAAGCCGAGACCCTGGAGAGCCTGAAGCGGGGAGACAGGACGTTCTTGTTGCTGTGAAACTTCTACATTCATTAAGCATCAGTAGTCCATCTCAGCCCTCCTCTTATCTCCTTTAAGAATCTACTACCTACCACCAGGTCTTGAAGATGTTTTCCTACATTTTCTTCTAGCAGCTTTATGGTTCTTGTTTTTATATTTAGGTCTAACATCCATTTTGAGTTAATTTTTGTAAAAGGTGTGAGATAGGGGTCCTCTTTCTTTCTTTTGGCTATGGATATCCAGTTCTCCCAGCACCATTTGTTGAATGGACTGTTCTGGATGAACTGGGTGGGTTTGACAGGCTTGTCAAAATCACTTGACCATAGATGTGAGAGTTTGTTTCTGAACCATCAGTTCAGTTCCATTGGTCTATGTGTCTCTCTTTATGCTTGTACCATGCTGTTTTTACCACTGTAGCCAGGTAATATGATTTAAAGTCCAGAAGTGAGAGTCCTCCAACTTTGCTTTTCCTTTTTAAGATGTTTCTGGCTATTCAGGACCCCTTACCCTTCCAAATAAATTTGATAATCGTGTTTTCCATTTATTTAAAAAATGCTTGTGGAATTTTTATTGAGATTGCATTGAATCTGTATATCAATTTGAGTAGAAATGACAACTTAATGATATTTAGTCTTCCAATCTGTGAGCATGTAATGTTCTTCCAATTATTTAGGTCTTTTTTGATTTCTTTTAACAGTGCATTGTACTTTTCTGAATACAAGTGCTTCACATCCTTGGTTAAGTTTATTCCTAAATATTTGATTCTTTTAGTTGCTATTGTAAATGGAATTTTTTCCCTGACTTCCTCCTCAGATTGCACATTACTAGTGTCTTTTAAAGTCTATTTCATCTGATATAAGTATAGCTACTCTGGCTTTATTTATTTATTTGGTTACTGCATGTGTGGAATGTCTTTTTCCAGCCTTTCACTTTCAATCTTTGGGTATCCTTGGGTCTAAGGTGAGGTCTCTTGCAGATGGCATATAGACAGCTCATATTATTATCCATTCCACCAGTCTGTGTCTTTTGATTGGGGAGTTTAATCCATTAACATTCAGTGTTATTACTGTAAAAGCAGTTCTTAATTCACCCATATTGACCTTTGGGTTTTATCTTTCATATTTTATTTTTACCACTCTTTTGAGACTTTTAGTTACTTTTGCTGATATAATCTTCATTTCTAGACTCTCTTCCAAGCCTCTCTCTCCTGTCTTTTCTTTTCAGACTGTAGCACACCCTTTAGTATTTCCTGCAAGGCGGGTCTCTTTGTTATAAACTCTCTCAGTTTCTGTTTATCTGTGAATATTCTAAACTCATCCTCATTTTTGAAAGACAATCTTGCCGGATATAAGATTCTTGCTGGAAGTTTTTCTTTTGCAGTATCTTGAATATATCATACTACTGCCTTCTTGCCTCTACGGTTTCTGATGAGAAATAAGCATGCAATCTTATTGGGTTTCTCTTATATGTTATGCATTGCTTTTCTCTTGCTGCTCTCAGAATTCTCTCTTTATTTTTGGCATTTGACATTCTGATTAGTGTGTGTCTCAGAGTTTATCTATTCAGATTTATTTGGATGGGAGTACGTTGTGCTTCTTGGACAAGGATATATATGTCCTTCAATACAGTTGGGAACTTTTCTACCATTATTTCTCCAAATATTCCTCCTACCCCCTTTCCCTTCTTTTCTCTTTCTGGGACACCCATGACATGTATGCTTGCATGTCTCTTGCTGTTGTTTAGCTCCCTAAGACCTTGTTCAATATTTCCAATCTTTTCTCCATCTGTTCTTTTGTATGTTCATTTTCAGAAGCCATTTCTTCAAGCTCACCAATCCTTTCCTCTGCCTCCTCAAATCTGCTATTATATGATTCCAGTGCATTTTTAATTTCATTTATTACACCTTTCATTCCATAAGATCTGCTATTCTTCTATGTATACTTTCAAATTCTTCTTTGTGCTCATCCAATGTCTTCTTAATATCCTTAATCTCTTTAGCCATCTCATTGAATTTATTAAGGAGATTTGTTTGAACATCTATGATTAGTTGTCTCAACTCCTTTATGTCATCTGGAGGCTTATCTTGTTCCTTTAACTGGGCCATATCTTCCTGTTTCTTGGTGTGGATTGTAATTTTTTGTTGGTGTCCTGGCATCTGGCTTACTAGATGTATTTATTCTGAGTGCAGTTTCTCTCTTTAGTTTAGGGCTTTCTTGCCCTTTCTCCCTTGCTGGTTGTGTAGGAGCCAAGGATGTAGTTGGTGCTGTAAGCTGTGGAGGCTCAAGCTGCCCTCATTGGCCAAGGGACCGATGAAGCTTCTCCCAACTTTCTCCTTTGCCAGGGGTAGGGACAGAGCCACAGCTGTGTGGAATAATCCAAGTCATGCAGGCCTAGACTGTAGTTGTCCAGATAGACTGATGAAGCTCCATGCCCCTTCCTCCCCTCCCTGGGGCACGGATGGAGCTGCAGGTGTGGGCAGCAATCTATGCCATGCGGGTCCAAAACGACTGTAGTTGCCCCGGTAGATTTCCGATTATTCAAGCTGCGCCAGCCGAATGTACCTGCAGTTACCTGGATAGGCTGGTGCAGGGCCTGCCAGCTTCCTCCCTGCTAGAGGTGGGGCTGAAGCCTAGGCTAGGGCTGCAGGCCGATCTGGGTGAAAGGAACCGGTCTCTACCGTCACTGTGATTTTCTGTCAGCCTGGCTTCCCCTCATGCTGGGGGTGGAGTCAAAATGGCGGCTACCGGCCCCCTTCCAACTTGGAAACCTTCAAACTTTAGCTGTTCTTAGGGTTATACTTTAGCCAGCCGAGTTTACTAATCAGTAGCTGAAGTCGGTGACCATCTGTCTCTTCTTCCCCTGTTTTGGGGGAACGGAGCTTCCAACTCCAACCGCGGAGTAGCTCCTGAGGCAGCTTGTGCCACCAGTGGAGGATGATCGCCAGCCTCTCTGGTGTGGCCTGCAGTTTCTCAGAGAGGCTGGTGCAGGTCCCCCCAGCTTCCTTCCTGAGAGTTGGATTTTATCAGATTCATTTCTGTATCAATTGAGATGGTCATGCAATTTTTTCCCTATTTCTTTCTGTTAATGTGGTATTTTACATTAATTGATTTTCTCATGTCAAAACCACCCTTGCATTCCTGAGATAAATCCCAATATGTTATGGTGTATAATCCTTTTAATGTGCTTGCTACTATTTTGTTGAGGAATTTTGTATCTATATTCATAAGGGATAATGTATAATTTTATTTTCTTGTGCTAACTCTATCTGGCTTTGGTATTAGGGATATATTGGCCTCATAGAATGAGTTGGGGAGTGTTCCCTCCACTTTCAGCAGAGTTTGAAATGGGTATTAATTTTTCTTTGAATGTTTGGTAAAATTCACGAGTGAATCCTTCTGATCATGGATGTGTCTTTGTTTGGGAGTTTTTCTTTTTTTAAAACAAATCGATTTTATTGATACATGTTAATAAAGCATAAATCTATCCAAAGTGTACAATCAGTGGTATTCGGTGTAATCACATATTTGTGCAT
This sequence comes from Tolypeutes matacus, assembly GCA_026826555.1. Taxonomy (NCBI): domain Eukaryota; kingdom Metazoa; phylum Chordata; class Mammalia; order Cingulata; family Chlamyphoridae; genus Tolypeutes; species Tolypeutes matacus. The sequence goes on from JAKSZT010054547.1 coordinate 1,680,211, forward strand.
TCATCACTTCAATCATTCTTAGAGCACTTTCATTATTCTACTAATAATAGTAAACAAAAAACAAAAAAACACCTCATCACCTCTCAATCTCTCTATGCTTCCTCTGCCATACCTAGCTGTTATTCTTTTTCCTTCTTTCTAGTGTATGTGTATTTATATTGTAAAACCGTATAAGATTGTAAAAACCATCTTATATATGCAATATCACCCATATTCATGTTTAACATGAGGTTTTACAGTCCTATATTACAGTTTTTAGCTTTCCTTCTAGTAATATACATGACCTTAGACTTTCCCTTTCAATCACTGTCATACCCATATAAAAGGTCTGTTAATCACAAACACCATGATATGCTTTCACCACTTCTACTCATTTTGGGGGAGGTTTTTGATTACTGATTCAATATCTTGATTTATTATAGGTCTGTTGAGATCTTCTATTTCTATTTGAGTCAGTTTATGAAAGTTGTGTGTTTCTAGGAATTTGTCCATTTCCTCTAGGTTATCTCATTTGTTGGCATAAAATTGTTTGTAGTATTCTTTTATAATCTGTTTACTTTCTCTAAGATTACTTTAATGTATACCTTTCATTTTAGATTTTAGTTATTTGCATCTTCTCTATTTTTTTTTCTTGTAAGTCTAGCTAAAATGTTGACAAATTTATTGACAACTATTGATTTCATTGACTCTCTCCACAGTTTTTTCAGTTCTTTTTCATCTTTAATATTTCTTTATTTTTACTAAAGTTAGGATTAGTTTGCTCTTCTTTTCCTAGTTCCTCAAGGTATAATATTAGCTTATTGACTTAAGATTTCTCCTCTTTTTACATTTTGAAATAATTTCAAACTTACCGGCACTTGGAAAAATAATATGAACTCCATACAGAGAACTCCAACATATACCTCTGCCACACCCCACAGATACCCAGATCCACCAATTAAAAAATTTATCAGCATTGCCCTTTCTTTCTTCCTTTCTTTCCCTCTCTCCCTCCCTCCCTCCCTTTTATCTATCTACCTATCAATCATCTACCTATCATCTATCTACAAGTCTTCTTAGCATTTGAGAGCAGATTGCAGACATGTGGTAGTTTGAAGCAGAATGTACTCCAGAAAAGTATGTTCTTAAGTTAATCCATTCCTGTGGGTGTAGACCCATCGTAAGTAGGGTCTTAAGTTCAGGTGTGGCCCATGTCATTCAGGGTGGATCGTTATCCTCTCGCTGGAGTCCTTTATAAGAGAATGAAATTCAGACAAAGAGAAAAAGCCACGGGAGGAAGAAGCTGAAAGCAACGAAATGCGGAAGGAAACGGGAAGACCAGCAGGCCCCGTCAGGTGACAAGGAGTCTTGGTTGCTGACAGCCAGTCTTCGGAGAAAGCATTGCCTGATGATGATGATAGGCTGAGATCTGGGCATTTTTCTCTCCTCAAAACTGTAAGCAAATAAGCTAATAAATTCCCACTGTTAAAAGCCAACCCATTTTATGGCATCTGCTTTTGGCAGTTTAGCAAACTAAAACAACACATTATAGTCCTAAACACGTGATATCTCCAAGTACATTTCCTGTGAATAAGGATATTCATTTGTGTAGTCACCTTAAGTGAAGATATCAAGCTCAATAAATTTTACACTGATATACAACTTACATTGTATATTCCAGTTTTTTCTTATATCCCAATAATATCCTTGGGAGCCTTTCTCTTCCATTCTTAGGTATCACACAGTATCATGTATTTCATTCAATTGTCATTATCTCTTTAGTTTCTCTCTCTTTCTTTTTTTAACCGTGGAAACACGTATACAACATAAATCTTCCTGTCCCAATTCCTCCCATGCACACCGTTCAGTGGGATTAATCACCTTCACAGTGTTGCAGTGCCCTCACCACCTTCCATTACTAGAACTTTCACTTCACCCCAGAAAGAAAACCTACACTTACTTTACATTAAGTCTACATTGCCTCTGCCCCTCAATCGTGGTAACCTGTACTTTACTTTTTGTCTCTATGAGTTTGCATATTCTCTGATATTTTCTTTGTGGTTACCATTGGGTTCAAATATAACATCTTAAGTCTATAACAATCTCATTTGTTTTGATACCAATTTAACTTCAATAGCATGCATAAGCTATGTTCCTATAACCCTGTCCCTCACCTTTATGTTGTTCTTGTCACAAATTACATATTTAAATATTATGAGTCTAAAATCATTGTTTTATCATTACATTTTCTGTATTTGCTTTTTAAATATTCTCTAGGAAGTAAAAAGAACAGTTAAAAATAAAAAAATATATATTACTGATATTTTTATTTACTGGTATCATATCTTTACTGGAGATCTTTATTTCTTCACATGACTTCAGTCAGTGGCTGGTGTAGTTTCCTCACAACCCCCTTTATGATTTCTCTTAGAGCTGATCTGATGGTGATGAAGTTTCTCAGTTTTTGTTTATCTGGGAATGTCCTAATTCCTCCATCATTTTCAAAAGACAATTTGCCAGATACAAAGTTCTTGATGGGCAGTTTTTGCTTTCAGAATTTTAAATGTCTTCCCACTGCCTTCTTGCCTACATGATTTCCCATGAGAAATTGGTATTTACTCTTATTTAGGCTCCCTTGTATATGACACATTGCTTCTCTCTTGCAGCTTTCAGAATCCTTTCTTTATATTTGACATTCAATAGTTTGATTGTAACATCGCAGAGTGTGGGAATATTTAGGTTTATCCTATTTGGAGTTTGTTGGACATCTTGAATATGTATATACATGTTTTTTTGTTAAATTCAGGAAGTTTTAACCATTACTTCTTTTAATAGTCTCTCTGCTCCCTTCCTTCTTTCTTCTCCCTCTGAGACTGTCTGATGGTGTCCAACAGGTTCCTCAGGCTCTGTTTACTTCATTCTTTCCTCTTTCTGCTCCTCAGACTGGATGATTTCAATTGTCTTATTTTCAAGTTCACTGATTCTTTCTTCTACCAGCTCCAATCTTCTGTTGAACCCTTCCAGGGAACTTTTAATTTGTTATTGTGATCTTCAGTTCTGTTTGGTTCCTTTGAATAATTTCCATCTGTCTACTGATCTTTTTGTGTTCACTTAGCATTTTCCTGATTTCTTTTAGTTCTTTGAGCATATTTGGAGCCATTATTTTAGAGTCTTTTTCTTAGAATTTCCTGGTCTAATCTCCCTCATTGATGGTTTTTAATGCTTTAATCTTCTCCTTTGTCTGAGCCATTGCTTCCTGTTTCCTTGTGTGTTTTGTAATGTCTTGTTGGAAACTGGATATTTTGATATTTTAATGTGTTATCACTGAAGTTAAGATTTTTGAGGTGACTATTTCTTAATCTTGTATCCAACTGGTGTTAAGACCCAGCTTTCCTTGAATGCCAGGAGCTAACAAAAACAAACAAACAAACAAACAAGGAAAAAAAAGAAAACCCTTTTTATCAGTCTTTGTGTCTTGACCTCTCCTTCATATCTTATCCACACAACAGCTTTAGAGAATAGCTTGAGGTCAAAGCATAGTGTCCTCCCTGCTCTTTTCTGTGTATGCCTCTTGTCTTGGGCATGCACATGTGGAACTAAGAATTCCCCTATTTACATGGATATGAATGTTCTCTCTTCCCCAGGAAACAGATTTTTTCAGTCTGGGGCACTGTACTGTATGTCCTAAAGCCAGCAAACCCTTCTCCAGGCAACATGTCTTGATTGCTCTCCCACTGAATTTTTTAGGAGAAGTCAGTGAGCCTCCTTCTACATGCAAGGCAAGTTCTGAGACAATGAACTTGCCCCAAGACCACCACCAGAGAGATTGGCCAGACATGCATGCTCCAGTACATGCATGGGGGCTACTCTGCTCTCTCTGGAACAAGGGATCTGCACTTGCAGCATGGCCTGGCTCTGTACAGATCTGGTTAGAAATGGGGGAGGACTCTAGCGCCAGGGCACTAGAAAGCCTACTACCTGTAAGTGGCCTTTTTCTTGATTTGGCACTTTCCCTGTTATGGCAGTCCTTAACTGTTTTCTGGAGCTTGAAAAAGACGGTTCTGCCAGGTCTTCTTGGTTGTTCAAAGCTTTTTTGGGGGGATTAGGGTCTGAGGCTTCTTAATCCTTGATCTCTCTTTTGAATATAGGCAGTCATAGCTATAAATTTTCCTCTGAGCACTGCCTTCATTTCATCCCATATGTTTTGGCATGTCATGTTTTGTTTTCATTTATCTCTAGATATTTTCTAATTTCTCTTCTGATTTCTTCTTTGACCCATTAATTGAGTGTGTTTTTAAATTTCTACATATTTGTAAATTTTTCAGTTTTCCTTCTGTTTTTTTTTAAATAAGTATTTTTATTTTTAAAAAAGATACTTAGATTACATAAATGTTACATTAAAAATATAGGTGGCAGACGGACGCCCAACCATTTGAGTCACATCCGCCCCCCACTAATAAACTTATTGATCTCAAAAAAAAAAAAAATATATATATATATATATAGGGATTCCCATATGCCCTGCTCTCCATACCTCTCACATTTTCCCACATAAACAACATCCTTCATTAGTGTGGTACATTCATTGCAATTGATAAATGCATCTTGGGGCATTGCCACTGAACATGGATTATAGTTTATATTGTAGTTTACACTCTCTCCCACACAATTCCATAGGTTATGGGAAGATATATAATGGCCTATATCTGTTGGTTCAATGTCATTTGGGATGATTCCTAGGTCCCGAAAATGCCCCCATATTATACCTGGTTTTCCTTCTCCTTGCCCTCAGAGCCTCCAGTGACCACTGCCTCCACATCAATTGTTGTAATTTCCTCCATTGCTAGAATCACAATAAGTCTATAGTAGAATACCAGTAAGTCCACTCTAGTCCATAGTTCATTCCCCAAACCTGAGGATTCTGGGATGATGTCCACTCCATCTCTAATTAAGAGGGGCTTCGATCCCATACAGCCGATGGATGGGACTCTCTTGCTTGCAGTTGCAGGCTCCCTTGTTTCCTTGGTATGGTGGTTGTCCATCCTCACCTCCTTGTTAGTTGTCCTGGATGAGTCCAATGAACTGGGGAGTAGGTGTTGCAATGTGGCTGAGGCTCAGTGCCCAGCTGGCACAAGGACAGCCCAAAGATTTAACTCTCTTGGATGTACACTTACCAACTCCAGCACCAGTTATAGGTTCAAGTAGAAGGGACAGATGAGTCATGTGTAGGGAAGCCATAATTGAGTCCATCTCTGTCACACTCAGGAGCACAGACTCCAAAGTAGGACCCACTGGCAAGGCACCAAACTCCAGAGCTATCTGCCATGACTGTAGGACCTCAGTGTCTCCAGAGCCCTCAGGAGTCCCACTATTTGGGGTAGCATCTACTTTGACAGTCTATGAGATCCTGCTGAGATGTGCATAAGCGTTATCTCTGGGATGACCTCCCGACTCACTTTGAAGTCTCTTAGCCATATAAACTCATTTGTCTTTACTTTTCCCCCTTCTATTTGAGGTCATTTTCCAGTTGCATTGCTAGTTGGTGCTTGTTAGTAATCCCTTGGTGCCAGGGAGGCTCATCCCTAGGAGCCATGTCCCATGCTGGCACAAAGGTAATGCATTTATATGCTAAGTTTGGCTTAGAGAGAGGCCACATTTGAGCAACAGGGAAGCTCTCAGTAGGTAACTCTTAGGCACCCTACAACACTAGACTAAGTTTCAATTTCAAGAGCAAAGGTCCATAAGCATAGTTGTCAATATTAATGGCCCATCAATGGACCATCCTTCTTCACTAGTCACTTCCCCGGTACTTGGGGGATTGTTGCTGTTCCATTAGAGAGCGTGGCAGAGCTCTCCTGGATGGGAATTCAATATTCTTTCAGTTATTGTGTGGATCTCCACCCACTGTGACAATGCCCCATGAACATTTGAACACATTTATAAGCCTTATATGTATGCCCAGGTGAACTTCCTCCCATGTATCCCCCATCACTGACACCCCACATCAATGATCCTCCTCTGCCCCAGTTGTACCCCTTCTGTGGTCCAAAGCTTCTTCAAAAGTGAAGCCAATAAAATAGCCAAATACAATTAATAGGAAAATGAAATAATAATGATAGGTTTAAATATAAGAAATAAAATACATAAAAATTAAAAAAAACCTAAAAATAAAATAAAAATATTGGGATATTAAAAAATAATGAAAAGTATTTAAATTTTTTTTGACATTTTGCCTTTCATCGCTGTAATATCTGTTGTCCTGTATGTACATTGACATTTTCTTCCATTTATATCAATGTATATTACTTTTTAAAAATTTTGTTTTCAGAGAAGTTTTAGGTCACAGTAAAGTCACATACAGAATACAGGGGACTCCCATATACTCAACATTCTCTCCCATTTCCTCCTTCCCATGTTAATACCTTTTTATATGTGGATGGTACATTTGTTACAACTGATATACAAATAGTGAAACATAGCTACTAACCACGGTCAATGGTTTACATTATGATTTACATTTTAGACCATACACTTTTATAAATTTGATGACATTTAACATGGCCTGTGTCCATCATTGCAAGATCATGTAGAACACTTTCATTGCCAACTAAATACCCCCTGTTCCATCTATTCTATTCCTCCCTTCCCTTCCTCTTGGGGCCCATGGCGACTACCAGGCTTCACTCCTTAGACGACAAGATTCATAGTTACTTGCAACACCACTGAGGTCTTGACACACTGGTTTGTCCTCTCTTATTAGGAACCACCCATACTCTCGAGAGACTCCTGCCCCTCTGTTTAAGAGCATATCACTTCTCCTCAGGATGGGAGTCCAGCTCCTTCCCCCTTATTATTTGGGTCTCCACCCACTGATACAACACACTATGACAAAATGATCACTCGCTACTCCCTAGAAGCCTGCCCCAGGTGCACCCTGCCCTGAATGTCCTCCACCCCATCCAATGCCTTAAACCAGTAACCTTCCTTGTCATATTGCCGTAAGAACTTTCCCAACTTTGTACTTTCAACCACATACCAGCCAATCCCCAGTGTTCACCTGGTCCCTCCTCCAACCCTCCCCCCATTTCCATGGACTATCCAACCCACCCTCCCCACTCTACCCCCCTGTCAAACCTGCACTCCCCAACCCAATATTATCACTACATTCCTGTCATGTCCCTTCACTGCCAACTATATGCTTTCACCTTATCATAGATTTCGCCTATATGGGTGTTGGCTTACAATCTTCTTCTCCCTTTCTATTTCCTGTAAACCTATCTTCAAGACTAGCTCTCTGAGTCTGCTCGATTTGCTTAATTCATATCAGTGAATCATGTAATATTTTTCCTTCAATACTTGGCTTGCTTCACTCAACATAAGATCCTCAAGATTCATCCAAATTATCCTGTGTATTAGTACTGTATTCCTTCTTACAGCTGAGTAATATCCATTATATGTATATACCACATTTTATTTATCCATTCATCTGTTGATGGGCATTTGGGTTGATTCCAACTTTTGGCAATAGTGAATAATGCCCTTATGAACATTGGTGTGCATGTGTCTGTTTGTGTCCTTGCTTTCAATTCTAGGTCTATACCCAGCAGTGGAATTGCTGGATCATATGAGAGTTCTATAGTTTGTTTTTTGAGGAACTGCCAAATGTCCTCCACAATGGCTGGACCATTCTATATTCCCAACAGCAGTGGATGGGGGTTCCCATTCCTCTACATCCTCTCCAACACTTGTATTCCTCTGTTTTTTTAATGGCCGCCAAGTCTAATGGGTGTAAGATGGTATCTCATTGTAGTTTTGATTTGCATTTTCCTAAAAGCTAGTGATGTTGAGCATCTTTTCGTGTGCTTTTTAGCCATTTGTATTTCTTCTTTGGAGAAATGTCTTTTCAAGTCGCTTGCCCATTTTTAAAATGGGTTGTTTTGTCTTTTTATTTTCAAGGTGTAGGATTTCTTTATATATGCTGGATATTAGGCTCCTGTGAGATATATGGTGACCAAATATTTTCTGCCATTAGGTAGGGTGCCTTTTTACTTTCTTGACAACCTCCTTTGAGGTGCAAAAGTTTTTAATTTTGAGGAGGTCCCATTTATCTACTTTTTTCTTTCACTGCTCATGTTTTGGATGTGAAGTTCATGAAACTATTTCCTATTACAAGGTCCTGTAGATGCTTCCCTACATTATCTTCCAAAGTCTTTATGGTCTTTGCTCTTATATTTAGATCTTTGATCCATCTTGAGTTGATTTTTGTATAAGGTGTGAGATGGTGTTCCTCTCTCATTCTTTTAGATATGGATATCCAGTTCTCCAAGCACCATTTGTTGAAGAGGCCATTCTCTCCCAGTTGAATGGGCTTGGTGGCCTTGTCAAATATCAGATGACTGTATATGCGAGGATCTATATCAGAACTCTCAATTCAGTTCCATTGGTCAGTATGTCTATCCTTGTGCCAATACCATGCAGTTGTGACTACTGTGGCTTTGTAGTATGTTTTAAATTAGATAGTGTGATTCCTCCCATTTAATTTTTCTTTTTCAATATGTCTTTGTCTATTTGGGGCCTCTTACTCTTCCAAATTGTGGGAATGCTTTGGTTAAAATATCTTTGAAACAGTGAAAACCTGCTTTGTTGCACAAACAATATATTGCTGGATGGGAAATAGCTGCTGTTATTGGTTCCTGCTGAAAACAATAAGAACTTTCTTACTCTACACTGTTACTTAGTTAGAGCTTTCTGCTTCTCCAATATCTCCTACGCAGCCTGGAACTTTCTGAGCCCCTACATGTACAGCATGTCATTGAGCACACCTCCCATAGTGGCTGGACTGTATATATACTGGGGGTGGGGCCACCCCCAAAGAATACTAAGCCTGAAATTGTTTTCATTTCATTTCCATGGCACCAAATAAATTTCATAGTTACTTTTTCCAATTCAGTAAAAAATGCTGTGTTGATTTTTATTGGGATTGCATTAAATCTGTAGATCAATTTGGATAGGCTGGACATCTTAATGGTGTTTAGTCTTCCTATCCATGAACAGGGAATATTCTTCCATTTATTTAAGTCCTCTTTGATTTTCTTTAACAGTGTTGTGTAGTTTTCTGTGTATAAGTCATTTCATCTTTAGTTAAATTTATCCCTAGGTATTTGATTCTTTTATTTACTATTGTAAATGGTTTTTTTCCCCTTGATTTCCTCCTCAGATTGCTCATTATTGGTGTACAGAAATGCTACTGATTTTTGCGCATTGATCTTATAATGTGTGAATTTACTGAACTCATTTATAAGTTCTAGAAGCTTCGTTGTAGATTTCTCAGGGCTTTCTATGTATAGGATCATGTCATCTGCAAATAGTAAAATTTTTACTTCTTCCTTTCCAGTTTGGATACCTTTTATATCTTTTTCTTGCCTCAGTGCTTGAGCAAGTATTTCTAACACAATGTTAAATAGGAGCAGTGATAGGGCATCCTTGTCTTGTTCCCAATCTTAGAGGGAAAACTTTTAAAATTTCACCATTGTATGTGATAATAGCTGTGGGTTTTCCATATATACTCTTTATCATGTTCAGAAAGTTTCCTTCTATTCCTATCATTTGCAGTATTTTTTTTTTATCAGGAAAGGGTGCTGTATTTTGTTGAATGCTTTTTCTGCTTCTATAGAGATGATATGTGATTTTTTTCTTTTGATCTGTTTATGTGTTGTATTACATTGATTGATTTTCTTATGTTGAACCTTCCTTCCATACCTGGGATGAAATCCACTTGGTCATGGTGTATAATTCATTTGATGTATTGTTGAATACGATTAGCAAGTATTTTGTTGAGGAAATTAGCATCTAGGTTCATTAGAGAGATTGGCCCGTAATTTCCTTTTTTGTGGCGTCTTTGGCTTTGGTATTAGTGTAATGTTGGCATCATAGAATGAGTTAGGCAATGTTCCTTCTACTTCTACTTTTTGGAAGGTTGATGTTAGTTCTTTCCATTATGTTTGGTAGAATTCACCTGTGAAGCTGTCGGGTCCTGGGCTCTTTTTAGTTGGGAGGTTTTTGATAACTGATTCTTTCTCTTTACTTGTGATTGTTCTGTTGAGTTTATCAATTTCTTCTTTTGTCAGTGTAGGCTGCTTGTGTGTTTCTAGGAATTTGTCCATTTCCTCTAAATTATCCTTCTTGTTGGCACGTAATTTTTCAAAGTATCCTCTTACGATACTCTTTATTTCTGTGGCGTGAGTAGTGATATCCCCTTCCTCATTTCTTATTTTGTGTTTTTGCATCTTTTCTCTATTTTCATTGCTAATCTAGCTAACGGTTTGTCAACTTTATTGGTCTTCTTGAAGAACCAGTTTTTGGTTTTGTTTATTTTTTCTATTGCTTTCTTATTTTCGATTTCATTCAGTTCTGCTCTAATCTTTATTTCCTTCTTTCTGTTTCCTTTGGGGTTAGTTTGTTGTTCTTTTTCTAATTCCTCTAGGTATGCAGTTAGGTCTTCAATTTTAGCTTTCTTCTTCTTTGATATAGGCATTTATGGCTATGAATTTCCCTCTCAGTACAGCTTTTGCCGCAACCCATAGATTTTGATACGTTTTGCTGTCATTTTCATTCATTTCAAGGTAGTTACTGATTTCTTTTGAGATTTCCTCCTTGACCCACTGTCTAAGAGTGTGTTGTTTAACTTCAATATCTTTGTGCCTAATCTGATTCTCTGACCCTTACTGATTTCCAGCTTCATTCCATTGTGGTCAGAGAAATTACTTTGTATAATTTCAATCTTTCTGAATTCATTTAGGATTTTTCTGTGGCCTAGCATGTAGTCTGTCTTGGAGAATGATCCATGTCCACTCAAGAAGAATGTGTATCTTGCTGTATTTGGGTATGGTGTTCTGTATATGTCTATTAGGTCCAGATCCTCTAATATATTATTCAAAGTCTTTCTTTCTTTATTGATTCTCTGTCGAGATATTCTGTCTAATGGTGATAATGGTTATTAAAGTCCCCCACTATAATTGTAGAGGCATCTATTTCTCCACTTGTTTTTTCCAGTGTTTGCCTCATATATTTTGATGCGTCCTGGTTAGTTGCATAAATGTTTATGATTGTTCTTTCTTTTTGAAAGATTACCCCTTTTACTAATATATAGTTTCCATCTTTGTCTTTTACAATAGTTTTGCATTTAAAGTCTATTTTGCCCAATATTAGTATAGCTACTCCTGCCCCTTTTGGTTTTTGTTTGCTTGCAAGATTGTTTTCCAGCCATTCACTTTCAGCCTCCTTGAGTCCCCGGGTGTAAGGTGAGTTACTTATAGGCAGCATATGGATGGGTCATATTTCCTTATCCATTCTGCCAATCTGTGTCTCTTGACTGGTGAGTTTAATCCATTAACATTCAGTGTTACTACTGTTAAGGAATTACTTACATTAGCCATATTTTCTTTGGGTTCATGTGTGTCATATGTTGTTTTCATTTCTCTTTTTGTCTTTTTAGTTTTTTTACACTTTCCTCCAACTCTCTCTCTCTTATTTTTTCCTTTCAATCTTCAGAACTCCATTTAGTTTTTTTTTTTTTTGGAGTTCTGGTTTCTTATTGGCATACTCTCTTAATTTTTGTTCATCTGTGTATATTTTTAACTCTCCATCATTTTGAATGCCAGATAGAGAATTGTTGGCTGGAAGTTTTTTTTCTTTTCGTACTTTAACTATGTCATACTACTGACATCTTGCCTCCATGATTTCAGATGAGAGATCAGCACTTAATCTTATTGAGTTTCCCTTGTATGTGATGGTTCTCTTTTCTCTTGCTGCTTTCAGTATTTTCTCTTTGTCCTGAGCATTGGACAGTTTGACTAGTATATGTCTTAGAGTAGGCCTGTTGGGATTTATAATATTTGGGGTGCGCTGCACTTCCTGGACATGTACATCCATCTCCCTCAATATGGTTGGGAAGTTTTCAGCTATTATTTCTTCCAACACTCCTTCTGTTCCCTTTCCCTTCTCTTCTCCCTCTGGGATGCCTATAATGTGTATGTTTTTGCATTTTGTGTGGTCATTCAAATCCCTAAGTCCCTGCTGGATTTTTTCTATCTTTTTATCTATCTGTTTTACTATCTGTTTGATTTCAGATGTACTGTCTTCTACATTGCTAATTCTTTCCTCTGCCTGTTGAAATCTGCTGTTATGTGCTTCCCATGTATATTTGATTTCTTGGATTGTGCCATTCATCACCATCATATGCATTATCATTTTATGTATGTTTATAATTTCTTCAGTATGTTCTCCCAGTGTCGTCTTAATATCCTTATTCTCTTCCTTCACTTCATTAAGTTGGTCCATTATATTTGTTTGGACAGCTTTGATTAGTTGTTTGATGTTCTGCATCTCCTTTTGGTTTTCATTTTGTTCATTGGACTGGGCCATGTCTTCCTATTTCTTAATATGGTTTGTAATTTTTTTGTTGCTGTTTGGTCATCATTTCATCTTGATGGGTTTATTCAGTTGATTAGCTTCTGTCTCTACTCTGGGATTTTATTTAGTTGCTGCTTTTGTGTGTGTGTTGAGTTTTCTCTGTGACACTGTGTTCTTTTTATTCTATTTCCTTGCTGTTATCTATGATCCCTTGATAGAAAAAGATTAGGGCCAGAGAAAGCAGGAGAGGTAAGAAAGGAAAAAAAGGATAATAGTAACAATAATAGTAAAAGTTAGAAGAGAGAACCATATAAGATCTAGGAAAATGAATAATTAACTCATGTAAGCAGTGTAGAGTAATAGGAATAAAAATGTGGAGTACAAAAAATTAAAATGGAAACCAAATAGAGATATATAGAATGAGTTAAAAGGTCAGAATGATGAGGAGAGAGGGAAAGAGAAAAGAAAAAACAAAAAGAAAAAAGCTAATAAAAGAAAAACAGATGAGACAGAAATAAAACCCAGAAAAATGGAGGACTAAACAAAGAGAGGTGGAAGGTAAGAACAACAACAGAAAGTGGAAGATAGAAAGATGAAGGAAGGAAAAGAGGTAGCACTGGTAGACAAAATCAGTATACACAAAAAAGGGGAAACCAAATAAAAGGAAACATAGCAAACAAGAAATAAGCCAGCTGTATGTAATTTTTAAAAAGTGGTGGGGGGGTAGAAAGAAGAAAGAAAAACAAACACATACACACACACATATACAGCAAGCAATCAAGCAAAAGTTAGGAGAAACAGCCTTCCCTCTTAGGCCTCCGAGGAGCTTCTCAGGCTGCCGGTGTTTGTCAATCACCCTGCAGCCTGCCCTTCGCAGGTTTTGAAGCGGGTTTTACTGAGTAAACTAAGTTAAATTTTTAAAAAATAACCCTTTTTTAGGAAAAATAAGAGACCTAAGAGAAGCTAATGCAAAAATAATGTCTATACTTTTCCTGTCCTAAAGTATCAGCTGGATGTTTGATGTGCTGGTGGATCACTACTCTAAGAGGAGCCAGGAATCGAACTAGGGACCTCATCTATTCCAGGCAGAAACCCCTCCACTGAGCTAAACTTTCTTGTTGGGTCAGTTAGCTCTTCAGAAAGCTCTCCAGTCACTTTCCCTTGGGCCAGTGTGACTCTTTGCCATTGGGTAGATTCCTGCTGATTAGCAGTCTGTCTGTCCCTGCCCCCTTTCTATTCTTATTGCTTTCTCTCCCAGGGCAGCAGGACACAATAGCCTGTGTGAGCGGATCCCCCCTCACCTCTCCTGGTCAGATTGAGTTTCCTTCTGAAATTCAAATGGAACCCTGGCGACTGAACTCACCGCAGAAAAATGACTCTCAACCCTCTTCCAGACCACCTCCTCCTCCCAGGGGACCCTAAATAGGCTCTTGGAAACTTATTAAGTGCTTCCTACTGCCTGCCTCTCTTAGAGGAGTTGAAATTTTGATAGTTTTCAGCATGGTACTGGTCAATTGCCTAACTGCACCCTCTCCCCGCCCAAGTTCCCCTATCCCAGAGTGGTTAGGTAAATCAGGCTTCCTCAGCCTCTCCCCTCTTCCTGGTGCCACCTCGAGCTGGCTGGTATGCTTCCCAAAGCTCAAAGGGGGTCCAGGCAACCAAACCCACAGAAAGGAAACCCCTCTCCACCCTTCACCAGAACCCTTCCACTCCAGGAGAATGTCCCTCCTGCTGGGTGGCCGGCAGGAGTCAGGGCTCACAGCTGCTTTTTGCCTTGACGGTGGGGCTTAGCTGTCCGCTGTTTCCAGCCAGAGGGGCAAGAAGTTCACGGATCGACACCCTGAAGCCTGCTGCTCTGTGGGTTCCCCAAATAGCTCACTCAGGCAGGGTCTTGCCCCCTGTCAGCCGTTTTTTGCGAGAGAGATGGTGAGTGCCCACTTGAACTGATGCCATCTTGCCACCTCTCCCTTCTGTTGTTGATTGCTAGCTTGATTCCATTGTGGTCAGAGAAGTTACTTTGTATAATTTCAATCTTTTTGAATTTATTGAGACTTATTTTGTGACCCAAAATGTGGCCTGTCCTGGAGAATGATCCATATGCACTACAGAAGAATGTGTGTTGGGCCTTTACTGGGTGTAGTGTTCTTTACATGTGTGTTGGGTCTAGTTCATTTATTGTATTTTTCTGTTTTCTTATAGATCTTTTGTCGTGATGTCCTATCCATAATTAAAAGCAGTGTATTCTCCAACTATTATTGTAGAATTGTGTATTTCTTTCTTCAGTTTTGTTAATGTTTACTTTATCTATATTGATGCTTTGTGATTACCTGCATATATGTTTATAATATACTTATTATACCTTCTTGGTGAATTGACCCATTTATCAATATATAGGCTCTTTTTTTTTTTTGTCTCTTGTAACAGCTTTTGACTTAAAGTCTCCTTTGTCCAATATTAGGAAAGCTACCCCAACTCTCTTTTGGTTATTATTTATGTGGAATATTTTTTTCCCATGCTTTCACTTTCAACCTTCTTGTGTCTTTGGGTACCAACTTAACTTCAATATCTACTCCTATACCTTCCACCCCACCTTATATTGTTTTTTTTCACATATTACCTCTTTGTATTTTGAATGCCCATAACATAAAGATATAATTTTTTAATGCAATTGTATTCTCAATCTTGTAAGAAATAAAAAGTAGAATTACATACTGAGAATACAATAATAATAGCGTTTATATTTACCCATGTAGCTAACTTTTCGGGAAATCTTTATTTCTTCATATGGCTCCATGCTACTACTAACTATCCTTTCCTTTCAACCTGAAGAATTCCTTTAGCATTTCTTTAGGGCATTCTTGTGATGAGCTGCCTCAGCTTCGTGTGGTTGGCAATGTCTCAATTTCTCCCTCATTTTTTTTTTTTTTTTTTTTTTTTTTTTTTAAAGATTTTATTTATTCATACATTTATCCCCTCCTTGCTGCCTGTGCTCGCTGGGTCAGCCAACCATGCCATGCGGGCGGGCCTGCCCTCACCAGGAGGCCCCGGGAACCGAACCCGGGGCCTCCCATATGGTAAACGGGAGCCCTACTGATTGAGCCACAGCCGCTTCCCTCTCCCTCATTTTTAAAGGACTGTTTTGCTGGATATGGATCTCTTTACTGGCAATTTTTCTCTTTCAGTGCTCTAAGTCTATCATTTCACTGTCTTCTCACTTCTCTGGCTTCATGAGGTGTCAGCACTCAGACTTAGTGTGGCTCCTTTGCATGTGACGAGTTTCTTTTTGCTGCTTTCAGAATTCTCTCTACCTTTGTCTCTGATACTTGGGTGATGGTCACATGTCTTGGAGTAGGTCTCTATGAGTTTATCCTGCTTGGAGCTTTCTAGGCTTCTTGGAGGTATAGTGTCAATTTTTGGAAGTTTTCAGCCATTCTTTCTTCAAATATTCTTTCTGCTTCTTTGTTTTTCCTTCTCCTTCTGGGACTCCCATGGTGGTATGCTTCATATTATCCCACAGGTTCCTTAGTCTCTGCTCAAATTTTTTTCAATCTTTTTCTATTTGCTCTTCAGACTGAATGATTTAAAGTATTCTGTCTTTTAGCTCGCTGATTCCTTCTTCTGTCTGTTCAAATCTCCTGTTGAACACCTCTAGTGTATTTTTAACCTTTGTTATGTTTTTCATCTCCAAAAGCGTTTTTTTTTATTTAAACAAATTAATTCCTCATTTTGTTTATACACCTATCTTCTTGATTTCCTTTAGTTCTATGTCCATGCTTTTCTTTAACACACTGAAGTTATTTAGGACAGTTGACTTAATGTCTATGAATAGTTGTTCCAATGTCTGTTCTCCTCTTTTGTTTTCTTTTGTTCCTTTGAATGGACTTTTCCTGTTTTCTTGTATGTCTTGCGATTTTTTATTGAGGCCTTGGCATTTTATTATTTTGATGTGCATATCTGGAACTCATTTTCTCCCTTACACCTAAGGTTTTAGTGTAGGTTGGTTCTGTGTTTAGGCTTTTCTTCAATTCTTAGTCCAGTTTTTACTGAACCCATAGAGCAGTCTGCGGTTAACTGTTCAGTTCTTCTCAGGTCTCCCTGAGCCCACCATGTGCCGTGGGCATGTGTGGTAACTTTCAAGAATTTCCTAGTATGCATGACTGTTTTCCATGCAAGAAAGGAATTCCTCTCACTATCTTCTATCCACAGGGCCCTGTCGTCTTTGTTTTTATTACACGATTTCCTCCCCATCAGTTGCAGTCAGTTCGGTTCCACTACTGTGCTTTTGTCTGCCTTTTCAATCCAGCTTTCAGCATTGGGTCTGCTCTGTGACCCTTTCTGTGCCACTTTGCTGCAGCCAGTAACTTCTGGGTAAGGAAACCCAGAACTGGTCCCTGGGTCTGCCTTCCATGGAGCCAGTTGGGGGCAATGTACAAAGACACCAAGTATTTTGTTCAGGTGCACCAGGAACCAGGCCCTAGGGGACTACACTGGGAATGCAGGTGGCTGCCAGCCACTCCGTGGGTGGGCCAGGCTGGCATTTGAGAGCACAGGAGCTGCCCAACTGCCAAGGTGACCTGAGTGTGGGGGCGGGACTGGGACCCTCTTCTATCATTTTTAGGTGTTTATTTTTCCCTATTCAGGTTCCATCGACTTGTTCTCTAGTCTTGATTCTCTTCCAGGGTTTTGAGAAAGTTAATTCTGCCTGATTTTTGCACCTTACACTGCCATGCTGATGATGGCACTCCGTGCTCTCGTTTAACCACTGTATTGGCATCAACTGGCAGAATACCTGGTACATAGATTCTTAACAAATATTACATAAATTTTTGAGACTAGGTAGAATAAATAAATGGAAATACTTTAAAATTTAAGATACAGAATTTTCTTTCTGATACTTATGGGATGGAGATTTGGTGGAGAGCAGTTTCTCAACCTTGGCATTATTGGCATCTTGGGTTAGATACTTTTTTGTGTGTGGAAGTCTTTCCTGCTGATTGTACGATGTTGAGCAGCATCACTGGCTTTTGCCCTGCCAGCAGCACCCCCCAAATTGAGACAAGCAGCATTGTCTCCAGACACTACCAAGTCCTGGGGGAGGAGGGAATTAGCCCTGGAGAGAAGTGTTGGGTACAGGGAAAGAGTCTCGGTTTAGAGCCTGTATCTAAATGTTCACTTGGCCACTTATCAGCTGGGCCATTACAGATTAAGTTTATAACCTCTATGAGCCTAAGTCTTCCTTTCTCTGAAATGAGGATGATCCACGCCTCACTGGGTTTTTGTAAGTTTTAATGAGAGAGTACATGGTAAAACACTAGCTAGTCAGTGCCTGACTAGTTGTGTGAGTCACGCACTGTTCTGACACTTACCCCTTCATTCCATGAAAGACTGTCAACCATTTAGCCCTAGAGAATAGGCATAAACTTTGCTCCCCTAAATTCAATTTAAATATATTTATGATCCTTTTGAAATTTGCTTTTGTTTAGGATAAACAACTGTAGTTGTTTGGGGGGTAGCTGTGGGGCAAAAGAAAACAGTTTTCAGGAAGGAAAGTTCAAAGACTTGGCAGATGCTCTGCTTTTGGCTAAATGAAAATAAATGTACAGAAAGGTGAGATAATCTCATCTCTATGATACGTTGTTTCTGTACCAGTTTATGATCTGCAACAGGAGCACAGCATTCATTTACTCTGCTTGACTAAGTGACCTGACCTGAACTCACACTGAAACAATGTTTGTTCCTCTCTTAAAAATGCATCAAATTAATGTTCTTGGGGATTGGTGGCTGCACCTTAAAATTTTGGTGGATTACTGAGAAATAATATATGTATGTGAATTTTCTTTTTTTTTTTAAGATAAATTTTTAAATGTTTTTTTTTTTTTTAAGATTTCTTCCTCCTCCCCCCCCTCCCCCCAGTTGTTTTGTGCTCACTGTCTGCTCTCTGTGTGTTCTTCTGTGTCTGCTTGTCTTCTCTTTAGGCAGTACCGGGAACCAATCTTGGGACCTTCCAGAGTGGGGAGAGGCACTCAGTCTCTTGTGCCACCTCAGCTCCCTGGTCTGCTGTGTCTCTTATTGTCTCTCTTTTGTGTCTCTTTTTGTCGCATCATCTTGCTGTGCCAGCTCTCTGCGTGGAGCAGCATTCCTGCACGGGCCAGCTCTCCTGCATAGGCCAGCTCTCCGTGTGGGCCAGCTCACCTTTCACCAAGAGGCCCTGGGAATCGAACCCTGGACCTCCTATATGGTAGACGGGAGCCCAAACTCTTGAGCCACATCCGCTTCCTGAATTGTTTCTTAATACTGACTCAAATTTAGCATGTTGTAAACTTGCTTGATTTGGATGTTGGAATATATGGTATTTTTGAAGAATACAAATAAATTACACTTGTAATGAGAGAACATCTCCAGAAGTCCATTTGCTCCTTACCTAATCTTAGCCTGTATTCAGATGTCATGATCAGATTGATTGATTTAATTTAGCACACAAGAATAGTAACTTGACAAATCTGCCTCATGGTATGTAGTAAAATGTACAGATGTCTCCATAAAAATGTAGAAACAGTTTCTAGATAAAATAAGTTTGCAGCGTTCCCCAGATATAGATGATCATACAATATTTATGTATTTTATTCCACTTTTATTATACTGAGGAATAACCTCCTTCATTTGAAACTGTATGGAACCCCTGCCTGTGTTAACTGTGGGTGTAGAACTTTCATTTCCCACTAATCAGAAGTCTTGTTTTTCTTTAATGTTTAAATCTTACAATCTTAAAATTAACCCAGTTAATTCCTAAGTGAATAGAAAAAATATTGAAATTTATACATTGAAAGAGATCTCCTTCTGAAATACATGTAAGCAACATCTCTATATTTAATTGCAAATATTACTTTCAAGATCTATGTAATATCTACATTTAGTAAGATTGCTAGATAGAATAAGTTATGGTTAATATAAAAATTACTAAATCAGTAAACAGATCAATGGGAGATATTGCCCAAACTTTGGTCCATTTTGATTTGAAAACTTTAATAAATGTTTTACATTTCCCCCCTTTTTTTTCTTGCTTAAGAGTAATTATTTGGAAAATAGGATGAACTTTCTCGATTTCCATGAAGATCTGGATGCCTCTGGAGGCTCCTTTTTCTCTGCGGCCGTCCCTCCCCCACTGCCCCTTTTGGTAGATCAGTGCAGACCTGGTCCAGCAGGCCTCGTGCTACCTGCTGAGTGCCAGAGGCCCTGCCCTCGAAGGCGCCCTCCTGGTCAGGCTGCATCCACGGTTAGGAGGCATGCAGCTACTCCGTGCATGCCTCACCTCTCTTAAAGAGCATTCCTCAGCTGGTCTTTCCGTGCCCACCACTCAGTGAGATAACGACAGCTTGGGAAATCATGGGCTCTTAGAGATTTCTCAGCCTATAAATTTTTCCTCAATACACCCCAATTTATAATTACATATCGTGGTGCCAGTGGTATGTGTGAGCCCTCTTTGGGTATAAAGAAAATGAAGAGAGTTATAAATACTGTCTTTTAGGTAACTCATAACTATAAGCTCAAGTGCTAAAAAATAACTGGTTATATTTTGTTTTTCATGATGTTTTCATTTTACCAGTAAGCAAAATATAGCTAGAATTTATTGGGATAATAGAATCAGTTCTTTATAAAATTTGTAAAAATTTGTATTTGTAAAATATTTTATATTCTTTTTTAGTGGCTTGAGACTTTTAACTGATCAGTCACTGAAAAGTTGGTGCTAGATTAAAATGAAAAGCTATTGAAAGCAATCAAATTGAAAAATATAGTAGCATTTATTTTTAAAAGTTTTCTAAACCTGACATTAAAATAATGAAATCTTATTTTCTATAATTTTCGGTTATTTTGCAAATAAACCTTTAACACGACTTCAGAATTGATGCCATTTATTTTGTAATATATGTTTCCACTTAGCTGATGGTGAATTTAAAACATACAGCAGCATAAATTCAGTTACTCATTTATGTTTCCATGTCATCTTCTGACCTGGCAGAATCAAGAAAACTTTATGATTTTCATTTAAAATATAACTGAATTGCAGAAAAAGAAGCCAAGCCATGAATACAGTGAAAGCTTCAGCTTAAGTTTACATAGTCTGGGTTTAGACATTAATATTGAAGTGAAACAATTAACTTAACTTGGCAAAGAATAATAAGGTGTTTAGTAAGCCATCAAGCCCTAGGAGTTTATCACTTTTTTATGGTTGTGGGGAAAGAAAAGTACTGTGGCAGACCCTCACTTCTAGACATTGGCTCAATATCACCCCAGAAGCTGAGGTACAACAACTTGAAAACAATCCTGATGGATACAGATTTTTCAAAAGTTGGAAATTATGGTTCAGATTGTATAGAAATAATCAAGCATCTGAACATAGAGTTGAATTCTGCACGTGATGATCTTTCACAAGTTATTTCTTAGAAACTGAAGCTGTTTTTATATGGGGCTTAAAAAATTCTAGTTGTCTGAGTTCATCTGTCAAATAGCCCTAAAACTGAGTCTTTTCCTGTGTGGAATTTGTTGATATGAACCAGAGTTGTTTTAAAAGAACAAGTGGATTGAATTCTGCTCTGTCACTTACTACCAATCTTGTGACACTTTTGGCCTCACTGTCTCTCAATTTTCCTGTTTCTGTTTTAGGAATAATAATAAATACCTTGCAAATAGTTGTGAAAATTATGCTACATGAAAATACCCATTCAGGGAAGCGGCTGTGGCTCAATCAGTAGGGCTCCCGTTTACCATATGGGAGGCCCCAGGTTCGGTTCCCGGGGCCTCCTGGTGAAGGTGGGCCCGCCCGCATGGCGTGGTTAGCTGACCCAGCGAGCAGCAAGGGGGGGATAAATGAATAAATAAATAAAATCTTTAAAAAAAAAAAAAAGAAAATACCCATTCATTCATTTTGTTAACGCACATTGATTTCTTTCCTGTTATGCACCGGATACCTTCCCCCCCCCCAATGGCTCTGTCATCTGTTTGCTGTTGTCTGCTCCTTGTCTGTTTTTTTTTCTTTTTTCCTTGAGGAGGCATCGGAACCGAACCCGGGATGTCCCATGTGGGAAGCGGGAGCTCAACTGCTTGAGCCACATCTCCCCAGTGGATAGGTTTTAAAATACAAGTGTCCCCTGAGTGATGACTGAAGAGGAAAAGGGCCTACGAACAGTGTAAGGTCAAGGAGGCCCAAATCCCGTTTCTCTTCCTTGCCTATCGTTCAGCTGCGGCCGTGGGTAAATACATGAAACGCACAATATTTGCATATTTGCCAAATAATCAAAGTTGGAATGACTCTCCCCATGTGCTGACTTGTCAGAAAAATTTGAAGGTTGAATAATGCAATGCTAGGAGCATAAGGGGGTGTGTTAGTCAGCCAAAGGGGTGCTGACGCAAAGTACCAGAACTCGGTTGCCTTTTATAAAGGGTATTTATTTGGAGTAAAAGCTTACAGTCCCAAGGACATGGAAAGTCCAACTCCAGGTACCATAAGAGGCACTTTCTCAGCAAAGTCAGCTGCCGCGTGTTGAAGCAAGATGGCGGGCGACCTGTGCCTGGTCTCAGGGCTTCCTGTATCAGCCTCTGGCACAGGGCTCGTTTCTCTCTGGGCCTTCTCAGCTGCAAACCATCAGGCGAATGGTTCCTCTCTCCCCGTGGCTCCAGGATTAAACGTGACAGAGCTCTCTCTCCTCGTGTGTCTTCCTGAGTGAGTTCCTCTTTATCTCAGCCCACCAAGGGGACGGGATCTCAAGCTGAGTCATGCCCTACTGACATGGTTGAATAAAAAGCCCTAAACTGATTTTATCAAGTAAACGTGAAACCTTTGAATTTAATACAGAGAAATAGATTAGTTCACAAACATAATCTTTCTCTTTTTGGGGTTCATAAATAATCTCAAACTGCCACAGGGTCATCCTGGTGAGGAATAAGGCAGAGTCTTATGCCGCCAGCCTTGATGATGTTTTGTCTTGTTTTATGGAAATTCAAATAATGAAGACAATGGGCAGCCATTAAAGTGTAGTTCTGAGGCTGCACTTATTTTGTTTTACATATTAATTTATGTTCTGGTGAACTTTCAGGAGTCATATACTCTTGTATAGTGATACACTGTCTCATATTCTTCAATCTTACAGTTCAGTAAGAGCTTTATTCTTACAAGTTAAAATAAAAATTGCTAATATTAACAACCTAATCTACAGCTTGAAAATTACTTCTAAGAAGCAAGTGTTTTGTAAGCACGTCGCAGCTAAACTGTCCGTTGCGTAATCTGGCAGGTCTAGCACATGCCTTGGAGGACTGAGCCACGGCAGTGGTCCCCAGCAGCGATGCTGCTGGTCCCTGGGAAGCATCTGAGAAGCTTTAAAGCTGCTGCTCTCAGACATGACCAGGGAGAGATTCTGGTTTAATAGGGCTTGGGTGAGATGGAGGAATCTGTACCAAAAAAAAAAAAAAACCCCCAAAAAAGGGAAACCCCCCCCCCCCCCCCCCGAAAACCTCCCCAGGTGAATTTAACACACAATATACTTTCTGAGAACTATTGCAAAGAGGATTTTAGATATGTATACATTTTCCTTTAAATAGTACAGATGTTTCTTAAATGACTCCGTGAAACTTTTTAAATGTTTTTAGAACATTTGCTTTAGAACGTAAAATTTCACGTGACAGTTTTAGTTTTCTTACGTACCCAAGAAATCCACCATATTCATTTGTCAGTGTATAAATCCATAAGCCTCAGGCAGGAGCTGCCCTTCACCTAAAAAGCCTCTGAGTGATTAGAATCCCTCTGTCAGCAGGCACGCTATTCCGCAGATTTTGAAGGATGTGCTTTCCATTCCTGCTGTGAGCACGATCCGTTCATCCCTCCTGCGGCATTTACTTACGCCTGCACCTCCAGCAGGCAGCTCTCCTTCCCTCTGGTAACCATGAAGGGTCTGTCCAAAAGGCCCTGTAAGTGCCGCCATAATCTTCCCAGACGCCTGCTTTGGCCTAAACCAAATCCATCTAGCTGAAGGATTGTGGTGTAGAGGAAAGTCCGTGGACTTCAGATACGAGTTTGAACTCAAACTTTGTTGCCTCATTTATTCATTCAGCAAATATCTGTCGAGTGTCTACTATGTGCCAGAGGTTATTGTTGGCCATGGACACAGAAAAAAAAAAGAGACTGTGCCTTCGAGTAACGCGTAGGCGTGTGGCAAACAGACAGGTACACGTTTGTTATATGGAGCCTTAAGTGTTAGGATGGATGGATGCAGGATGGGCCACCTCAGAAGACACAATGCCGATGTGGTTGGGAGGATGCTGGCATTTTTAGAATCTTCCTGAAGAAAGACTGATCTTACATCAAGTCTAAAGGAATTTCAAGCAAAGTGGGAGGGAGCGTGGTGTGGTTCATTCCAAATGAAGGTGAATGGGGCATGTTTGAGGAAAGTCAGTGTCTTAGTGTGGCTGAAGGAAAGGCTGTGGGGGCCGTGACAGCAGAGGAGGCTAGGGAGCTGGGCAGGAGCTCTGTTACTAAAGTTTGTGGCGAGGGCGAGTGAGTGGAGGGGACGTGATCAGATTTGCATCTTGGACATACCCTGGTGGAGGAAGCAGACGGGTAGCAGACTGTTGAGGCAATGCAGCCTAGGGGCAGTGGTGCTGGTGATGATGGTGAGGAAATGAATTTCAGAGTTATTTAGGAAGCAACCTCGATTGGACTTTTACCCTTGCGTACATGTGTAAGGGAGAGGCAGGAATTTGTTTTTAATTATAGACAGTCATCTACCCTGTACAATGCTGTAAAGTCCTTCTTAGATTGTCTTTGGAAGGCCACTGGAGCTTTAGCATTTAAGTTCAAATACTTATTTGGAACTATAATAGGAATTATAGATTTTTATGTTATATAGGCAATAAAAAAGTTCTCATTTATTAACTGAGTTTATTGCAAGTTGACAAAATTATACAGACGATCAAATCTTTCAAACATTTAATTACCTTGAAATGTCTGTAGAGTTTGAAAGGTAATTATTTAAACTCTTACATATGCAGGCACTATGTTATGTACTATCTATAATCAAACAAAAAAGACATAGCCTAAACTTCTAGAACTTTACAGTCTAATATGAAATTTAAAAAGCAAGACAAAAATATAGAGATGCATATTCCAAATAAAAGGATATGGATGGGAGATGTTAGGTGCTGATCTAAGATGCCAAATGTTGGCCACTTGATACCAAATATACTAATGTCATCAGGTAATTTGCATGGAGAATCTCAATATTAATTGTGGTCAGTAGAGGATGTATTATTACCTTTGACTTTGATATGATTTCAAATTTTGAATTAGGGTATGGCAAACAACAAAACTTAACGCTAAAACCAAACAAATTTCAAAGCAATTCCAGACCAAGCAATTCATGGCAGCAGGGTGGAAAGTGTGTTTTCTCAATGTGAAAATGCTGCCCCTCTTCAGAGGCAGGCAAGTCGGAAGTGCCGCTGTCAGGAAGTATAGGCAGGTGGCCCTCCTCGCCAGATGGGAGCATTCTGATGGAACTTTCTTCCAAATAAGTTAAATTTTATTGTTCAAGAACTCTAGAAATCCAGAAGACTGGCTGGTATCCTGACAGGATAAACTATATAATTTTTTTCTAATAAAGACAAAAAAATTGATTTTGATTTTAATTCCTATGGTCTTTGGACTTAAATTTGCAAGGGGATTTAAACATTGGACTTTAATTTTCCCTGGATAAAGGGAGAGGCTGCATGTTCAAATGTTCGACAACAATCTTATTGTTATAATTTTATAATTGGAGTACCTCTTATCTCATTGATATTATTGTAGACTCTGATAGGTTGTTTTTTGTTAAACAAATTTTTTACTCTAACTTAGTTTTAGATTTACAGAAAAATTGGCGAGAGTGCAGAAAGTTTCCACATACACCACATCCCCTGTGTACTATTATTCACATCTTAGTATGGTAAATTTGTTATAATTAAGGAGCCAGTATTGACACCTTACTATTAACTGGAATCCATACTTTGTTGAATTTTCCTTAGTTTTTACCTAATGTCTTTGCTCTATTCCAGGGTACTATCTAGGACACCACATCAGATGTAGTTTTCATGTCTCCCTAACTCCTCTTTATGATGACAGTTTCTTATACTTTCCTTGTTTTTTTTTTTTTTTTAATGATCTTGACAGTTTTGAGGAGCTGTAGCCAGGGATATTGTAGAATGTCCCTCAGCTGGGTGTCTGATGTTTTCCTGGTGATCAGACGGGGTAACGAGCTTTTGGGAGGAAGAGCACGGAGGTGGAGTGCATCCCATCCCGTAAGTGTACACATCATCAAGGCAACTTACCACTGCTCATGGTGACTGGTGCCTGGCGAGCTGGAGTTTGCCAGGGTTCTCCACGGCAGACCCGCTCTCTCCTCCCCTTTCCACGCGGTGCTCTTGGGAGAAGGTCACTGTGTACTTACATTCCCACTCCTGGAAGGTGGAGTAACAATAGAAACGACTTGGAATTCTTCTGCATGGGAGATCTATTCTTCCCATTTATTTATTTATTCAACCCAGTTTTTCCTATTGTTAGCATGTTACATTATCGTGGTGCATTTGTCACAACTAAGAAACTTACACTGATACACTATTATAAGTAAACTCCCGACTTTATTTGGATCTCACTAGTTTTTCCACTTATTTTCTTTTTCTGTTCCAAGAGCCCATCCAGGACACCACATTACATTTAATTGTCATCTGGTCTATAAAAGTTTCTCAGATATTCCTCGTTTTGAGGCAGTCAGGTATTTTGTTGAATATTCATTTGTCTGATGTTCTCCTCATGGTTAGACTGGGATTATGGATTTGGGGAATAATACCACAGAGGTGAAGTGGCTTTCTCATTACAGCATATCAGAGGTGCATGCTATGAACTGATGATGCAAGCCTTGATTGTTTTGCCAAGGTGGTTTTTCTAGGCTCCTCCTCTGTAAACTTGTCGTTACCACCCACTTTTTCATATTCGAACCTTTTCTGGGCACAGATCACACTCAAGGAAGGGGTAGGTGTTTTATTTATTTTTTTCTACATGAATGTAACTAGCAACTTCACTCAGAGTTGCAAAAGTTGGAAGCAACCAAGATCTTTTCTGTGAAAGGACAAACAAACCATGACAAAACCACATAATGTGGAACACTGTTCAGTGACAAAGGGACGTGAGATATCAAGGCAAACACAAAAAACCATGGAGGAACCTTAAGTATGTACTGCTAAGTGAAAGAAGCCAGTCTTAAAGGCTACATACTGTATAATTATGATTATATGATATTGTGGAAAAGGCAAAGCTATAGAGACAGTAAGTAGATCAGTTGTTGCCATGGGTTGGGGGATGGAGTGGAGGGAAGGAAAAACAGGTGGAGCACAGGCATTATTAGAAATTATTCTATCTGATACCATAATGGTAGATACATGACATTTGTATCTACCATTATGTATCTATTTGGGGTTTGACATTTGTCAAAACCCAAAGAACTGTATACACAAAGAGTGATGGAGTTCCAGCAATATTGTTTCCTCATTTGTAACAAAGTGCCATGCCAATGCAAGATGCTAGCAATAGGGCGAAACTGTGTGTGTGGTGGGCAGAGGGGGAGGTGAACAGGGATTCCGCATGCTCTATGCAACACTTCTGCAAGCCTAAAACTGCTCTAAAATAAGATTTATACAAAAAACAAACAAACAGGTAAACAAAAAGTTTAGCCAAGCAGTTGGGAGGAGTGAGCAGAGGATGGGCAAGCAGGAGAAAGGCAGGGACGATCATGAAGTGTTAGGACAGCCTCCTGGAAGAGTGTGCCCACAGACGGTGATGAGACAGGTGTGTGGCCGGTTCTGAGAAGGCTCGACACAGGTAGCATACAACTATTTGCGCAGTGCTTTAGGTTTTAAATCTGCTTTGACATATCTTACCTAACTCGCTCCCTTACATGCCATTTGGAGTGGTGCGTCGTGGTTATTTCTCTAGTGGGGAATGCTTACAGCTTGCCGATGTCGGAGCGACCTCGTCACTTTACCGCAGACCCCCAGACGTGCGGCAGAGAACCCCTGTGGGCTCTTGAGCAAGGTGTTACTATAAAAACAGTCTTTTAGGAGGTTTGGAGCTGGCTTATGGGATGCCTTGGCTAGCGGAAGCCGAGGAGGCCGGGAGGGCAGCAGGAGCGCTTTGTGCTGACCAGGTACTAGGCATCATCATGGAAGAAAGGCACAAAGGAAAACTCCCGCAGCTGGAGGCATGTTTGAAGAAAGAAATAGCAAACTTTTAAATGTGGGATCTATTAAAATACAAGCAGTAAGATACACAGCACTGGCACAGAGCTAAGAGAGGTTAGACCCCTCTTCAGAGTTTTTGTCAGATGCCTTGTATTGATTTTCAAGTTTAAATCCAGCTTAGTTTTAAAGCTAACCAAAATGTCCAATTTCATTTTAGTCTAAAGCACTCCTGTGCCATTTTCTACATTTCAGAGGAAAACAACCTCCACAGGTTAGTTCTCACAGATTTCTTTTTTTTTTTTTGGGGGGGGGGGGGGGGGGTTGGTTTTGATCTTTTCCTTTTTTATTACCGAAGTTGTAGGTTTACAGAAGAATCCTGCAGAAAATGCAGAGTTCCCTGTGGCCGCCTGCCACCACCAGCACCAGGCACGCGTGAGGGCCACGGGCCACGGGCCAGCGCGGCTGAGAGCACTGCTGGACGGCACCGCTAGCTGCAGCCGCGGCCAGTGCCCTGCAGCTCTGTTCTTCTCTCAGCTGCAAGTCAGGAGAGCTGAAGCAGGTCCTCATCAGAGCGCACGCAGCCCTGACATCAGAGACGCCCCTATGCGGATGCCCGGGGCCTGGAGAGCAGACCCGGCGCGGCACAGGGCCGCCAGGTGTGCTCACGTGTGCTCACGTGCGGAGGAGGCCTTGGGGCTCAGGGCTTCTCTGGGGCGAGCACCTGGGGTGCAGAGCAGGGCCTGGGCTAGACAGGGGGCGGCGTGTGCCCCTGCTGGGCTCGTGCGCCCCTCGTCTCAGCTCTCCTGTGGCCCCTCTATGAAAACCCAGTGTGGTTTTGCCTGTGTCACTGCCTGACCGTGTGACTAACGGCCAGAAAAAGTCAAATGAGTTAACTTTTAGGGCAAAATCAGCCCCTGGGTCACGGTTGCTAAAGAAAGACAAGTGAGTGAAAAGATGAATTGAAAGACCTTCCACTGTCAGCAAAGGCATCTCATTTTAGATCAGATACTCAGGAAAATAATTTAGTTTTCCACCGTTTCCATTCTGAAGCTTCTTTCACTCAGTAGGTTATTGCTACTGTAAAATTGACGTTATTTATAGCTTCTTCAGTCAATAAAGATGGCAGCTTGGGTGGATCACTGGCTTGTTAGTTGTAGATTTCTTATCCTGTTTCCATTTTTTCTTCAACCACCATATAATTTTCTTTTAAAATATATGAAGTAAAATGTGTGTCCGAAAAGGACCAGTTTCATAGATAAGAAAGCAAGACACTAATATATTTCAAGATAATAAGTGAATATGTTAAAGTGCTAAACCTTGAAATATTTAAATTCTCTGGATCTGCTAACATTTGACTAGAATTTCCAATTTTATTACTAATGTCTTTAAAGAAGATAATTACATGTACATTTATGATTTTCCTTATGCTTATTTTAACATTTTTAAAATTAGATAAGTAATTCGTGAACATTGCAAAAATTGAAAAACAGAAAATTAGAATGAAGGCTATCCTGAAACTATTTATTTACTCAAAAAATATTTATGAAGCACTATCATGTGCCAGGCACTCCTCACAGTGAACAAAACAGAAAAATCCCTGCACTCATGGACCTTTCATTGTGGTGGGAGAGGACCAACAAACAGAACAAATAACATACATGTTCTAAAGGGTGTAATAAGTGCTACGGAAAAAATAAAGCCAAGAAGGAAGAATGCGGGCACATGGGGGAAGAGTAGCATTTTGAAATAGGCTGTGGGGGAAACCTCACCTAGAAAGTGACGTCTGCACAGACCTGCAGGAGCTGAGAGAGAGAGTTCCCTGTGTAAGCCTGAGGCAGGAGCATCTGAGGCAGAGCAAACAGCACGGGCAGAGTCTTTGAGGTGTGACTGCACCTGCCTTGCTCAAGGAAGAGCAAGATGGCCAATGCGGTTGGAGCAAAGGGACGATGGAGGGAGGAGCAGGAGCTGGAACCAGGAGTCGGCATTCTTGCAGACCTTCAGGCCACCGTAAGGCTGCTCTGGGAAGTCAGACTTAGCCAGGCAAGGGTGAAGGCGGCGAGACCAGCCTCTTGGTCCTCAGTCAGGGCTGCAGCTGAGGAGGTATGAGAAGGGCTGGCTCACTGGGTATTTGTAACTAGTGCTGCCCAGAGCTACCCAGAGGACTGGACGTAGAGTGTGAGATTAAGTGAGGAGACAGTCGATAATGCCTCAGGATTTTGGCCTGAACTAGAAAAATGGAGTTGGGATTTATCAAGTTGAAAAAGCTCGCAAGAGAAGTGGCTTTAGAGTTTGGTTTATCAGCACATATTCTTATTTCCATCAACCTTCTTTACATTTTTAGTTTTTCTGAATAATACCCTTTTCACCAAGGAAATAACATGCTATTTCAAGGACAATTATTTTTTATTTGTTGAGTGGGGAGGAACTCTGTAATATAAGAGTATGGAATGTCAATAAAAATGGAAATTTCCAGCATTTATTCTTTTGGAAATTGTAAGTAATAAAAACTCATATATATGAAATAATACTTTATAAACTCTCTTAGCATATATTATATATATATATATATATATTATTTTTAAAACACTTTTGTGAAATTAAAGAAACTAAAGATCAAAGAATGATCTGCCTGTGGATGCTAGTAAGAGCTCGGGTTCACCGCCAGCTCTTCTGACTGCTATGTTTTTTGCTTTTGCAATAAATCATACAGTTCTGCTAACATTATGCTTTATGGTCTATCACAATGTCTAATACAAACGTTTCTAGTTTATTGTTAGGCCATGACTTCTTATTCTAGAGTGTTTACTTTTGGTTTGTTTTTGGTCAACTAAAATAACTTTTTTTTCATGAGTTCTTGTATTGTTAAGAATTTTAATGTATATTTAAGGAAGTACAAAGCCAAACTGGTTGGGCAAAAAGTTTTTACTCAGTCTTTACCACTTATACACTCAATGGAAATTGCTCTATTAACCTCTTGCATTTAGATTGGCAAAGGATTGCAAGTTTAACTCTTGTTCATACACGCACACAATTGCTTAGATGTACATAGAATTTTCTTTATTCTGTGACATAAAATAAATTGCCAGTGTGCTTCTGGATTTTGATCTTTCAAAATTTAATTTGACTGGGGGTGATGTCATCAACATGGCAGGGTAAGGCATCCTCAGAGAGTTAGCGAATAAAAGGATCAATCTCATTTGCTCAGAACGCTGGAGGTGGTAGACTCTGGAGAAGGGCTGAACAAACACGAACTGTAGGAGCAGAGAGATCTCAGCGAGGAGAATTTGGTCCTGGACCGCTGGTCAGTCGCCTTCCCCCTGCCTCACTGGGTCCCACTCAGCTGCACCAGGGCCCGGGCATCTCCCACCAAATAGACTGTAGAAAAACTCAGAGCAGCAAGTTAGAGTCCAAGCATATCCAGGCACAGGGACCTACGTCTGCAGAGACCAGGGTGGACCAAATGCTGCTGAGGAGTGCTGCATACAAAAGGTCACCCCCCGGGGGGCGGGGGGGAGAGAAGATTTAAAAAAAAGATACTGCTATAGGAAGGCTGGTAAGAACTGTTGTCACCAATCCAGCTTCAGTTGGCTGGACCACCTACAGGCAAAATGGACTTTTCTGAAGTGACCCCATTTGGCTCCCCAGGGTGTGATACCCTAACGGGGAAGAAAGCAGAAGCAGGAAAGCCTCACAGAAGACAAAGGAGGGTTAAACTGAATTGCTGTAACATAGGATGGGTCCCAGAACCGAAAAGTCTAAGGAAAATGGACATGGAGAGAGGAAGAGAATTTAAACAAATCATAGGACCTGGGGAGAAAAGTCAGCACAAAAACAAACAGGACAGGTCAAGATTCCTGGAGAAGGAACAGAGAAAAGGATGCTCTCTCCTGAAGGGGAAACAATTGCACAAAAAGTACAATCTTAAAAACTGCACCATATATCAAGGGCAAGAATCAAGTGAAGAAGAGCTGAGAAAATCTGAACATTTAAGCACAGGCTATTCTAAAGGCTGAGAATAAATTAAACCAAGAATTAAAGAAGAGCCTTAACACAAAGCCACTCAACAATAAAATCCTACACAAGAGGGAGAAACAGACTATGAGAGTTAACCCACTGAGAGAATCATATGCCTAGATATGAGCAAAAAATCTCAAGCCCTACTAAGAAACGGGAAGATATGGCTCATTCAAGGTAGCAAATCAAAACTTCAGAGGAGACTAGAAGTTGGAACATTCAATCAAAGATTGTCAAACATATCTTGTAGATCAATTAAAGGAGATGAAGGAAAATATGCATAAAGAGATAAAGGATATTAAGAAGACAATGTGTGAGCATAAAGAATAATTTGAAAGTATAAAAAGAAACAATAGAAATTATGGGGATGAAAGGAATAATAGAGACTAAAAATACACTAGAGGCATACAATAGCAGATTTGAACAGGCAGAAGAAAGAATCAGCAAGCTAGAAAACAGGACAATCAAAATCATACAGTCAGAAGAAAGGGTAGAGAAAAGAATAGAAAAAATTGAGCAGTGTCTCAGGGACCGAGTGAAAGCACAAAGTGCATAAACATAAACATCATGGGTGTCCCAGAAGGAGAAGAGAAAGTAAAGGCGGCAGAAAGAATATTTGTAGAAATAATGGCCAGCAACTTCCCAACTCTTATGAAAGAAATGAAGCACAACGTACCTCAAACAGAATACAACCTAATCGACCTGCTCCAAGACACATACTAATCAGAATTTCAGATGCCAAAGATAAGGAGAGAATTCTAAAAACATCAGGACTTTGTTCTTTTTTTCAGCTTAATAATAATTTACCAGGTGTATATACTATATTTTAAAAAATCCATTCATTGGTTTATGGACATTTGGATTGCTTCCATCTTTTAGCAATCATAAATAATGACTCTTTGAATAGAAGTGTGCAAATATCTGTTTGGATCCCTGCTTTCCATTTTTCTGGGTATGTACCTAATAGCGGGATTGCTGGGTCATATGGTAATTCTATATGTAGCTTCCTGAGGATCTGCCAGACTGTTTTCCACAGAGGCTGCACCATTTTACAATTCCACCGGCAATGGATGAGTGTTCCTATTTCTTCACATCTCGTAACACTTAAAAAATTTTTTTAGTCGTCGTCATTCTAATGGGAGTGAAATGGTATCCTATTGTGGTTTTGATTGGCACTTCCCTAATAGCTAGTGATGTCGAGCATCTTTTCATGTGCTTTTTAGCCATTTGTATATCCTCTTTAGGGAAATGTCTGTTCAAGTCTTGCCCATTTTTAAGTTGAGTTTGTCTTTTTATTATTGTGTTATAGAATTTCTTTATATATTCTGGTTGTTAAACCCTTATTGTATATGTGGTTTCCAAATATTTTCTCCCATTGAGTTGTCTCTTCACTTTTGTGAAAAAGTCCTTTGATGGGCAAAAGTTTTTAATTTTGAGTAGGTCCCATTTATCTATTGTTTTGTTGCTTGTGCTTTGGGTGTAAAGTCTAAGAAAGCATAGCCTAACACAAAATCCTGAAGATGCTTCCCTATACTTTTTTCTAGGAGTCCTGGCTCATATATTAATATCTTTGATTCATTTTGAGTTAATTTTCATATATGGTGTGAGATAAGGGTCCTCTTTCATTCTTTTGCATATGGATATCCAGTTCTCCCAGCACCATTTGTTGAAGAGGCTTAATTTGTACAGAATTTTTATTTAGGCTGTTGGTAAAGGTTTAGAAATTGATGGTGGTGATGGTAGCACATTATTGTGAGTGTAATTAACGACACTGATTTTATAGGTGAATGTGGTTAAAATGGGAACCTTTAGGTCGTAAATGATACAGAATAAAAGTTAAAAGATAAAACATAGGACTATATAACACAATGATCCCTATTGTAGATGATGGACTAAGTTAATATTACTAGTCTATGAATATTCTTTTATGAATTAGAACAAATGTATGACATTATAAGGTATTAATAATAGGGTGGTATATGGGAAAATATACCTAATGTAAACTATGGACTATAGTTAATAGAAGTATTTTAATATTCTTTTATCAATTGTAACAAAGGTACTACACTAATGGAAAGTGTGAACAATGGGGGGATATATGGGAACATTTTTTTTTTACATGACTTTTCTGTAAACCTACAATTTCTCTAATTAAAAATAATAACTTTAAAATACATTACACTAAGTGAAAGAAACCAGACATATTGTATTTTTACATATTGTTTTATTAAAAATACATATTGTGTTTTTCCATTTATATACAATATAAATAAATCTATAGAGACAGAAATAGATTAGTGGTTATGTAGGGCTTAGGAAGGATAGAGGATTTGAGAGGTGGCTGCTAAGGGGTGTGGGGTTTTTACTTTTTGGAGTAATGTAAATGTTCTAAAATCGATTTTGGTGATGAATGCACAACTCTGTTTATACTAAAAGTCATTGTAGTATAAATACTTTGGATAGATTGTATGTTATTATATGAATATATCTCAATAAAAGAGTTACATATATATATATATATATATATTTTTTTTTTTAGGTACTGGGAGATAGGAATTAAACCCAGGATGTCATATGAGTTGGTTTTATCATTTGCTTTGCTTGTTGTTTTGTTTTTGGTTTTTCGGGAGGCACCAGGAACTGAACCTGGGACCTCCCATGTGGGAGGGGGCACTCAACTGCTTGAGCCACATCTGCTTCTTTAATAAAACAGTTTTTAAATCAAAACAAAGCAAAACAAAACAAACAAACAAAAAATTAAATTTGATTGGAATTTAGTGATTTCTCTTAATCTGTGTTTATTTTATACACAGGATAATTTTAGCACAAGACTTTTCTTCTATTTGGTCTTTGATTATTACTTTTTTTCTAAATAATTTGGTTTATTCTTTGAATCCATGGTCTTGAATTGTTACAATTCTACCTCATTGGATTCCCTTCTCTGTTATTTTTACAATTTCTGAAAGAACTCACAAAATTTGCCCTATATGGAATAGCTAGATTTTTAAAAACTTTTGTAGTAACAGTTTTGCTCTTTGCTGAATCTTTTGAAGCTTTTGAGGCCCTGTTATTGCACTTCTGGATTCTTTGTGATCTGTTTTGGGGGCAGAGTTTAATGAATCTTTTTACAAAGTAAAAGGATGAGTCCATTTTACTTCAAACTTAAGTCATTTGTTTGGACTTGGAAGGCCTTGGACAAAGACTCATAGGGCTACTTCTTAAGATTTGTCGTAAACATTTAGCCTCCTCCCCTTCCACCTACATCCACTTGAAGTTCCAGAGGTAGAGGAAAGTGGGGAAACACAGTTTTGTGATCAGCGGTGGTAGAGGCCCATATCTACCAACAAGATACCATCAATCTTGCTGAGACTTACACTTCCCGGGGGCAGCAGGCCTACGCGGAGATGTGTACTGTTTGGTGTGCCTTTACAAGCCGTCCTCGCTACCATTTCTCGTAGAGCTTCAGAGTGACTTTATACTACCTTATAAAACTGGTGGAATAAGGACCTGGGAAAGCATCTTGTTCTCTCTGTTTCCTCTGTTCACTATCAGTTAACCTGCTTTAATCTTTTATTAAAGTAAAAAGCAATATGTAAACATAGGTATTTCCCCCAAACAAGTGACAAATAATTTTTAAAAAAATTTTGCACAGATAATGTGAAGTAAAACCTCAACCCTGACTCAGCTGCTTGATGTGCTGATTCCAAAAACAGAATTTTATTTATATTTCTTATAGTTCACATACGTATTAAAAGGAGGTAGTGAACAGAAATTTTAGTCAGGGGAAGAATTTCTGCTATTTTATAATCCTGTATCTCATCTATTCCAACA
This sequence comes from Tolypeutes matacus, assembly GCA_026826555.1. NCBI lineage: Eukaryota > Metazoa > Chordata > Mammalia > Cingulata > Chlamyphoridae > Tolypeutes > Tolypeutes matacus. The sequence continues at coordinate 1,715,701 of JAKSZT010054547.1, forward strand.
TGACCTTTTCCTGCTTTATTTTCATTTCAACTTCTTTCCCTATGGCTTTGTGGTCCTTTTCCAAAGCCAAGCATTTGCCAACCCAACTGAAGATGCCAAATATTTTTCTAAAGCTCGCTCTGTGCGTTTCCTCTTTTGCTTCTCTTTCGCCTATTCTGCATCATTTGTTATGCTTGTTTTACTCATCCTCAAATAAAAACAAATCTACTGAGTCTGAAAATTTGCCAATGGAGAGTATTTTTGCAGAGTGCCAATGAAGTGCCTTGGGCATCCTCCTGTCCACTTGGTGAAGTCAGTTTCCTACTCATTCCATAGCTGGGGGCAGATGAAGGGCCAGCTCCTCGCTTAAGGTCCGGCAGCCTTCATTTGGTTTAGCTTTGCGGGTGAGGACCCCATCCCACTGTCGGAACAGATGTGATGCACAAGTGCCACCATTTCTTGTAGCCAGTGCTGCTAGGATGGTTTACACCTGCCTTCAGGCTGAAACTGCTGCTATATGTCTTGTATATAATTTTACACATGCCCATTTTTTCCAGGTATCAACATCTCTAAATGCATGTAGAAAGAGGGACAGGTGGGAGAAACCCGGGGCCTTCACTCTCAGAGTCAGTCTATATGAAGTAAGGCCACAGACGCTTTTCTTCTAGATGTTTGGGCTTTTACAAATGTATCCACTTTTCTACTGAGTAAGAAACTCTTGGGGAAAGGCCAGACAAATTTTTTTTTTTAACTTTTTATTTTGAATAATTTCAAACCTACAGAACAGTTACAAAAAATACAAACCCCACACAGAAAACTCCAGCACCCCCAGCCCTCCAGATACACAGATTCTCCAATCCTAATTTGTTGCCACCTTTACCATATCATTCTTTCTATCTGGCTATCCCTCCCTCCCTCCCTCCATCCGTCCAAGTTCTCAGTGTTTGCTCAAAGGCCGCTCTGCTCCTTCTGGAACTGGACCAAGGATCTGCACTGGCAGTGTGGTTTGGCTCCGGGGTCAGGGGTGAGGGAGGGGCGGGAGAGGAGCCAGCAGATCCTACGGCTTTTAAGTGGCTTTTTTCTGATTCAGCACTCACCCTGTTTCTACAGTCCTTTAGCTGTTTTCTGGAGCTTTGAGAAAGATGTTTCTGCCAGTGCTTTCTGGCTGCTCCTGCTTCTGCTTGGGGGGCGCTCTGGGTCTCCTCACTCTGCCGTCCTGACTGGGTGGGTGGGTGTGCAGGCACTGTGTTTTCGCAAGCCCTTCAGGCGGCTCTGCGCATGCTGAGGTTTGTAAGTGCCCCTTCTCTCAAGAGTATCAGCTTTGGGGGTAGAAAAGAAGAAGGCTGGCTGGAAGGACAAATATTTATAGAAATGATCTCAGGGTTTTTGATAGGGCAGTCTCGTCTGAGAATCGCTACACCAAACTGCTTCCCTTTTTTCTGCTTTGAGGCTCGTATCCCATGTCACCAGCTGGTTTTGTTCTTAGTAACCATCTGCCAACTGGTATCATTAGCATTTCCAAAGAAAATTTTACGTTGGACCGATTTTCATCTACCAGGGAAATAGAGATCACGGTACACCATCACAATGGAATTTGGTGACAGGAAGTAGTTTTGGCAGTTTCTCTTCTCTGTAAACTCTGGGGACGGAAGCTATCAGAGGCATCAGGCCAAAACAATCTACATCTGTGTGACATCTGCTTCTCACCACAATATAACCTGATGGACGCAGAATCAATGAGAACTAGTGCAGCTCGATAACTGGCCATTCTTTTAGACTGGTAATACTGACATTTGCTATTGCAAAGAAGAAACTTTAAATTGTTTTAAATCTCGTAATTTTCATGGAGACCTTTAATGACTGAGGTAAGCCTCTCAAATAAGAAGCCTAACAAGCGTCCTTAGTCAGAAATTTCAGTTCTAATAGAGTGAACCTTTTACGCTGGCAGAGGACAGCCTGTTCCGCTAGTTGGCATTATGTTGATTGCACCAAGTGTACAGCTGTAACCCAGCAACACCTGTGCAAAATCCAGAAAAACAGGACAGAGACCGACAGCCACCAGCCCAAGCTGTGTGCTCAGCATGCACGCCTCACATCTCTTTTTTTCACCTTCCCTGCCTTCTTTTTCTTACCAAATTTTCTACCACTTGCAACATAACATCTTGTAACAAGAAAATAAAAATATTTGCTCACAAATGCCTTGCTTTTTATGTAATAGAAAGTAACGTGTGAAAAACGTTAAAGTTTGCTGTACTTAAATGCAACAGAAGTTCCTGTAGGAATGATCTGTTAGGTGAACTCTACCTGGTACTACCTGTGTGATAGCTGGGTAGTCTGGGACTTATTGCATACAAAAGACCCACTCTGTGAAAGTTATATTTTAGCTTTTGAATACTCTTGGCCTGAAAAATGACATTTGCTAAATGATAACCTTCATGCCAAAGGGAAATGATAAAAGATTGAAATTTAGATCTAACTGAAGAAATAAAAAGAACGTGAAATGGTAAATAAGTGGGTAAATATAAAATAACATGTATTCTTTAAACAGATAATTTTCTTGAAAATAGTTATCTGTTTAAAGCAAAAAATAATAACACTAAAATGATGTTTATAATGCATACAGAAATAAAGCTTATGAGAATAATTGCACAAAACTTGAGGGGAGGTAAATGGAATTATACTGTTTTAATGTGTGAGATTATAAACTTGTGAAATGGGAGGTAAAAAGAGTTGTGGTAGTCTGAATAATAGCCCACAATTAATCCCCAGAACCTGTGAATATGTTAATTAACATAACAAAAGGAACTGTGCAGATGTAACTAAATTAAGGACCTTGAGTTGGGAAGAACATCCTGGAGAACCCACATGGGCTCAATGTGATCACAAGGGCCCTTATAAGTGGGAGGCAAGATGATAAGCAGAGAGAGAAGATGTAAGGAAGGAAGCAGATGTCAGAAAGAAGAGAAGATGCTGCACTTGCTGGATTTACAGATGAATGTACAGTCCATGAGTGAAAAAAATGTAGTTGGCTTCTAGAAGCTGTAAAAGGGAAGGAAATGGATTCTCTCCTAGATCTTTTAGAAGGAATACAGGCCTTCCAACCCACTGATTGAAGCTCAGTGAAACTGATTTCAGACTTCTGACTTCCAGAACTATTTAAGATATTAAAATCATGTTGTTTAGAGCAACAAAGTTTGTGGTAATTTGGTATAACAGCAATAGGAAATGTGCACACATGTTGAGTGTGGAGGGTCAGTATTCCCAAGCCTCTCTAATTTTGAGGGATGCAACATTTAAACCCTGTTTCTCAAATATGTTGAATGTGAATTTAGAACTGTGAAATATGAGGTGTGAAGTATGGAGTGTGATATGTGAAAAGGGAAAGTAGTGATTCAAGACTCTGACAAAATAAGAATGTATAATATTAGCCTTAGAGTGAACTCTAAAATACTAATATAATGTGATTTGGCTAAGAATGTAAGAGTTAAAATAGAACATTAAAATACATTTGATTAACCAAAAATAAAGGAGGGAAAGTAACAACAGAAAAAAATTACATTGAAAACAAAGAATCAAAAGCAAATAGCAAGATGTTAGAGTTAAATCAAACTGCATCAAAAATTACATTAAATGTAAATGAACCAATTACAGGGCATCGAAATTCATGAAGGAAAAATAGAATTAGTTAAATAAGCAAATTTACAATTACAATTGGATATTTTAACAGTCCCTTCACAGTAATTGATAGGCCATGATGACTACTTAGTGAGGATATAGAAGATTTGAAAACACTACAATCACCTTGATTTAATTGATGTATATAAATCATTAAACACAATATCTTCAAAATACATATTCTTTTGAAGTGCATTTGGAACATACAGATTATATGAGGACAATAAAAAAGCCTTAGTGAATGGCCAAGTATTGAAATCAAAACACATTCTCTGATCAGAACAGAGTTAAATTAGATAGCAATAGCATTGAGACATCTGGGTAATTCCCTAATGTACAGAATTTAACAATATCCCTCAGGTTAAAAGAATAATAATGAGGAAGATTTTAAAAGTTTTTAAACTAAATGATAATGAAAATATCAAAATTTGTGGGATGCATCTAGAGCAATATTAAAAGAAAATATATAGCTCAAAATGCTATATTAGGAAAAAAAGGCTTAAAACTAATAATCCATATTTCTACCTTAAGAATCAAGAATAGGATGAACAAATTAAATCCAAAGTAAATAGAAGGAAGTAACTAATAAAAGTAAGAGTGGAAAATAATGAAATAGAAAACAGACGAACAATTGAGGAAATAAACTTAAAAGTTAGTCTTAAAAATCTACAATATTGCTAACCTCTAAGAAGAAAAGAGAGAGATGACATAAAGTATCAGGAATGAAAGAAGATTTACCACCTCAGATCCTATAGAAGTTAAAAAGATAGCAAGGACATATTATGAAAACCTTTATGCCAATAAATTTGACATCTTTGATAACATGGATAAGTTGTCTGACAGATATATATTACCCAAACTGATGTACACAAAACAGAAAATCCTTTATTATGTTTAAAAATCGGATTTTTAATAACAACATTTCCACGAAGAAAACTCCAGGTCCAGACAGTTTCTCTGATGAATTCTATCAAACAAGAATTCTATCAATCAATTAAGAATGCAAAAATGGCAATTGTACACAACCACTTTCAGGTAATAGAGGAGGAAGGAACAATTTCCAACTCAATTTTTGAGGCAAGCATATTTCTGTTATGAAAGACTTACAAAGAATTTCCAAGAAAACAAAGCTACACACCCATATTCATTATCAACATACTCACAAAAATCCTTACCAAAATATTTGCAAATAATAAAGAATATACGTACATATTCTCCCTCCCTCCCTCCCTCCCTCCCTCCCTCCCTCTCTCTCTATCTATCTATCTATATAAAATGGTCGAGTGGTTTTATTCCAATTAGACAAAGCTGGTTTAACATTTAATAATAGGTCAATGTAATTCACTGTATTAAGAGAATAGAGGGTCCTTGCAATCTGAGGCAGAGTGGGCATCACCAACCCCAAATCCTCAAGACTGAGGACTAAACAAACATAAGGGGGAATGCAACCATGGACAAAGTGAACTTATTAATATTGTAGTAATGAAAAAACACATAACATTGATATAAAGATAGTGGTTACCAGAGGTTCTGAGGAGAGGGGGAGGGAGTAGTAGGTGGAACATAGGGCACTTTTAGGGCATTCAGATCAAGTGTAAAGCACAGTGTAAATTATAGACCTTCGTTAGTAACAGTGCTTCAATATTTATCGTAAATTGTAACAAATGTACCTCACAATTGAAAGATGTTATTAATAGGGGAATATATGGAGGAGGAGGGAGTAGGGTATATGGGAACCCCACATATATATGTGAGAGGTTGAGAACTTACAAAACACGCACATGTATTTTCATACAACACCCCTCCACCAACACATTACGTTGCTGTGGAACATTTGTTACAGATTATGAAGTAATATAGTCAGACTATTACCACTAACTATGGTCTATACTGTACATTTGGCATATTTCCCCCCCTATTATTAACAGTACATCTTTGGCATTGATGCAAGAATATTGCAGTATTGCTGTAAATTATAGTCCATAAGTTACATTAATTATATGTTTCCTGTGCTTCTTACCACCTTGCAATAGTAATGTACATTTGTTCTAGTTCATAGAAGGACATCCTTGTATTTGTACTATTAACCACAATTCTCATCCACCTCTGGATTCAGTATGTTATTCAGTCCCTAGATTACTCCCTAGCTTTCTTTCAACTGGCATTTACATCCCTAAAGTACCCTGTTCAGCCCTAATCCCATCTGTAAACCAGCTGCATTGGTTCTACTCATTATAATGTGTTACCATCAACTCTATCCATTTCCACACTTTCATAGTCAAATTAATTAATTCTTCTACATACATTAAGTATCAGTACACATTCTCAGTCCTCTTCTTATCTCCTAATAACCTATACTCTAGGTTTTAATTCCATGCATTTATTCTTCATATTTATTTCATGCAATATTTGTCCTTTTGTGTCTGGTTTATTGCACTTAACATAATGTCTTCAAGGTTCATCCATGTTATCATGTGTCCCAATTTCCTTTCTTCTTTAAGCGGCATAGTATTCCATTGTATGTATATACCACATTTTGTTTATGCATTCATTGGTTGATGGACACTTGGGTTGTTTCTATCTTTTGGCAATTGTAAATAATGCTTCCATGAACATCAGTGTGCAAATGTCTGTTCACTTCACATCACATCCGTTCTTCTGGATATATTCCTGGTAGAGGAATTGCTGGATCATATGGCAGTTCTATATTCAGCTTCCAGAGGAACTGCCAAACTGTCTTCCACAGAGGCTGTACCATTCTACATTCCCACCAACAGTGAAGGAATGTTCCTATTTCTCCACATCCTCTCTGGCATTTATTGTTTTCTGTTTTTTCAAATAATGGCCATTCTGTGAGGTGTGAAATGATATTTCATTGTTGTTTGGATTTACATTTCCCTAATAGCTAATAATTTTTTTTTTTTAATAGCTAATAATATTGAACATTTTTTTCATGTGCTTTTTGGTCATTTGTATTTCCACTTTGGAGAAATGTCTATGTAAATCTTTTGCCCATTTTTAAATTGGATTGCTTGCTCTTTTATTGTTGAGTTGTAGGATCTCTTTATATAGAGTGGAACTCAAAACCTTATTGGATATGTGGTTTCCAAATATTTTCTCCCATTGAGTGGGCTGCCTTTTCTCCTTAGTGAAGTCCTTTGAATCACAAAAGTGTTTTAGTTTGAGGAGGTCCCATTTAGCCATGTTTTCTTTCATTGCTCATGCTTTCAGTGTAAGGTTTAAGAATCCACCACCTACCACAAGGTCTTGAATATGTTTCCCTACATTTTCTTCTAGGAGCTTTATGGTTGTAGATTTTATAGTTAGGTCTTTGATCCATTTTGACTTAGTTTTTGTTTAAGATATGAGATAGAGGTCATCTTTCTTTCTTTTGGCTATGAATATCCAGTTCTCCCACCACCATTTGTTGAATGGAATGTTCTGCCCCAGCTGGGTGGGTTTGACAGCCTTGTAAAAAAATCACTTGACCATAGATGTGAGGGTCTGTTTCTGAATGATCAATTTGGTTCCATTGGTCTATGTGTCTATCTTCATACCAGTACCATGTTGTTTTTACCACTGTAGCTAGGTAATACAATTTATTTCTAGAAGTGAGAGACTTCCAATGTTTCTCTTCCTTTTTAAGATGCTTCTGGCTATTCAGAGCCCCTTACCTTCCAATTAAAATTGATAATTGTGTTTTCCATTTATTTAAAAAAATGCTTGTGGAATTTTATCAGGATTGCATTGAATCTGTACATCAATTTGGGTAGAATTGGCATCTTAATATTTAGCCTTCCAACCCATGAGCACAGAATGTTCTTCCATTTATTTAGGTCTTTTAAAATTTCATTTAACAATGCATTGTAGTTTTCTGAATACAAGTGCTTTAAATTCTTGGTTAAATTTATTCCTAAATATTTTATTCTTTTAGTCACTACTGTAAATGAAATTTTTTTCCTGGCTTCGTCCTCAGATTGAGCATTACTAGTGTATAGAAACACTATGATTTTTGCTTATTAATCTTGCATCTTTCTACTCTGCTGAAATTGTTTATTAGATCTAACAGCTTCTTTTGTAGATTTTTGGGGACTTTCTAGGTATAGGATCATATCATTTGTAAATAGCTGAAAGTTTTACTTCTTCTTTTCCAATTTGGGTGACTTTTATTTCTTTTTCTTGCCTGATTGCTCTAGCTAGACCCTCTAGCACTATATTGAACAACATTGGTGACAGTGGGCATCCTTGTCTTGTTCCCAGTCTCAACGGGAAAGCTTTCAGTCTTTCACTATTGAGTACAATGTTAGCTGTGGGTTTTTCATATATGGTCTTTATCATGTTGAGAAAGTTTCTACAATTGCTGTCTTTTGTAATATTTTTATTAAGAAAAGATGCTGCATTTTGTCAAATGCCTTTTCTGCATCAATCAATAGGATCATGTGATTTTTCTTCCTTGATTAATTAATGTGGTATATTTATTACATTGATTGATTTTCTTGTGTTGATCCACCCTTGCATGCCTGGTATAAAACCCACTTGATCATGATGAATGATTCTTTTAATATATTGTTGGATTCGACTAGCAAGTATTTTGTTGAGCATTTTTGCATCCATTTTCATTAAGGAAGTGTGTCTGTAATTTTCTTTTTTCATAGTATCTTTATCTGGCTTTGGTATTAGGGTGATATTGGCTTCATAGAATGAGTTTGGTTGTTTTCCTTCTTCAGTTTTTTGGGAGAGCTTGAGTAAGATTGGTATTAAATCTTCTTTGAATGCTTGGTAGAACTCACCTGTGAAACCATCTGGTCCTGGGCTTTTCATTTTGGGGAGTTGCTTGATGACTGTTTCAATCTCTTTACTTGTAATTGGTTTGTTGAGGTTTTCTATTTCTTCTAGAGTCAGTGTAGGTTGTTTGTACATTCCTAGAAATTTTTCCATTTCATCTACATTGTCTAGTTTGTTGGTGTACAGTTTTCATAGTATCCTCTTATGATCTCTTTTATTTCTGTGGGGTCAATAGTAATGTGCCCATTTTCATTTTTTAGTTTTTGTTAGGGTAGGCAAAGGAGTAAACAGTTTATTAAGAAACAGGAAAAGAAGAAAGCACACAGCCTCAGACACAGGTACAGGCATGCTACAGAGTGAGTTGCATTCGTGGGGCCCTGAGTTAGGCCTTTTTAAGACCTTTCCTCCTCTCCTTTCCTAATTTTGGGGAGGGGCCCCAGCTGTTTGCATTCAGAATGGTTGCCTTACAACCCACCTGTTAGCTCTCAAGGGACCAATGAGGGGGCCTCTTGTTTGGAGTTACCTGGGACCAATGGGGAGGCCTGTTTGGAGTTAATCAGGGCTTCCTCTTGAGCCCAGGGTTTAGTGGGGTCATCCTTCTCTCTGGGGGTTTTCAGGCGGGGTCTCCTGGGCATCTTCTCTGCTGGGTTCCAGCTGCCTTCCCTCTTTCCCTATACTGACCTGCCTCAACTTCCCCCTCAAACAGTTCACACCCTATTCTTCATGGTCATTCCTCGGTAGCTGCTTCCTGCGGGTCAGGAGCAGTAGACCCTGCCTGATGGGGTGTGAAGCTCTCTGCTGTTCTACTGAGGTGGAGGGAAGGTGGGTCCAGCACCATGGCTGGAACTGGATGAAATCCCCACATGACTACTACCTTGTTCTGGAAGGCATTGGCTCAGTCTTCGTCAGGTTTCGGGAGCATTCCTTGCCTCTGTCTCCTGCCATGGCTCGCCAAACACGTTAGTGGAGCACTCTTGGTTTCTGGGTTCTTAGCTATGTCACATAAAGGAATTTAAGGACATGCCGAAGGGTAGGCCAGGGAGTGAAGAGTTTATTAAGAAACAAGAAAAGAAGAAAAGCACACAGCCCCAGACATGGGTGCTGATGTGCGACTGGTGAGACGTGGCCATTTTTTATTTCATTTATTTGCATCTTCTCTCTTTTTTCCTTGTCAGTCTAAGTAAGGGTCTGTTGATTTTGTTAATCTTGAAGTACCAGCTTTTGGTTTTGTTGATGCTCTCTATTGTTTATTTTGGTTCTCAGTTTCATTTATTTCTGCTCTGATCTTTGTTATTTCATTCCTTTTGCTTGCTTTGGGAATAGCTGTTCTTTTTCTAGTCCCTCCAGCTGTGTAGTTAGGTCACTGATTTTTAGCTCTTTCTTCTTTTTTAATATAAGCATTGAGGGCTATAAATTTCCCTCTCAGCACTGCCTTCACTGCATCCCATAAGTTTTGATATGTTTTGTTCTTGTTTTCATTCATCTCAATATATTTATTGTTTTCTAGCTATTACTTAGAAATAAAGAGGAATGAACTCCTGATAGATACAACACTGATGATTTTTTTATACATTTTTGTGAGAGAAGTCAGTAAAAAGATAAAGTGTATCTATTCATGATTCCTTATATATGAAGTTCTGGACAGGCAGATCTAATCTATGCTAAAAGAAAAGTCTTTGCCTCTGGAAGTTGGGTGTGGGCAGCTGGGGTTAATCAAGAAGAGGCTCTAGGCAAATTTCTGAGGTTTTGAAAATCTCTATCTTGATAGGGGTAAGATTACCTGTATGTATGTGTTATATCTGCTAGACATCAGAAGGTTCATGCTGGAACAGGGCAAAGTGTTGGAGGATTGTGCGTAAACTTCTTTTGCCATGAAGTCATTCGTAACAGGGGATTCTGCAGGAGAGCAGGACCTTGTAAAAATGAATGTGCATTTCCTGTAGCAGTTGCTTGCAATGTCGCTATATCACACCTCACCTTGCTTTGCCAGGTGCTATGACTGATGCTACACAATGGGTTGACTTAAACAATAAGAATTTATTGGTTCGCAGTTTTGTTTTCTTTACAAAGATTTATTTATTTATCCCCCCCCCCATTGTTTTGTGCTCACTGTCTGCTCTCTGCGTGTTCTCCTGTGTCTGCTTGTCTTCTCTTTAGGCAGCACCGGGAACCGATCCCGGGACCTTCTGGAGTGGGAGGGAGGCGCTCAGTCTCTTGCACCATCTCAGCCTGGTCTCTTGTCGTCTCTCCTCTGTCTCTTTTTGTTATGTCATCTTGCTGCGCCAGCTCTCCACTCAGGCCAGGAGTCTGAAGCATTGTGGCACTGGCTGCTGGCAATCCTTGCCGTCCCCTCTGCCTGTTGTCACAGGCCATGTCCTTTCTTTCCTTCAGTTCTTTGGGTTTCCACTGACTTCCAGGTTCTCTATTTGTTACTTCCTCCAACTTCTGGCTTCTGGTTTCTTCTCTCTATAAGGCCTCCTGTTTTTGTTTTTTCTTTTCTTTTCTTAGTTTGTTGGACAATATTTAATTCAGCTAAGAGTGTCGTGTTACAGAGTTTTTTTATTCTTTGTGTTTAGCTTTATGGTTGGTTATTGGGAAAAGCTTTCATTACCTGAAATGTTTTGAAATGTGTTTTGTTGTCTTCTCAGAGTAGCTTTGTGCTTCGTTTAAAGAGTTTCTAATTCAGGAGCATCTTCTGATGGTATAGTGAAGTGTAATTTCTTTCATGGATGACATTGTTTTGTTTGTGGTGGAGAGAGAAGGGTAATGAATTATGTTCTTTATTTCACTTAATTTAAAATTTTACTTTCGTTTTTGCCCTCACTACCACATTCCTAAAAGGTTTCCAACACGTTGCTACAGCTCTCATCCTCCCAGAAGCGACGTTGCTCCCTCTGCTTCCGCCCACTTTCTAGCCGCTTTCCTGCGGTTGGTGTTTGGAAGTAACAAATATGAGACCAGTGTCTAGGACTCGATCCCTTAACGCTGGACTTTGCCTTCTCAGGGCGTATGTTTCCTGCTTCATCTTAGGCCTTGGCTTGCCTTTCCTGTCTTCAAGGGTCTCTTGAGCCTCCCCTCCACGCTTTGCTCACCTACAGTCCAGGGGCGGATGGAGATCCAGCGGTCTCTCGGCTGGAATTTGGGGCTTATTCCTTTACTTGTAAGAGCTTTGAAATGCATGCTATGCGCTGTCTCCTAGGAATGCTGATGGAATGGGCTAGGTTTCTTTTATTTGCAAGCTGCTGATCATATCTTTGGGGAGGAGGAGTAGAAAGATATATTTAGGTGTCTTCCTTAACCACCCATAGCCTTGCCTAAGGTAACAGCCAATTTTAGTAAAACAATGCTGTAAATTTTAAGAGGCTTTTGGGCATTTTAATTGATGCTTTATCACTTAGGGCCAAATGCTGCAGGGCAATTTCAGAAGAAGCCAATTAGTTTTACATATTTTATTTGAAATCTCAAACAATCATTCAAATTATTTAAGTATCAATAATGTCCTCAATTATAAAGTAAGTATTATAACAGAGCTTAACTCATAGGGTTGTTGTTCGGATTAAATGAGTTTGTCTAGGTAAAGTTCTTCCAAGAGCGGGTCTGGCACATAACAAATGGTGTGAGCGTTTACTTTTCTTCATATTGTTGCAAGCAGTGAACCCAGTTTACTGAATCACTTATAATCAAATACATGAAATCTGAATTTCTGATAACACACAACTTAAAATATTTTCTAAAAATAATCTGTTAACAGTTAATCCAGATGGAAAAAAATGACCTTTCTCAAGTTAATTGTTTATGGAAGTTTTTTTTCCCAAATGCAAATCATTTTCTTCTATCTTCCATAACACAAGTTCTACGGAAAAGAATGGAACAAATTAGTTTGTAGTGTTGCCGTTTGTCTCCTGAGCTGCTCCTCTTAGTTTTGGTAGCTGGGCATCTCTCCTCACGCTTGTCTGCTTCTCTAGGTTATTTTATTCCCTTTGCTCCTTGTCACTGTGAGAGCCAGCAGGCCTTGTCTGCCAGTCCTGGGACAGAGTAAGAGAGACCAGGAGAGTAATCAAGCTTGCAGTGTCATAGTGCCACAATGCAATGGGCTTCTTAAAAAACACACACAACACAGGGAAGCAGCCAGTAAACACACCATTTTGAACTGCATTTAGATTGGCCCTGGGGACAGAAATCTTTCTAAGTATTATACAAACCCAGAAAGCATAAAAATTGACTGTATTAAAAGCTGAGACCTCTGCAACATAAACCCCTAAACAAAATTAAATATTAATAAAAATCTGGAAAAAATTGTCACGTAAATTACAGGCCTGATAATAAGATTCTTAATATTTTAAAAGCTCTTATAAAACATTCTAAAACAAATAAAAATGTCTCAATAGAAAAGTGGAATAATCAATATAGACAATGCACAGAAAAAATGCATATAACCACTAAATGTGACTATATTAATAATCTCACAAGTAATTAAAAATGCATATTTAAAACACTGTGCCATCTCTCCTATAGAAATAGAAAAATTGAAAGGCTGATAAGGGTAAAGTGAATTGGGTATTCTTATACACTTTTGGTGAGATAAATTGAAATTCCTTTCTTGAAGACAATTTGCAACATGTATATTTAAAGAATTCTATCCTCTGATCCAATTACTTTGTTCCTAAGGAAATAATACTTCTAAGCAGGATATATATTTCTGGAAAGTCATTATAACATTGCAATAAATAAATAAATAAATAAATAAACAAACCAGCACAATCATATGTCCATCAATATGGAATCCATTAAATATATTACAGGATATCCATACACAACCCAAACGTCTGCCTCTGTCGCAGCAACCGCTAGTTTCAGCTCTGCCTCGTATTGTGGGAGCAGAGGCGCACCCCGGCTTTTCTGCACCTGCACCTCTGCCATGAGCCACCAGCCGGCTGCCGCCCTGCCTGACCTGCCACCCCAGCCCCTCAATAGAGGCTGCCCTCTCTTTCCAGTCCTAGAAAAGGGTTGTTGAGGGCAGGCCATACCTCCCTTTACCACTTTAGTCCTTATTCTTTGAAAACGCTGCCACACTACATAAAGTGCCTAAAAGGGTGCAGTTAATGAACTATAATACAGAAAAAAAAAAAGTCCGACTCTGCACTATTTGACGTTTCCCTTAATCCTAGGGAGAAAGCAACCCAAAGTTAAAACTTTCCTGAGACGTTCCCTTGTGGCCACAGCCCTATTTCTTACCCAGCTCCTCTAAGAAAAATAAATAAATAGAGTAAAAATACACGCAAAACATAACAAAAAGTAAAAATCCATTTTTTCAAACTAATGCGATTATCCCACCCAGAGAACTGCCCTCTGGCAAGCCCTGCCCCTCCCCCAGGAGGAGTCCCCTGGCAGGGCCCCAGGGGGCAGGGCCCCGGGATGGCAGGGGTCCCCCCCCCCCGGGGTGGAGCGCTCTGTCAGCAGAAGTCACAGGACAGCTGCCCGTCCTCCGCAGCGTGGGCGTGGAAGCTGATCACACTCGTGCACACACCCACACAAGACAAATACTGATTTTCATAGAACAAACAATCTAAACTCAAGAGAACGAGACTTTTCTTCACTGAGCACACACTTTTAAGGTGCCCCTTTCAGGAAAGGGTAAGTAATCCACGTTCTTTTGCAGAGCAGTCCTGTGTTCTTCCCTCCTGCTTTCAAGTTTTGCTCCTTCGAGCCCCCCACCCCGACCCCAGAACGACAAAGGGCTCCTTCCTGACTTGTGCGTCTCCCAGTGAGCAGTCCCTTCGCTGAGGAACACCTGACTGAGGACTTGGTGTCACCCCTTGAAACTTGATTTAGGGGAGCAGATGTGGCCCAAAGCGTTGAGCACCTGCTTCCTACGTGGGAGGTCCCAGTTGTGGTGCCTCCTAAAAACAACACAAACAAGGAGCAAACAAAGGAAAACGTGGGAGCATGTGCCCCTGTGGTGGCTGGGCGTCAGCTCCCCCCAGTCCCCTCAATCCCGGGTCAATCCCCGGCCACGGTGCCAAAAACAAACAAACAGAAGGGATATTGAGAGGAGTGGTTTTATTCTCCCAACTTCACAGTCAAGTAAATGTTTTTATACTGTTAAAATAAATGAAGATATCCCTGAAGTGTCTGCTATGAGGGAGAGGGAGGGAAGATGGGCAAGGAAGGGAGGGAGAGAGGGAGGAAAGGAAGGGAGGGAAGAGAAAAAAGAAAAAAGAAGGAGGGAGGGAAAATGGGGAAGGAAGGAGGGAGGGAGGAAGGAAGGGAGGAGTAAAAAGGAAAGAGGGAGGGAAGGAAGGAAAGAAAGGGAGGGAAAGAAATGACGGACGCCATGGTACGAGCTTTTATATTTCAATATGTAACTCCATATCTATTTGTTGATGATCACGTACACGCTTATATAATCCTGAACACAGAAGCCTATGAATACATGTATACATGAGTGAATGTGGATTTGCTTCTGAAGGAATACAGATCAGTTAATAGGAGTGCGTAGCGCTAGGAACCACTCCTACAAAATTCCACCCTCGTAACGATTCCAGCCTGCGCGCTGCATGTAGCAAAAGCAGTCTCTTCACTGGCTCGTGATGGCGTTCCCCAGTCATCAGGGAAAAGGTGGGCAGAAAGCATTAGCATCTGGGTCTCACTATGGGGTCTGAATTTCAGGAGCAGGATTTCAGTCCCCAAAAGAACTAAGGTCAAAGCAGAATCCCAACCCAAGGATAGGAGTTTCCAAGAACAGAAGGGAAAAATCAAACCTAGCAGACGACGACAAGGAGCAAACGAAATCTGAGTTACAGCCCCCAGCCTAACTCGAGGCCTGGTGGTTCCAGGGTCCTGGAGAGGATGAACTGTGCGTAGTGGGCGAGTGAGCCCAGCTGTGAAGCTTTACGGACTGAAGAAGCAGGAAATAAATAACAGTAACAGTGGATTAAGACGCGCAGACCCAGATCTATAAACAGATTTAAAAGCCATGCAGAGCAGGAATGTGCAATCCTGCACACTTAGATTTTAGAAGTCATGTGAGTTGTGCTGCTGCCTTCAGTGATTTATCCTCTCCAGAGCTGTTAGGGCTCTTATCTTTCAGCTCGTCGTGCCTGAAGTTCTGGAGCTCTCTCTAGCTCTTCCGCATCTGCCATGTGCCCAGCCCGTCACGAAGCAAGCCCTCCACCCAGGCTAGGCTACTGCACCTTCTGGAAGGGCTGTGAAAGTTCTGGTAATTGTGTTCTCTCATCTCCAGCCCAAAGGACACTGCCTGAGAAAGATACTTTCTCAGATACCCTGAGTCTAGTTTCTCAATAAACAAAAGTCCAAACCCCTCTGATATTTCAGCCCTCGATAAAGTGTCTCAAACTGACTCCCCAGCCTCGGTCTTGCCATGAAAACTCCCCGTCAGTTCAGACGGGTGTGTCTGCCCCTCATTGTGCAGCTGTGTGTTTATTTAACACTGACCATGACCTGCACGCATCCGCTTTAAAGGAGGCTTGTTCACCTATAAGATCTCTTCTAGTTCTAACATTGTTTGATTGAATGGTTGATTGATTCATTAATTTTTAGTTCAAACCATGCCCAGGCATTATGTTTATCTTGGCGATGACAACAAGTTGTATGACCTTTGTGGAATTTGGAGTTTAGTGTTTCTTTCATTTCTTGTCATTAAAAAAATAACAATTTATCTAGCTGGGGTGATGGAAAATTTTTGGTAATGGACGGTGGTGATGGTAACATAATATTGTGAATATAATTATCAGTACTGAATTATATTTTTAAATGTGGTAAAAGGGGAAATAATAGGTTGTATATATGTTATTAGAAGAAAAATTTGAAAAATGACTGTACAACACTGTGAACTCTAATGTAAATCACGGACTAATATAGTTAATAGTATAATTAATTTAATATTCTTTCATTTACGGTAACAATTGTACCACACTTATGCAAAGTGTTAATAATAGGAGAGGGATATGGGAACTCTGCATTTTTTGCATGATTTTTCTGTAAACCTAAAACTTTTCTAATGAAAAATAGGTGAACATATTTTAAAACAAGTTTTGTTGTTTTCTCTGAACGTATAAAGATAGGATATAAAGCACAAGAGCGATTTTAGAATTGCGGAGTGTCACTGTACTTTGTGGTCAAGTCCCTTACTTTATACGAGAGATGGGCAGGGAGCGCAGCTGAGGACAGACTGGCCTCCGTGCTTCCTGTCCATTTTGTCTGCTGTCCTTGTTGTCTGCTCATTTTTTTTCTCATTGTCTGCTCAGTTTTACTCATTGCCTGCTTGATGTTTTTGTTTGATGTCTGTTCATTGTCTGCTCATTGTTTGTTTGTCTTATTTAGGAGGTACGGGGAACCGAATCCCCTCATCCTTGGCCTGGTGGGTTGCCTCCTGAGGCTTTGTAGAGAAAGTGAAACTGTGCATCAGATATTCATTTCTCTTCATTTTATGAATTCTAAATAAACATGTCATGGGTGGTACATTATTATCCAAATTGTATAGATTCTATAGCATTCACATCTTCAAATATAACGCTTCTGTATATTTACTCCAGTAACAAAGCAATTTTCACATAAATTTGTCAAAAAAGAGTGAATGGTAAGAAGGCTTACAACTCCAAAACTTGTCACAGATCACAATTTCAAGATAACTGTTCTTTTATAAAAATGGGAGAAATATTGAACAGCAAAATTTCAGAGTGGAATGCAAGTTAATATAATTCCATGCCACTAAACATGTTAGTGAGTATCAGAAAGTTTCACTAGCTAACTTATAACACATTTTAAAAGTTGAACTATCCTTATTCTATTAGAGATTGGGCAAGGTCTATGAAAAAGGTCAATCAAGGACAGACAAGAAGGTAGAAATATTCAGATACATTCAAAGTGTCAAGTGAAATTGGTAACTGAGATTGAACACAGAAATGAACATGAAATCATGAAATTTTACTGCCAGAAGGAGCCTTAGAGATGATCTGATTAAATCCTTAGTGAAGCAGGCAAAAGATTAAAAAAACAACTTTTCCATTAAGAGGTGATTCCACCCCACTCCCATCCCCTGCCACCATCACCACAATCTGTACTAAGGAAGAAATGTAATTCTTGCTGTATAATTTTATATGTCAAAAATAACTAAGTTAATTATGGTTATATAAAAATCATAAAAGAGAAATTTTCCTTGCTTTCTCTCTGTGTAGCATTTTACTGTACCTGTCTTTGTTAGAAAAAGATATGAAATGCTTGTCTGTGTGGGCAGAAAGAAAAACATATTTCCATGTTCAGAGAAAGACTTACAAATAATATTTTCTGCTCACAAAAGAAGCACATGCTTATTTAATAATATTTGAATAAAGGAGACATTCTACTTCGGAGAGGTGACCCTTTTCTTGACATTTATTATGCATGCTTTCACTGTTTTCTTTTTTTTACTTTCCACATGGCTGTTCAATGTAGTTGAATTCATGCTGTTTTACTTCTGCTTTGTGCTGAGGTGGGAGAGAGCAGGATGTTCAGGAGTGACAAAGAATCTACTTAGAACGGACCGTGGGTCACACAGCATGTGAAAGAGGGTCGTGGTCACGCCACGGAGGGCCGTGAGTTCCCACCACGTTGCAAAACTCCAGCAGACGGTACTTAAGCCAAGAAAGAGTAGCCTGTTCTGTTCTGCCCCACTCTGTGTGTGTTGACTTAGGGATCACCCCCTCTGGCCCCAAGTGCAAAGCCTGTTTACCGAGCCTGGAAGGGGGCCTTGTGGTTTGCCCGCCTGCAGAGCCCACCCTTCCACAGCGCAGTGACTCACTTGGGCACAGAGTCCCTGGTCACTGGCCCGGAGCAGAAACTCACTTGCCAACTTCCTTGGCATGTATCTTTCTCAGGGCAAGCTCCGTGGCCACGGTGAATGGCATGGTCCTCGCTGCTGTCCACTCAGCACCCAACACAGCCTGCCCCAAATCGCAGCAGCTGCCGCTCCAGCACATGTTTTACAGGCGGCCTATTTCAAGCACCTCCTCCCACCCTCACACTCTGGCACCAGATAGTCACCTAATAAATAACTCTAGGGAAAATGGGGAGACTGAACCGTGAGTGAGATTAGAATTTGAAAAGGTCTTCACCATAGTTCTATTTTGATTTTTTAAAAAATCAAATAGAATATCGTAACTGGCTATAATTACAAAGTAACACAGTACGTCCCCTGTCTTCTATAGTTTTCATTTTTAGATTAAAGCTGTATTTAAAAAGTGAGTTTTCATACAGGTTTCTTTTGAGATTATGGCTTAAGCATCTCCTATGCGTCTGAATATATTCAAGTCTGTAGAAAAGCAACCTTACTTTGTCTTCTATTACTTGTATTGTTATATTTTTAAGAAAACCCTCTAAACTCTGTCCTGGTGACCTTCATCAACCCACAAGCACTCTGAAGTGAGCAGGAGAGAAGAAATATGCTGAAATGGAAAGGGCAGAAAGAGCCAGATCCGCTCCTCGGAAGCTGTTACCTAAAGAAGGATTTTTCCGTGGCCTGGGTGCGTGGTGTGTGACTATTGCTGATATTTCAGTACTTGGGACTTTAAACGTCCGCCTGCTGTTCCTCATGAGGACAGTCTCACTCCCGGGGCAGCTTGTTGCCAGTGGTGATGCATGCAGCAGAGAGGCCCTCGGATTTCCCTGGTTCCGGGGGCTGCCTTCAGTAGATTGTTTTAGTGCAGCCAAATTGGCCACCAACAGATCAGTGTAAGAAATCCATTACTCGCACCGCGCTGCCAGGGCCCTGAACTCTCGAGGTCATTTTGCTGTAAAATAGCTCTGGCTTGATTTGAGGAAGTGTCAATTGCAGGGAGCCTGCCAGTGAGACAAGGCCTTTCTCAGGGGCTCCAACTGCAGGAGCAGAGCAAGGCTAACATTTAATAGTGAATTTCCATGGCTGTTAATTTCATTCAGGCTTCTTAGGGAGCCATTTATCATTTCATTCTTTAGTCTTGGTAAATGGGGACAAGTTACACTCAAGAGGCATGAAATGCACCGGGAAGCCTAAATCTAATCGGGAAACTACTTGGAAGCCCATATTTTACATCAATCTCAGTTGCCGATGCTTATCGACAAGAAAGGTATGTCGTAAAGTTAGTTTCAGTCATTACATGCCAGATCTACAGACCTCTTGGTTTTGCTTTCATTTGCTACATCAAACGACCTCGGTTTAATCAGAAAGCATCACACTTTCATAGATTCTTTAGAATCCCAGTATTCTCTCTTTGAAAGACCAGAGGCTACAGCTAGGAAAAAGGAGTGGAAGTTACAGGAAGATGGATTTGGGCTCAGTGTGGAGAAAGACTTTCTCACAATTAGGATTATTAAAACGGAATGGTGTGCCTTGTGAGGTAGTGAATTTCCTGCCTTTGAGACTTCAGTAGAAGGCTGGGCGTATCCAGGGGTGTCGCAGAATCTTGCTTTGGAAGGTGGAGCTAAACTGTCTCACGTGCTCCTGAAAGACCAAGCAGTGTGCACATCCTTTTTTTTTTTT
>JAKSZT010054547.1:1758383-1783213 GCA_026826555.1 Tolypeutes matacus
GCTTACAAAGGTCCACACAGTGGCACGTAGTAGGAGGTGGGGTCAGCGCAGGGGCTTACGAAGGTCCACAGTGGCACGTAGTAGGAGGTGGGCGTCAGCTCAGGGGCTTACGAAGGTCCACAGTGGCACGTAGTAGGAGGTGGGGTCAGCTCAGGGGCTTACGAAGGTCCACACAGTGGCACACAGTAGGAGGTGGGGTCAGCGCAGGGCTTATGAAGGTCCACATGGTGGCACGTAGTAGGAGGTGGGGTCAGCGCAGGGCTTATGAAGGTCCACACGGTGGCACGTAGTAGGAGGTGGAGTCAGCGTAGGGGCTTATGAAGGTCCACAGAGTGGCACGCAGTAGGAGGTGGGGTCAGCTCAGGGCTTACGAAGGTCCACAGTGGCACATAGTAGGAGGTGGGGTCAGCTCAGGGGCTTACGAAGGTCCACAGAATGGCACGCAGTAGGAGGTGGAGTCAGCTCAGGGGCTTACGAAGGTCCACAGTGGCACGCAGTAGGAGGTGGGGTCAGCGCAGGGCTTATGAAGGTCCACACAGTGGCACGCAGTAGGAGGTGGAGTCACCTCAGGGCTTACGAAGGTCCACAGAGTGGCATGCAGTAGGAGGTGGGGTCAGCGCAGGGCTTACGAAGGTCCACAGTGGCACGTAGTAGGAGGTGGAGTCAGCACAGGGGCTTACGAAGGTCCACAGTGGCACGTAGTAGGAGGTGGGGTCAGCGTAGGGGCTTATGAAGGTCCACAGTGGCACGTAGTAGGAGGTGGGGTCAGCTCAGGGCTTACGAAGGTCCACAGAATGGCACGCAGTAGGAGGTGGGGTCAGCTCAGGGGCTTACGAAGGCCCACAGTGGCACGCAGTAGGAGGTGGGGTCAGCTCAGGGGCTTACGAAGGTCCACAGAATGGCACGCAGTAGGAGGTGGGGTCAGCTCAGGGGCTTACGAAGGCCCACAGTGGCACGCAGTAGGCTCGTGTCGGAGAGCTCAGAGTCTAGGAGATTAGCTAAAAGCTCAGTAAGAAAGACTAAAGGCTTGAATTAAACAATTTTTTGGCAACGGAACGGGGAGAAACGGGAGACAGAGCACAAGGCCCTGCAGATGCCCGCGGTGGCTCGCTTAGGTAGGCGGTCAGGGAGTCCTCAGGGGAGCACGTGCTGCCGCTCACCTGCGCGGGGAGGCAGCGGCGGGGAGACCTGCCAGGCTTTAACCTACGAGCGTACAAGGAAATCAAAGGCCGTGGGGGTCTAGCCGGCCAGTTCCGATTTCTTTTCTCTGTGTTCTGTCTTTCACATTTGGCATCCCTGCCATTTGGAAAATGTCCCAGTGCCTGAAGCGACTGCTCACCATTTATCTCCTCCTTGCAACTTCTCTCCATTTTCACAATTAAATTCACCAAGTTATGCATTGTAGCTGTTTAAGTCTGCATAGTGCTGAATGTTTGGTAATAAAAATTATGCCTTTCTTCTGACCATAAGCAAAAAGCAAAATGATACAAAAGCAAAACCCAAACAAACAAATAAACCTACAGGAAAGGCACACAGAAATAAACCTTAAAGAAACCAGGAAAAGGTGCCACTGAAGCAATGCTGCTTGCCTTTGCCTCCACGGATTTTCTCTCAGGGTCTGCCAGTGAAAACCTATAGGTCTTTTACAATTAGCGGCAGGTCTTGGTCGACAGGTTAGACTGGATGCAATGAGTAAGAGTGAGGGGGGAGGTTTGGCTTTCGGGACTTCGTGTGAAGAGAGGTCACAGCGATTGTCAAGCTGAAAACATTGAAACATCATTTTGAAAGTTATATTACAGAAAGCAAGTTCAAGATGCTTAAAGAATAGCTTGATTCTATCAGACTTCTCGAACCTGTCATTAGCTGCCAGCTACCAGCATTAATAAAAGGAAAAGATTTTTTTTATTCCTTCAGTCAATCTTTAGTAAGTTCTATAAGTTTTTTAGGAACATTATTTCCCAGCAAGTATTTTGTTGAGACTCATAATTAGCAAACAGGTTTAGGAACATTATTTTCAGCTGAATGGGATTCAGTCTGATAGAGCTTTGAGATGTCACCAGTCAGGAATGTTGTTTTTGCTTTTCTCCCAGATGTGCTGGGGCTCGGAGCTAAGTTTGTGCTCTCCTGATCACCCTCTCGTGTGCTGGCAATTGCCTGTTTACCATCTGCTCCTGTCTTCTGCAGCCACCCCAGCCCTCGCTGTCTGGGCTCATTGTGTGCCCGTCACTGCAAGCGAATCAGCCAGTCGTGCGGAGCCCGCCCCCCCCTCCGTCCCTGGCCGTCTCTCCCTCCTCCTCTCTAATGCTTCCTCTGCTTTCCAGACTCAGCCCAGGTATCCCTGTCCCTGGCGCCTCGCCCTCTGGAAATCAGCGCTTGCCGTGACTGTTTCTCTCGAGGGCGGAGGTTGCACCAGCCGTTTTTTCCGTGGGGTTTGCCCTGTTCCCAGCACACGGGAGGACTGTGAAAGAGGAGCAAAGGAACCATAGGGAGCCCTCTATTTATCTGTGAAAAAGAAAGTGTGTATTTGGAAAATGGGCTCAGACACTGCTGCTGCATGACAAGTTAATTCATTTTCAGCTGTTCCCCACCTTCCCTTCCTGAGGCCTCTTCCTGCAGACCAGCCTCTGGTGCCTTCCTGCCACCTCTGGACATTGCTTTGTGCTCAGAAGGTGTCCATTTCTTTTCTCCCCACTAACGTTTCTATTCTGGGGTTCCTGTGATAATGCTAGCTCTCAGCAGAAGAAAGTCTCAAGTCACATAAAATAGAGAACTACTACTAATTTAATGATTAACTTTCTCAAATTGATTGAATTTAAAAAGAAGCTGTGTTAATCCTGAGAAATCAGGTTCTAATGGTAAGATTTGAGGTATCACCCTAAAAATATTTCGTGGTCCATCCATACAGCCCGCTCTGCACGCTGCTGATGTTCACCTTGGAACACGGCTGAGCATTAGGACATTCTTCTCTCAGCTGCAGCTCTGCCCCGGGCAGGCGGCCAAGTATTTGCTTTCTACCTTTCTTCCTCCTCTGTAGCCCCCCAAACCCCTGGGTCACGACGCAGCATGTGGCTTTCTTTACGTTGGTGCATCTGCCGAGCCCTTTCCGGCCTGAGGACAGGGCTCCTTCCAGGACTGCCGCCCCTCCTCTTGCACCCTGCAGGCCTCCCCTGGAGGGCCGCTTTCTCCTGGAAGCCTTCTCCAAAGTCCTCCGTGTGCTCCCGGCGCTCTTCCTTCCTTCTCTCCTCGTCCTGGGTGGAGGGCCGGGGCGGGGCGGCACAGCCTGGTAGGACACGGACTTGCGCCCCCGCTCGCTGGTTCCTAGCAGTGTGGTCCTGGTTACAGTTTCTTTGTGCCTCGGTTTCCTCGTTTGTGAAACTGAGATGATAGTAGGACTTATGAAAATTAGGTGACTTGGTGCATTTCAAGGGTTTAGAACATGCCTGGCTCACAATATGCAAATAGACGTGTGACGGTCCATATGTGTATTTAGCATGCGTATGTCCATATAAGGCTTTATTTTATTGTTTTTTTTTTTTTTTTTTTTTTTTTTGGTAATTCTCTCTTTCCCACAGGGAATGTGCTTTTCCTGATAGCAGTTTTGGGAGTGTGCCTGTTTTCCTCAGTATAATACACTTACAACGTGGGCAGTGTAGACGGGTAAATGACCTGCACAGCGGTGGGAGCTGGAAGCCCATTGCTGGCGGGGTCAGGTTCTGCCGCGGGAGGCAGAAAGGAGTTAGACCTTGCGTGGAAGCGGCTGTGCAGGCAGCCGATCCGGGCGGCTCCTTGGAGTTGGACCTGCAGCGGCAGGTGGAGCGGTTCCTGTGTGGCACGAGCCATGCATGGTCACAGGGCTGCAGCTTCCTGCACTTCCCCATGCCTGGGCGACATGCCCGTTCCTTCTCCCCATCCCCACTGTTGCTCCTGCAGTCCTCAGAAATTCTTGTAGTCCTCCTTGAGTTGAAGTACCTAGAGCAGTGTTTGCTTTACTAGCTGAAGCCTGAATAATAAAATATTACAGGAACTCAGAGGTTGCTTAGAATTTTGGAAAGCAGCCAGATAAATATGCTTCATTCATTCCCACTATTGGTGGAACTGTATGTTTATTTTCCTGTGCATTCTTGATTGGGCAAGAAACCTTATTAATTCATTCAACATATTTATCGAAAGGGCAGCCTACACCAGACACTCTATTAAGCGATGATAAATATGGTATTTATTAAGCTATGTGATTTTGCATGTGCACGCCTGATTTCAGGAGTTTCTGGATTACATAATAAGTAAAACATCAATGTAGCTTTTTGTTTTCCTATATGCTAGTAAGACCACTGTGGACTTAATTATGTGGAGCTGTTCTGGTTTCTTTACAACAGAAGCTACGTTCTCTTTCCTTTTCTTGAGTTCAACTACACTGTTGTACCTGCCTCCGTGTTCTCATTCCTTCTGATGAAAAACCGTAAGACTGATATAATTCCAGATAAAATGTCAACGTAACTAATCAATGGGCATATTAGAAACTTCTTTCAGGACAAAATTACTAACACTTGTCACAAATAGGTAATTGAAATGATGTTTTATGGTGGAAATCTACCAGTCCTGCTAGTGCATCAGTGGAACCGTGTTATATGTTTGGAAACTGGATACTTTATGTTAGAAGCAGTTAATTTTAAGTGTATAAATATATCAGGAAATTTTATTCCTTTTCAAAATGAAGACAACCCTTTCCTGAAAAGACAATTTTCCGTTAAATACTGTTAAGTCAAATCTGAATGCCTTCTCAGTCCTAAAAAGCAAAAGAAGTCTACCTCTCCTTAGGACACGGCGAGTCTCACTTTGTCTCTCTTTCTATCCTGCTACATCGTCGTCGTCTTTTCTTGTCCCTCCTGTACCCAGCAACCTCTACGAGCTGGGCATTGTTTTGAGCTCTTTCCCTGAGTTCATTTAATTAGTCCCATCAGCAATTTTATTACCCTTTCATACTTTCTATTATGCCATGTTATAGAGATTAGACTGTAAGGGCCAGATACCAAGCGTCCTTTGCCTGGTGAAGAGCGGAGGCTCCGCCTTGTCTTCCTCGGGGTCACTTGCAAGCACAGTGTGTCCAGTGAGAGGCCTCTCGCCTCTACAGGGCTGGTCCTGGAAGGGATGTAATAGCCACAAGGTGTGTCCCCTTCCTCCCCGGGAAGTAAGAGAAATCTCCGTTTTCTCTCTTCCTCTTCTCTGTGTGCATCTTTGTGATGTGCTGTCTAGACTTTGTAGGCATTTTTCTGCTTCCATTACATGCGTGTAAACCTGTAAATGCTTACTCATCAATGAATTGTGTCTCTACGCCCTTCAGGCTTTTGTTGTCAGGATTGTTTTATTTCCACAATAAAAGGCACAAAGAGGTTGAGCAATGTGGGTAAAGCCACACAGCTGGTTAGCGCCAAACCCAGGAATTAAAAACAAGCAAAGACCTAGTCAGGTGATTTTCACTCTTCTCTGAAGGAAGAAATGAGTGCTACGTGGGGAAAACTTTGCCAATAGCAAAACTTTACAAACTACCTAGTGCCTTGTAAATGAAATACTCACAGTAAGTATAGTTTAATGGTACAGAGATGTTTCTTTATTAAGAACAACAAAAAGTTTTATTATGAATGAAATTGTTTCCTTGAAAATAAAAGAAAGGGAAAGCATCAGTGCAGAGGAGGACTAAGCGATGCAAGTATCATAAAATCAATACCCCAGAATTTTCTAGAACCTTCCACTCTTGGTGTCTGTGACTAAAGAAGAGTCATGTTTGGTTTCCTAGGTGATAATAGCTGTAAATTTGAAACCCATTCCAATATTGGAGAGTTTCCATGCTAGCATTAAAAAGACAATGACCAGGAGATGAACCCAAACTATTTTCACTAGCAGAGGGAAAAACTAAAATACTTTTCTGGGCTGAAGCAAGGGGAGGTAAGGTATTTTAAAGCAATTGATTTTTCCAGGCAGCTGAACCAAAATTTCAAGAAAAGAATGGTTTTCAAAGAGAGGGACTGTTTTTGTTGTTTACAAAAATAACGGCTCTTGTATTGGGAAATTTTTTGTAAAGAACTTTCTAGTAGCTCTCATTAAGGTCGATTACCTCACTGTGGGAAGTTTTAAAAGGAGGAGAAGAAATTGTAATGGATTACACCGCAAGTTAAAAATGTCCTATTTACAAACTTAAAAGCATGTTTTCTTTATTGAAAAAGCAGTCCTTAGCACTGAGGACATACAGCCGTATGGGTCAGTCTTGCTGGTTATGGACGCAAAATTCACTTCATGAGCAGATCCTCATACTTTATACTTCAAATATGCAGCCGCTTATCACTAGTTTTAGTGAGCAGTTGTGTTTTGGAAAACCAAAATCAAGTTTCTCGAATAGCGGTGGTTTCCTGTGGCTCAGCTAACGTCCCTTGCAGTCAGGACTGGCATCGGGGACATGAAGGAACTGTGGCATCAGAGGAAAAGCCTAATTTTGATATCTGTGATTCTTCCCCTGCAATATTTTTGATAGAATAACTGTTATTTCTTCAGGAATGGAATGTTAAGCCAAAGACTCAGTTGTTGAGGTTTTCTCTTACTGGGCTGCTTGACTAGAATATTTTTAGGGTCATAAACTGTATTTTCTATTTACTGCCATTAACTCAGTATGGATTTTGAATTGAAATTACACACACAGACACAAACATTCAACCAAACTGTAGGGGAAAACCATAAGCTCTGAAATTAAAGAACTTGGTTTCATCAATTACTACCTAGTGATTTTAAAATCTCCTAGTCTCTCAGTCTAGGTTTTCTTTATTTCAATATGAGAATAATAACAACAGATATTTCACAAGTTGCTTTGAGAACCAAAGTTGATAATAAATGTGAAAGCTTCACCAGCGTAATGCAAGGTTTAAATATCATTTACTGTATTTGAGTATAAAAATACATGCCCAAAGGCAGGTTGTTTCTGCATTTAAAGTTGTTGTTATTACTTGTTTTTGGTAATTGAGGCATACAAGATTAAGAATTAGTTTGAAAACGATTAAAAGTGACTTCTCTGGACTTAGTGGCGTGAAAAGCTGGACAGAGTGGGGAATATGCATTTGCGAAGGTGACGGCTGCAGCCCTTCGGGAATGCTGAGCAGCTCCTGGGTGCAGGGACAGACTCAGCTACAGGAACTGGAACTGACGCGGGTGGCTGTCTTGTCCTCAGGCGCTCAGAGCGTGGCGTGACCTGACGTAGGCGCCTGAGTCTGGGGGCGGGTGCTAGGGCTACTCAGAGCCCTTTTGGTCCCATGATCGGAGGGCTGAGGACGTGTGTGTGCAGTTGTGGAGGGGAGGCTCGGATGGATTGGCAGGCAGAGCTGTTCTCCCTCTGCAGAATTTTATGGCAAGTTGTTCGCAGCAATAAAATGCTTAGCAACAAACTGATGCAGACATCAAAGCAATTATTCCTTTTGTAGGGAAGAATGCTGGGGGCCTCATAAAACACGTGCCTCTTTGGAATAACTTGCTGCTTAGGTGAAGTCTTACGGAGAGTCATGTCAAGTCTGAGGCTGAGAAGGACAAGAGGAGTGGAAAAGTGGTTATTTGTTCACGCAGGAAATAAGGCCACTTTAGTTCTCTTGCTCCTTTCCCCCGAGTCTCTCGTCATGAAGATCTGTCATGACGGTTATTTGCTGAGGGCAGAAAACTGGGCTCAGAATGTCCAACAGCCTCAAACGGCACGCTTCTGGGTTGCGTCTCCAGGCTCAGGGCTCTTGGCTGTAACACTTGTTTTTACTGACAGCACTACTGCAACGCCCCCCCTCCATGCTCTCATGTCCCTAAATCTTCCCTGCTAATCTATCAAAACAGGGAGATTAGGGCGGGGTGGTGGATGCTCGTCTGTAAGTGATGTTGTAAGCACGCTTCATGAGTAGTGTTGAATTACTGATTTCTTTTCACTCCTATCTGCTCAGCAGCTGTCTTCCTGAGATTTAACACATGGGTCTTCTCTGGTGGAAAGTCATCTAATGTTGGTGAAACCATCACGGGGGTGGCATCTCCATTTTGAAAGTGCAGTTCTAAGCTACGTGCCAGTGGCCTCCGCTTTGCGGAGCATCCAGTATAGGCAGCGTGTCCCTAAAGAGAAACGTGGCGTCTGACTTAAGTACGACGTCTTGGGCCGTTGGCTTTCATGTACAGTGTTCTCTGACCCACATCAGCATGCCGATCATTTCATGTACCTGCCGTAGGCAGAATGATGGCCCCCCAAGATGCCCACGCCCTAATCCCCGGAGTTTAGAATGGGTTATCCTCACAGCACAGGGATCTTCAGATGGTGCAGTCACAGGCCTTAAGATGCCGTAAGACAAATCTAACCACGTGGGCCGTCGAAAGACAAGACAAGACACGAGATGGACACGCCCCTCCCGCCCCCGGAGTGGGGTGCAGCCGAGGGCCCCTGGGCACAGTGAGGCTCCTGCTGGACTTGTGACCTGCATTTTTATTGCTCTAAGCCACTAGGCTCGTGGTGACTCGTTACAGAAACTAGTACAACATAGTTTTGTTTTGTCTGATGCTCAGACTATGATTCTTCAACAATGAGGTGCAGGGTGAAGAAGGATCTTTCCAAAACTTTGTTTTACATTCTGTTGTATTTCACTCATTTCCCTTCTTCAAGAGTCAACTTATCCCACACCCAAAAATGGTGAGATATCCTTCAAGACAAATAGAAAGTCATTTGTGTATATTTGTCTGTATCTGGAGAAGTAGACGGTGGTAGAGGACATGGGCCTTGCAGGACACGGTTAGGAGTTTGCGCGAAACAGGAAACCTTTGCAGCGTTTTGCGCTGGGGGCCGCGGTCGACTGGAGGCCCAGCGGCACGCCAGCATGGTGGCTCCACTGGATGCATGGTCAGAGCAGACGCACAGCATGTCCGCGTCAATTCTTCCTCCAAAGTCTCACAAGGGCGAAGCCTTGTGGCTTCGGTACAGGAGAGGAAACCTGGGCTTAGGCATCCCCAACCTTTCATCGTGGTCTGTTAATTCATGGCCTGAGCATCTGCAGCACGAAGACTGGAGGGAGCAGGTCAGGAGCTGGTAATCACAAGACTTGGCCGCGTCTCTTCACAGTGTCAAGCACAGCAGAACTGTCCTGCCAAAGCCGAGGCCGCCCAGAACGCTACTGTGGGGGATCCCAGAGCAAAAGCAATTCTAGGCTAAGTGAGAAATTCAAGACTGAGAAACACCGAGAGAGCATCTCTTCTCCCCACCACAAAAGTCTGTGCCACGTGGGGTCTCTGATCTGGCCACTTCCCTCGCACACCGAAAGCACCGGCCTCCATGCCGTGGCCCCATGATGACTTTGGTCTTGACTCTTGAGTCTTTTTCCTCACGGCGGGATGTGGCTCAGGGACCGAGTGGGGCATCCCAGGCTTTAGGTAGGCACTGAGCTCCCAGTTATTCTTGAAACACGTTAAAATGCATAGTAATGATATTCATTTGTTCTTGTGGATAACTGGCAATGAAGCCAGATGTGAATATTATATTTGCCAAGAACAAGCTATTGTCCTAAAGTTAAGATTATTTCTGTATACTAAGAGCATGAAAAGAGGAAAAGAGATTAAGTTTTTAAAAATGGTAAGGTTTGGGATTCTGTATTGTCCAAGTATTCTGTGGTAAACACATAATCTTCTTATAATAAACATGCTCTAAATATTTATAAAATTTGCTTAAGTATATTATTGATAATAATAAATTTGGAAGGGTAAATCAGAATTTGTTAGCAGTGGGTAACTAAGAAGTGTAGAGAGAGGCAGGAAAAGACGATTTTCACTTTGCACCTTATGCCATTGGGGTCTCTTTATCTTGAACATTTGTTAAATAATAAATAACCTCCCCCAAAACCCCACACATTTGTAACTTGTGTTTTATATTGACAAGCAAAACAAAAAAGCAAAGGTGAGTCGGGGACAATTTGCCGACTCATACAGCTGTGCAGGATGTGTACTGCTCAACTCTGGGGCCTCTTTCACACACTGGGTAGGGCCCCTGAAACTGTAGACTGCTAGTTCTTCTGAATATCTATGCAAGTGATTTGTGTTAAACATAAGTAAAAAATGTGTACGAGAGGAGTAAATACATTGATTGATTTTAAAGAAAATTAAAGGAGACCTTGCATAGCTTGAATGAGCTTCACATTACTTCTTAAGCTGATTATAACTTATGAAAACTGAAACAAATAGAAGTGTTTCTTAGCCGTAATCTGCAGAATGAATGCTGCTTCATACATGTTGATTCATAGACATAACTTGTTAGAAATGGAGAAAAAAGATACTTACGTGGCAGGGGAGGGACCATGATCACAAAGCTGCTTTCCCAGCGCTCGGGAAGTGCTGGCCCTGTGGCTTCCCCGGATGCGGGAGACCTGGGGCATGTGCGCTCTTCCCTGGGAAAAAAACGGAGGAAAAAGCCTTCAAGGCGGTCCATCTTGGCGGTTTTAACTAGGGAAGGAGGCAGAGGGGAGGACCGGGTGTCAGCGTCGCCCGGGAGCCTGCATGGATGTACCCAGGCCTGCCTCCTCCCTTTCGCCGCCCCTCTCCGGCGGCAGAGCCCTGTTCTGAGGCTCCTGGATGCCTCTCAGGGCAGTGCACATCAGAACCCAAGCCGGCCCCTGGGTGCGGCGGGTGAGGGGCGGACTCATGGCAAGGCAAGGCCTGTGTCCTTTGAAAAGTCTTCTAGGTGATTCCGACATTTTTTGCCACACATCCCTCTCCTTGGCTCCACCCCATTCCCTATTGAGAGCCATATATGTGGCACATTTAAAAGAAAGGCCTGGAAATGAAGGCTTGACTTGTCCAAAGCCACCAAGTCAGCTGGTGACAGAACTGGGATTTTGAGCTGTTTCACTGGCTAAAGCTTCTTTCTCCTCATTGTTATATCATTTTGACTCTGGAATTAAATAAATTAAACTATAAATTTCCATTTATGTATACCACAAGTAATAATATCCTTCATTCTAGAACCAAAAGGACAGAATTTTGCTAATGGCATTTGGTTAATAGCCCTCATTAAGATGAACTGAATTTAAAAAGACTGTGGCCTTGAAATTTCCTATGGATAAGACTTGTTCCATAACCCTTTTATTTTTATTTATTTTTTCAAGAAACTAACGTTTATTAAAAGCATTTTACAGGCTCACTTCATTAGTTCCTCATAATAATCTTGTCTGACGAGCGGTATTATCCCCATTTTGCAGATGAGGAAACTGGGGCCCAGAGAGGCTAAACAACCCCAGATCAAAGAGCTGAGTGTGGCAGAGTCAGGGTGCACAGGTGTGTCAGCTCTGGTGCCCTCCTTTCTCCCCTGACCCCACTCCTGGGGCAGCAGAAGGAATTCGATGAGCCCCAAATGACGAAGTCTTTCGGTGGCTGCCTCTTCCCCACAGCTTTCCCTCTGAAATGGTGGCCTCAGGATATTTCACACAGTCCACACTGTGCTGACAGCGTGTGGGCACTGCTGAGGACACAGGGAAGGGCTGTCAGGAGAAACATAGCTAGGAGTCTGATGTGATGTCAGACGACAGGGGGCTCCCTGAGGACAGGAGCTGGCAAGGGAGCTTTCGGTTAGTGTCTGATATTTTGCCATTGACATTGCCAACGACAGTGCATAACCCTTTTATTTTAACCAAGGTTCTTCCCATTGTGTTATAGGTAATTCATTTAATGTACATATTCTAAAATGCAAGGAAGAAACATACAATTTAGGAGTAAAATACACATTTTTCTTCATATTTAATCTTACTTAGACGGTTGGTGTCTAGAGGAGGTTGGGTAATGGCTTCTGATAGAACCAATATCTGATGCTATCAGGCTTTGACTAATATTCATATTTAGGTAGAAGTTAAATATATAATCAGAAATAAGATGACAAAAATAAAATAAAAAAGGAATCTTAGAGCATAAGGAAGGAAGAACAATGGAAAAAGTGAAAATATGCTTTTAATTCAGTAGACATTTGTTTTGCTCTTGAATTTTATAAATTGGGCTTGATGGTTGAAGCAAAAATTATAACAATTATTGATGTGGTTCTCAATATATGTAGAGGAAATATTTAAGAGAATTGCATTATAAATGGGAGAGAGCAATGAAGGAAAGTAAGGTAAGTCTTCTATACTTTACTTGAACTGGTGAAATGTCAACACCAGTAGAATGTGATAAGTTATATATGTATAATGTAACCCCTAAAAATCTATATAAAGGTATTCACTCAAAAACACTAATGATAAATCAAAATGGAACTCTAAATAATGTTCAAACAACATACAAGAAGAAAGGGTGTAAAAACAGAAATTTAAATAAGGGAGCAAATAGAAAATAAACAAAAAATAAGTAGTAGACTTAAGCCCTAAGAGATCAATAATTACACAAAATGTAAGTGCTCCAACTTCATCAATTAAAAGACAGATATTGGAAGAGTGGATAAAACCTGGCACAACTAAAGCTGTCCATAAAAATTCACTTCAAATATAACAATATAGGTGAGTTGAAATTATAAGGATGTAAAAATACATACTGTATTAGTCAGCCTAAGGGGTGCTGTTGCAAAGTACCAGAAATCTGTTGACTTTTAAAAAGTGTATTTATTTGGGGTAGAAGCTTACAGTTACCAGGTCCTAAAGAGTCCAACTCAAGGTACTGTAAAAGGTAATTTCTTACCCAGAGTCATTTGCCAAGTGTTGAAGCAAGATGGCAGGTGATGTCTGCGAGGGTTTGGCCTTCCTCCTTCCTCTTAAGGCTCTGTGGTCCCAGTTTCTTCTGATCTCATCTGTAGGCTGGCTTAAGGCTCATTTCTTTCCTGACTCAGCTGCTCTGGTCTCTTCACAAGGTCACCTGGAGATTATCAGGCTCATATCTCTTCCTGGGGCCTCTGCCTATGTCTATGGAGCCACCTCTATTCCTCTGTGTTCTTCTCCTGTGTGTCTACTAACATGTGAGAGTCTGTTTTATCAGCCCACCAAGGGGGTGGAGACTCAATGCTGAGTCATACTCTAATGAGATGGGTGACTCAAAGCCATAATCTTAACATAATTTAATCAGATATCTCAGCTGAATCTAACACAATCAAAGGGTTATCATGCCTAAAGGAACAGACCAGTTTACAAACATAATCTCTCTTTTTGGAATTCATAAATAATCTCAAACTATCACATTCCACCCTCTGAATTCCAAAAAGATATTACAATATTACCCCCCACACACACACAAATCTTAAATCAGTAACAATGCTAAGTACAGAATCACATCATAATCAGTTTATAGAAATACAGTTTGTCTTGAGGCAAAGTCCCATCTGGCTATAGACCTCTGAAGCTTACAAAACAATTTATCTGCTTCCAATATACAAAGGGAGAGACAAAGGATAAACATTTGCATTACCATTAGGAGAAATTGGGAGGGAAACATGAGTTATGAGTCCAGAACAGTTCTAAAAACCTGCACGACATACTTCATTAGATTTTAAAGTCTGAGAGTCATTCTCAAGATGATGGTTTCTTCTCCCTGGGGCCTCATGGGGGCCCACCCTTTCCACAGACTTGCCCAATGGCCATTTTCTTGGTTCCACCCTCATCAAGCATCTGGGTGTTGAATGAATTCCTGTCCTCACCCTCCAAGAACATTGGGGTGATAGCCTCACTTTCCCCAATCTTTGAAGAATGTGCTCCACCCTTTCTGTAGCCTGGGGTGGCAAAACTCTCCCTAACAGTGGGATGGGACAAACTCACCCTGTCTGTACACATGGGTGGGGTTCCTCTCTTGGCCCAAGGAGATATCGTAATTCCAGATATCAGCTTCGCTGGTTTTCTTCTTAAAGCTGTTTTCCCTTCCATATTTCCCTCCATATCCCTTTTAGTCCAGGTTGTCAGTGATTTTGTTCACACAGCTCTCTCAAAAATCTTGTTGGTTTAGCCTGCAGGAAGCAGGGGTCTAAGCTGTCAGATGATAAGATTTTCCACAAGTCTTTCCTGGATAACTGCATTGTCAATCCTGATTTACAAGTTCTAAGTTTAGTTAAGTCCTCAAATGGGGCACTATCATCTGGGGGCCTGATTTCCAGAGGCTTGGAATTTCCGGAATCAGTTTCTGGCTTCTTTGTGCCCAACAATTCAGTTCTCAGCATATCTCTCTCATCTAGCATTTTGCTATAAGCTGTAAGGAGATGCCAAGTTGCATTCTCTGAGTTTACTTTGGAAAGTTCTTTAGCTAAATGCCCAGGCTCACCATTTTCAAATTCTGCCTTCCATATAACACCAGGAGTTAATCTTGCTAAGTTCTCTATGACTTTAAAGCATGGATCATCTTTCCTCCTGTTTCCAATAATTGTTTCATCATTTACTTCTTTTTTTTTTTTTAATTTTTAATTTTTTAAAAGATACTTAGATTACATAAATGTTACACAAAAATTGTAGGGTTTCCCATGTGCCCCACCTCCCACTCCTCCCACACCCTCCCATATAAACATCCTTCATCAGAATGGCACATCACCTGCGATAGATATACACATCTTGGGGCTTTGCCACTAAGCATGGGCCATCGTTCACATTGTAGACCACACTCTCTCCCACTCAGTTCTGCATGTTATATGATGATATAAAATGGCCTATATCTGTCATTGCAATGTCACTCAGGATAATTCCCAAGTCCCGAAAAAGCCCCTGTATTATGACTGCTTTTCCCTCTCTCTGCCATCAAAGTGTCCGGTGGCCACTGGCTCCACATCAATGTTGTAAATACTTCCATTGTGTGAATCACAATATGTCTACAACCAAATACCAGTAAGTCCACTCTAGTCCATAGCTCTTCCTCCAATCCAGAGGAGTATGAGATGGTGATGTCTACTCCATCTCCAAGTAAGGGGCTTATATCCCATGGATAAGATGGATGGGATTATCCTGCCTGCAGCTGCAGACTCTCTCCATTTCCTGGGATGGCTGTTATCCATCATCATCTCCCCACCAGGTGTTCAGGGTGAGTCCATTGAGGTGTAGAGTAGAAATTGCAGCTCTACCAATATTCTGGGCCCAGCTGGCACATGGACAGGCCAAAGACTCCTGTCTCTGGAAGTACACCTACAAACTCCAGCACCACATATAGGTTTGAATAGAAGGGACCGATGGACCATGTGCAGGGAAGACATATTTGGGTCTAACTCTGTCCCTCTCAGGAGCAAGGATTCCAAAGTAGGGCCCACTGATAAGGTATGAAACTCTGGGGCTATCCACCCTGATATAGGACCTGGGTGTCTCCAGAGCCCTCAGGAGCCCCTCTGTTTGGGGTCATATCCACACTGGAAGCCTATGAGGTCCTATTGAGATGTGCATAAGCGTTACCTCTGGGATGACCTCCCAACTCACTTTGAAGTCTCTTAGCCATATGAACTTATTTGTCTTTACCTTTTCCCCCTTTTATTTGAGGCCTTTTTCCAGTTGTATTGCACGTTGGCACTTGTTAGTAATCCCTTGTTGCCAGAGAGGCTCATCCCCGGGAGTCATGTCCCACGCTGGGAGAAAGGTAACGCATTCATATGCTCATCATTTACTTCTAAGGTGCGTGCTTGTCAGTGAGATACTCTGCCAAGTCAGATTTGGGATGGGGGTGGGGGACGGGGGCACCTATCTTACAGAAGTTGGTGACATGGCACCCAGTTCACTGATGGATTTCACCTGCCTGTTCAGGTAATGACTTTCAGTGAAGTCAGTGACTGAGCTGCCCTTTCCACAAGCACATATGGGCCTGTCTCCCAGGCCTCACGTCTTGGTTTCTTCATACCCTGAAGGAAGATTCAGCCACCTCAATGGTTCTGCAGCTTCAGAAGTTTTTCAGCATGTTCCCTCCCTCATAAAAACTGGTGAAGAAAATATCTGACAAAGTTCTTAAAGCCACATCATCACAGTCGAAGTAGTAAGACATCAACAGGTAGCTGTAAGAAGAGTAGAGATGGTTTTGGAGATCCAAGATGACATGGGAGTAGCTCAGGCAAGGCACGGCTCTTGCATAATAGGAAAGAAAGCATAGGAAAGCTTAGAAGTCACCCGAGGGAGCTACTTTGGGGACGAAGAGAGGGCCCCACACATCCCTAGGAGTGATGTCCTCCCAGTACACCTGCTCAGGGGCTCTCCATCCCACCATATATCCAAGGGCCTCTCTGCCCCTGCAGGTCCACTGCTTCCGCTGCCCCCAGTGTTGTGATCTCACCTTCCCATCCCCACCTTATGGGCCTTGGGTGCCACCAGGCCCTCCTTCCCATCCCTGTCCCTCCCTGCAGACTTTGGGCACCCCCAGGCCCTCCTGCCCTGCTGCCCACCAGGTTCGTGCTTCTCTCCTCCTAGCTCCATGGCTGCTGCTGCCCTTGGCTCTTGCTTCCTGGTCGGGGGCTCAGCTCACTCCACACCACCAAGCCGGGGCTGCAGGGAGGCAGAGAGCTCAGGCGGCAGAACTCCTCTAGGTGGACCATGTTGGTGACTGTGGCAGCCATGCATGCATAGAATATTAATAAAAAGAAAGAAGGATTGGCTAGATTAATATCAGATAAACTAAACCTCAGAGTAAAGAATATTTCCAGGGTCAGAGAGGGACATTGCATAATTATAATATGCTCAGTTCAATAAAAAGATATAGCAAGACTCAATGTGTATGCTCCAAACAATAGAGCTACAAAATGAGTGGAAACAAAACCCTGATAGAATTAAAAGAAAAAATAAATGAATCCACAATTATAGTTGAAATACTTCAATACTACTCTCTCAACAATTGATAGAAAAACAAAGCAGCAAATCAGCAAATATATGGAAGAATTCAACAATGTTGTTAACCAACAGGATGCAATAAACATTAATAGAACCCTTTCCCAAAGACAGAGCACACATTGTTTTCAAGTGCCTATGGAATATACGCCAAGATAGACCATAACCTGGGCCTTAAAACCTTGATAAACTAGGCTTGAAATAATGCAGAGTGTGTTCTCTGAATGAAATCAAAATAGAAATGTATAACAAGAAGATAGGGAAATCTCAATAAACCTAGAAACAAACAAAAAACCACACTTCTGAATAAATCATGGGTGAAAGAGGAAGCATCAAGACAAAACTACATTTAACTGAATGAAATTGAATGTTGAAATTTGTAGGCTACAAGAAGCAGAAGGACAAATATTGCATGGTCTCACTATTATGACTTAAATGCTAAGAATAAACACATGGAGTTAAAACCTAGTGTATAGGTTATTGGGAGATAAGAGGAGAGCTGTGAAGGAGTACTGATGCTTAATGTATGTAGAAGTTTTATCAACTTGACTGTAAAAGTGTGGAAATGGATAGAGTTGATGGTAACACATTATAGTGACTAGAAGCTGGTTTATAAATGGGATTGTGGCTGAAAGGGTAGTCTGGGGATGTAAATGTCAATTGAATGAAAGCTAGAGAATAATTTAGGCACTGAATAACACAGTGAACTCAGAGGTGGATGAGAATTGTGGTTAACAGTACAAAAAAAAGAATGACCTTCTGTGAACTAGAACGGATATATGTCACTATTGCAGGGTGGTGGGAATGTGGAGAAGCATGGGAA
This sequence comes from Tolypeutes matacus, assembly GCA_026826555.1. Classification (NCBI taxonomy): domain Eukaryota; kingdom Metazoa; phylum Chordata; class Mammalia; order Cingulata; family Chlamyphoridae; genus Tolypeutes; species Tolypeutes matacus. The sequence goes on from JAKSZT010054547.1 coordinate 1,775,991, forward strand.
AAACACGATTAGTGTGACCTATGGACTGTGGTTAACAGCAATACTGTGATATTCTTACATCAATGCCAAAGACGTACTTTGTTAATTATAGGGGGTTATGGAAAAATATGCCGAATATATACTATGGACCATAGTTAGTAATAATAGTCTGATGATATCATCTCATAATCTCGAACAAATGTTCCAAAATGGTGTGATGTGTTGGTAAAGTGGGGATGTGTGGGAATTCTACTCATGTGCATGACTGTTTTGTAAGTTCACAACTTCTGTAATAAAAATATATTTTTAAAAAATCTAGTTATCTGATACTTAAAAAATTGTGGGCCACAGCTAAGGAATACTGAGAGGGAAGTTTATAGCACTAAATTCTTATATTAGAAAAGAGGAAACATCTCAAATCAATAATCTAAGCTCTTACCTTAAGTAACCAGAAAAAGAAGAGCAAAATAAAACAAATGGAAACAGGAGGAAGGAAATAATGAAGATAAGAGCAGAGAAAAATTAAACTGAAGTATGATAGAAAACATAAAAATGATAGTGAAATATGGATCTTTGAATATACCAATAAAATTGACAAACTTCTACCAAGATTGACAAAACAAAAGACAAGACACTCAAAATTACCATCCTTAGGAATGAAACAGGAGATATCACCACAGACCCTGTAGACATGAAAAGAATAATAAAGGAATACTATGAACAATTTTCAATATATAAACTTAGATTTAATATATAAATTGATGCAGAAAAAGTATTTGACCAAATTCACTCCTATTTATGAAAAACTCTTAAAAAAAAAAAAGAATAGAGGGGAATTTTATCAACCTGATAAATAACATCTACAAAACCCCTGCAGCTAACATATGTAATGGTGAAAGACAATGTTTCTCCCCTAAAATCGGGACCAATGCAAGAATGTCTACTCTTATCATGGTACTAGATGTTATAGCCAATACAATAAGGCAAGAAAAGGAAATAAAAGGTATACAGATTTGAAAAGAATAAATAAAACTGTCTCCATTTGCAGATGACTTGATTTTCTATGTATTAAATTCCAAGAATTCTATTTAAAAACTCCTAGAACTAAAAAATGAGTTAATCATGTTCACAGGATACAAGATTAATTTCTATATATTTGGCACAAACATGTGAACACTGAAATTAAAAATACTATTTAGGATCACTCAAAAACTGAAATAGGTGTAAATCTAACAAAGTATGTACAAGGCTTATATGCTGAAAGCTCTACAACAATGATGAAAGAATTCCAAAAAGATCTAAATAAATTGAAAGACATACTGTTTTCATGTATTGGAAGTCAATGTACTTAAGATGTTAGTAGTCTCTCAACTGATATACAGGTATAATAAAATTTTTATGAAAATCCCAGCAAGTTTTTAGAATAAATATAGACAAGAATATTCTAAATTTGTATGAAAAAGTAAAGGAACAAGAATGGCTAAAACAATTATGAAAAAGAAAAAAGTGGGAGGAATCACTGTACTTGATTTCAAGACATGTTCTGTAACAACAGTATCAGGACTGTGGGATATTGGCAGAGGGATAGACACACAGATCAATATAACAGAAGTAAGAACCCAGAAATGGGTTGACAAAGGTACAATGGCAATCAAATAGAAGAAGGTTAGTCTTTTCAACCAATGGTGTTGGAGGAGTCAGATATCTATATGCACCAAAGTGAACCTTTTATCCAAAAATTAACACAAAATGGATCAATTTAAATGTAAATTGAAAAACTATAAAACTTTTAGAAGAAAACAGGAGAAAATCTTCAGGATGTGTGGCTTGGTGAAGAGGCTTCTTAGACTTGACACCAAAAATGTGATCTGTAGAGGAAAATAAAATAAATAAATTGGAATTTGTAAAAATTAAAACTTTTTTCTCTGTGAAATACCCTGTTAAGAGGATGAAAAGAAAAGCTACAGACTTGGAGAAAAGATTTGTAAGGTTCATATCTGATGAAGGAATCAGAGCTAGAATATATAAAGAATTAAAACACAACAGTAAGAAAACAAATAATCCATTTAGAAAACGAGCAAATGACATGAACAGACATTTCACTGAAGAGGATATATGGCTTGCAACTAAACACCTGAAAAGATGTCAAACATTACTAGCTGTTAGTAATGCAAATTAAGTAATTAAGTAATGCAAGTTAAGACTGCTGAGATGTCTTTACACACCTACTAGAATAGCTAAAATAAAAAATCATGACAATACCAAATGCAGGTAAAGATTTGAAGACTTGCGTCTCCCACATTTGTACCTCCAAATTGCTGGTGAGAATTAAAATGGTACAGCAGCTCTGGAAGAGAGTTTACTATTTCTTATAAAGCTAACTATACAACTTGTCACACAACTCAGCAAACACATTACCGCAGGGAAATGAAAACATATGTTCATACAAAAACCATGGCAACTCTATTTATAATAGCCCCAAACGGGTGACACTTAAAATGTCCCACAAGAGATGAATGGCTAAACAAACCGGTATGACGGAATGGTGATTGATTTACTCAGCAACAGAGTGGAATAAAATTAGGAGATGAAAAACAGATTGGTGACTGCCAGGAATTAAAGGTGGTGAGGGAGGGAGGAGAACATGCCAGAAAAGGGCATCCTGAGGGACATGGTGCTGCATGTTGGTTTCAGGGGTGGTTACATTAAACTGTGCATGTGATAAAATGGCAAAGAACTACACACATTGTATCGATGCTAATTTCCTGGTCTGACATTGCACTATAACTATTGAAATATAACTGTTGGTAGGAACTTGGTGAAGCGTACATGGTTCTTAGTAAAATTTTGCAACTTCCTGTGAATCTGTAATTATTTCAAAACAAAACATTGAGAAGTATAGAAGATGGAGAGGAAAGAACAGCAGCAAACATGGATGCTGAGAAACAGATGAACAAGTAAGAAACAACTTATCAAAGCTTTGAAAGCTGAATTATCAAATGCCCAGCAGCAACTTAATGTGCAGAGCAGAACACAGAAAAAGAGGTTAAGGATTTGGCAAAACCTTGTTCCCCTAGATGTAGGAATAAAAGGGGGGCTGGAAAGAAGAGGTGGGAAGAAAATGGCTAACAACTGTTACATAACGCACTTTCATTTCCTTGAAAATGCCTGAGGTGAGGAAATGAAATGAATGAAAGAAAGAAGTGACCTGGTCAAATTTCCTTGTAAATATGTTAAGAATATTATTTCCTGGATTATTTACCAGTAGAAAGGCAATTGTCTATGCAATGCTTTTAACAGGATACACCTGTAGTTCTACTTTTTATATTAAGCATTCCTGGATTTGTGGGTCATGGCCCAGTGGAAAATATAATATAAACTATGTAATTATTGGAGTACAAAGCGGAGATGTTCAATATCAAAGCAGCTTGCTCTGCCTCATTGAGTCCCTGCCTGTTTCACCCAGTGCCTTCGTGTGTTAAACCTGGAAGACAATCAGATCAAAACAACCTGCCCTGAAGTCTAAACAGGGTTAGTCTTAGACTTGTCCATGCTGTTTGTGTGTATCTCAAAGTTACTGTGTCCTTTGAATTATTACTAACATTCAATACTGGGTAGGATATATGATTCTTGTGAGTCTAATTTGACGATCTGACCCTATCTATGATCTCAGTAGGTTGTTTAAAAGCCTGTTTAGTACCCATCCGGACTTCTCTGATCTCCACCTGCCCTCAGATTTATTCCCTTGAGAGTGTAGACCGTGGGCCTCTGGAGAGCAGACACGAGGCCTGTTGAGAGGGTGACATGAAGATACGTGTGGGTTATTTAACAGTAGCTTATTGAATCTTGAGAGCCCTTCTCCATCCTTATCCTCCTTAGTTGTCTTTTCTTGGTCATATTGCAGAATGCTAGCAGCCAGATTTAAACCCTTTAGGAAGGACATAGGACCACCATTCTGTGGGGATTCTGACCAGCCCAAGAGAAAAGAGCTAAAGATATGACATAGGGTTTCTCCAAAACCATGGCCTGTGAGGCCAGTTAATTCCGATCGGCATAGCGCTTCCCAGCTTATTTTGCTGGCTCGCTCATGAATATGAGTGGAGGACCTGCTCTTCTACAACCAATGGACTCGGAAATCTGGACCCACTTTCATACTGATGACAGAATAGTTTTTATAAAATAGATTGTTAAAAGTCTTCCTAAAAGAAACAACCATTTTCTTTTAATTTCACTGAGAAATTAGCTGATTAAGTTGCAGAGAGGAAGGACACGCAGAGGAGAACAACATTGGCGGTGCCTTTTTCTCTGGAAAAGTTTGCTGGTTCACAAAGTGCGGTTCCTACTCGGCTGGGGAGATGAAAGTTAGAGCAAAGAACCAGTGGCTGGAAAACACTGGACAGGCTGCTTCACAGCAGTAAAGGTGACCCAGAATTAAACTAGTCTTCAACAGGATTAGACACTGTCAAGTCAACCAGGTGGTCCAGATGCTCTCAGTTCCTAAAACTGTATTAATATTAACCAGGATTTTTAGTGCACCCAGGCTCCAGACAGAGGCAAACAAATACGGTCTCTGGAGAAAGATAAAATTATCCTAGACTTCAGGAATAATTTTTCAAATATAATGTAAAGTCATCAAAGACAATTATCAGATATAGATTGTAAATCAGTAATGATAACTATATGGAGATAAAAGACAAACTAAAAATATTTTAAAAAACAATTGGAAATTATAAAAAAGTAATTTTGCACATTTGTAAAAGAAACAATTTGGAATTAGAAGACTAAAAGCAACAATAAACCAAATAAAGAACTCAAAGTATAGTTTAACAGCAGATGAGACAGAGTTAAAGAGAATTATTTACATGAAAAAAAGAAGAAAATATCCAGAAAGAAGAATGAAAGAAAAAATAATGGGAAATACAGAAAGAAGTTGAGAGTATTCAATGAGAATATAAAATATACATTTAATTGGAATGACACAAAGAACCAATATTTGAAGACATAATGGCTAAAAATGTTCCAGAACAGGTTAAAGACGTCAATCCACAGATTAGGAAAATTTAACAAATAACACATGCGATAAATAAAAAGAAACCAACACTGGATACATCAAAGAGGAACAGTCAGTATCAAAAGGTAAAGAAAAAATTTAAATATACGAGAAGTACAAAGACAGATTATCTTTAAAGGAGTGAAATTTAGATAGGAAGAATTGTATACATCAATAACGGATGCCAGAAGACAGCGGGATAATGCCTTATCATACTGAGAGGAAATAACTACTAACATAGAATATGATTCCTCCTGTTTTAGCAGCCACAGGGGTGCTGGTGCAAAGTACCAGAAGTCTGTTGGCTTTTATAAAGGGCATTTATTTGGGGTAGAAGCTTACAGTTACCAGGCCATAGAGTCCAACTCAAGGTACCATAAGGGGAACTTTCTCACCCAAAGTCTGGGGCCATGTGTTGGAGCGGGATGCCTGCCGATGTCCGCCAGGGCTCAGGCTTCCTCTTCCTCTTAAGGCTCCGTGGTCCCAGCTTCCTCTGATCCAGCTGCAGCCTGGGATAAGGCTCGCCTCTCTTCCTGGGCTTGTCTCTCCGAGCTCAGCTGCTCTGCTCCTTCCACAAGGCCAGCTGAAAACTATCAGGCGAATGCCTCGGCTCTCTCCCCACGGCTCCAGCGTCAATACTCAACTCTCCCCTCTGCTGTGTCGTCTTCTGTGTGAGTGTCCACCCACCAAGGGGGGGGGACTCAACACCCTACTGACATGGCCAAATCAAAACCCTAATCTTAATTTAATCAAGTAAAAGTGAAACCTTCAAATTTAATACATTCAAAGGGTATCACGCCCAGAGCAACGGATCAGTTTATAAACATAATCAATATTTCTTTCTGGAATTCATCAATAATATCAAACTTCCACACCCCCCAAAATTTTTCAGGAATGACACTGAATGAAGACATTTCAAACAATTACCTACACAAAGAAGATTATCCCATAGAAGACCAAAGATGAAGAAAAGAACGAAGAGCAAGTTAGTAGGATATAGCATTCTAGGCTTCATGTGTTATTTAGGAAGAGGGTAAAAGTAGCAATTAGTAATTATAGCTTTTAATTTTAAGATTGATTTTTCTTTATTTATTTATTTCTTCCCATCCCCTCATTGTTTGCACTTGCTGTGTCAGTTTGTCTTCCTTGTTTCTTTAGGAGGCACTAGGAACTGAACCTGGGACCTCCGATATAGGAGGGAGGTGCCTAATCACTTGAGCCACCTCTGCTCCGTGCTTTTTGTTGTGTCTTTCATTATGTTTTTCTTCTTGTGTCTCTTGTTGCATCAGCTTGCCATGCCTGCCTGTTGTGCCAGCTCTCTGTCTTCTTTAGGACGCACTGGGAACTGAACCAGGGACCTCCCATATGGTAGGCGGGAGCTCAGTCGCTTGAGCCACATCCACTTCCCAGTAATCACAGTTTTAAAAAATCTTATTTTAAAATAATTTAAAACTTACAAGAAAGTTTCAAAAATAATATAAAAACTACAGAGAACTGTGTAATCCTGTATTAGTCAGGGTTCTCCAGAGAAACAGAACTGATAGGATATGTATATATAGGTGTAGGTATAGTATAGGTATAGTATAGGTGTAGGTATAGTTATAGTATAGGTGTAGGTGTAGTGTAGGGGTAGATGTAGGTATAGGTATAATATAGGTGTAGGTATATTATAGGTGTAGGTGTAGTATAGGTGGAGGTGTAGTATAGGTATAGGTGGAGGTATAGGCGTAGTATAGGTGTAGGTATAGTGTAGGTATAGGTATAGGTATAGTGTAGGTGTAGGTATAGGAGTAGGTGTAGGTACAGTGTAGGAGTAGGTATAGTATAGGTATAGTATAGGTGTAGGTACAGTGTAGGTATAGGTGTAGGTATGGTGTAGGTGTAGGTATAGTGTAGGTGTAGAAGTAGGTATAGTATAGTGTAGGTGTAGGTATAGTGTAGATGTAGGTGTATGTGTAGGTATAGTATGGCGTAGGTGTAGGTGTAGTATAGGTGTAGGTGTAGGTATAGTTAGGTGTAGGTGTAGGTATAGTATAGTGTAGGTGTAGGTATAGTGTAGATGTAGGTGTATGTGTAGGTATAGTATGGCATAGGTGTAGGTGTAGTATAGGTGTAGGTGTAGGTATAGTATAGGTATAGTATAGGTGTAGTATAGGTGTAGGTGTAGGAACAGTGTAAGTATAGTGTAGGTATG
>JAKSZT010054547.1:1783223-1797249 GCA_026826555.1 Tolypeutes matacus
AAGTATAGTGTAGGTATGGTGTAGGTGTAGAAGTAGGTATAGTATAGTGTAGGTGTAGGTATAGTGTAGATGTAGGTGTAGGTGTAGGTATAGTATAGGTGTAGCTGTAGGTATAGTATAGGTGTAGGTATAGGTATAGTATAGGTATAGGTGTAGGTATAGGTTTAGGTGTAGATGTAGGTGTAGGTGTAGATAGGTATAGTATAAGTGTAGGTATGTATAGTGTATATATATGTAAATGTTAAGAGATTTATTATAAAAATTGGCTCATGCAAACCATGGGGACTGGCAAATCCAAATTCTGTAGGGCAGACCAAAGATGTAAACTCAATGAAGGTGACATTGAATTCCCCGGGAGAAGCTGCAAGTTGGAAACTCTGATGAAGGTGATGAGGAATTCCCCAGGAGAAGCTGGTTGGCTGAAGAGGCCTCCCTCCCTCCCTTCATCCATCCATCTATCTATCTATCTATCCATCCATCCATCTATCACCTATCTATCCTTCTAAGCATTTGAGAGTAGGTTGCCAATATCTCCTTTACACTTAACACTTACATGTAACTTTCCTAAGAACAGGGTATTCATTTAAGTTACCACATTACAATTCTCAAGATCATGTAGGCATTTTCTCCTCTATTATTAGATCCATCTGAGGATTATGTATTGCTTTTAATTGTCATTGTCTCTTTAATCTCTATTTTTAAAAATTGTAGTAATATATATACATAAAATTTCCCATTTCAACAACTCCCAGGCATACAAATCAGTGGCATTAAACACATTCACAATATTATCCTGCCGTCACTGCTATCCATTACCAAAACTTTCCCATCACCCCAAAAAGATATTCTGCCCCCGTTATGCATTAAATTACCATACCCTTTCCCCTCCCCCTCTGGTAACCTGTACTCCCCTTTCTGACTTTATGGATTTGTGTATTCTAGTTATTTAATATAAGTAGAATCATACAATATCTTAACTTTTGCATATACCTTCTTTCACTCAACATGATGTCTTCAAGGTTCATCCATGTTGTAGCATGTATCAGAACTCATTCCTTTCCATGACTGAAACAGAGTCCACCGTAAGTACATACCATATTTTGTTTATTCATCTGTCTTGGGAGACTTGGGTTGCTCCAACTTTTTGTCTGTTGTGAATAATGCTGCTATGAACATTGGTGTACAAATATCTGACTTCCTGCTTTCAATTCTCTTGAGTATATCCCTAGACGTAGGAGTGCAGGGTGTTGGGCATTGAATCATGTGCCCTAAAAAGGCATTTCTGGTCCTCTGGGTGTGGACTGCTGTAAATAAGGTCTCTTCAAGATAAGGTGCGGCTACTCCGAAGCCCGGTGTGCTTTAATCCAGATTCCTGGCGGCCGTTCTAAGCAGAGTGAAAGTCAGACAGAGATGGAGAGAGAAGCCATGGGGAGCAACCAGAAGCCAGAAATCAAAGGAATCCAGAGGAGAAAGGGGAAGACATTGCCATGGGCACTGCCATGTGACAGAAAAGCCCAGGAATCCCAAGTAAATTGCCTGCCAACCAGAAGATCCTGACCTCCAGAGGAAGCAAGCCTTCAAGCCTCTGAAACTGAAAGCCAAAAAATGTCTGTTTTTAGCCAATCCATTTGCATGGTATTTGTTTTAGCAGCCAGGAAACTACAACTCAGAGTCTTATTTTAGTTCTATGCTTATTGTTTTGAGGAACCACCAAACTTTTCTACATTGGCCGCACCAATTTACATTCCCACCAACAATGTACAAGCATTCCTACTTCTCCACGTCCTTGACAGCACTTGTTACTTTCCATTAAAAAAAAATAGTAGCCATTATAGTTGATGTGAGGTGGTATCTCACTGAGGTTTTAATTTGCATTTCCCTAATGGCTAATGATGTTGAGCATCTAGTCCTCCCATCCTTATGTTAATGCTAATTTTTTAAAAATTTAGTTGATCTTTTGTAGTGAACTACTTAGAAAACCTCATATCCTTTTGCACACATTTTTTTCTGATATTTTCTTTGTGGTTACTATGAGGCTTAAATTTAATACCCTAAATCTGTAATAATCTTGTTTGATGTGATACTAATTTAACTTTAATAACATACAGAAATTACATTCCCATACCCTCCTATGCCTCCACGTTTGTGGTGTTTTTGTCACAAATTACATTTATACTTTATACATCATATGTCCAAAACCATAGATTCATCGTTACTTATTATGCATTTGCATTTTAGATCCTGTAAGAAGGAAAATGTGACATTGCAAATGTAAAATACAATAATGCTGGCAATTATATTTAGTTATGTGGGTACATTTGCCAGAGGTTTTATTTCTTCATGCATCTTCAATCTACTGTATAGCATCTTTTCTTTTCAACCTGGAGATTTCCCTTTAGCATTCTTGTAGGGCCAGGCTTGTGGTTGACAAAATCCCTCAAGTTTTATTTACCTGGGGATATCTTAATATCTCCCTCATTTTTAAAAGGCAGTTTTATTGGATGAAGAGTTCTTGGTTGGCAGGGTTCCCCCCTCCCCCCAAATGTCTAACATGTCATCCCACTGGCTTCCTGCTCTTTGGTTTCTGATGGGAAATCAGCACTTGATCTCATGGAGGCTGCCTCGTCCGTGTGCTGCTTCTCTCCTGCTGCTTTCATGATTCTCTTTGTCTTTGGCACTCCACAGTTTATGTGTTTGGTCATGATTCTCTTTAGTTTTCTTGTTCAGAGTTCATTGTGCTTCTTGGATGTGTCTATTTCATTTGTTTCATTAAATTTGGGGCATGTGGAAATAAATGCTCAATCATTTCTTTGACTATTCCTCAAATTCCCTTTCTCTCTTCTTTCTCTTCTGGCACTCCCATAACATGCATATCAGTACACTTGTTGGTGTCCCATGGGTCTCTTAAGCTCTGTTTACTTTTCTGTATTCTTTTTACTTTTTGCTCCTCAGTCTGAACAACAATTTCCTTATCTTTTATTTCACTGATTCTTTCTTCTGTCAGTTCCAATCTGCTGTTGAACTCCTTAGGAGTATATATTTTTAAATTTTCAGTTATTCAGTTATTCAGCTCCAGAATTTCTGTTCAGTTCCTTTTTATGATTTCTCTCTATTTATTGCAACTTTCATTTTGTTCATGTTTTGTTTTTATGATATTCGTGACTTTTTGTCCATGTTTTTCTTTAGCTCTTTAAGCACATTTAAGACCATTTTTTAAAGATTTTTTTGCTTGGTATGTCCAAATCTGGTCTTCTTCATGATGGCTTGTGATATTTTTTCTTGCTCCTTTGGGTGGCCCATCATTTCCTGTTTCTTTGCATCCCTTGTAATCTTTTGTTGTACAGTGAACATTTTGCTGTTTAATGCGTTAACTCTGAAATTTATTCCCTGCAAGGTTGTTCCTTGAGTTTGTATCTAGATAGTGTCATGACAGAGATTTCCTTGAATACCAGTAGTTAACAAAATAGAAAAAACATGAATCAATATTTAAAAACCCAACTTAGTCTTTGCAGATTGGCTCTGTGTTGCTGGTACTCTCCCTCAAAAAGATTAGCTGTCCTAATAATGAACCTAAAGAACAGCCCAAAGCAAAAATATAGCATTTTTCCCAGTCTCTTTTGAACATGTGTCTTTTCCCAGGTATGTGCTCTGGCCCTTGGAATTCCCCTTTTGCAAGGATCCTGATGCTCCCACTTTGTTCTAGTAAATAAACTTTTCTCCCATTCCTGGTTACTCTTTTTTATGTCTTATAGTTGGTAATCCTCTGCCTTAGTACTTTGCAATTTCACCATTTCTTATATTGATTTAGGTGCCCCTGGACTGCTTCAGTATGTAGGCAAGTTCTGGGATGGAGATCCAGAGAGGGGTATCCAATTAAGTCCCTCCGGCTTCCATCAGACAGATTGGTACAGACACATGCATACGAGTGTGCACGCGGGTGTCAGTCAGATCAGGCCCTCCTCTGCAGCAAGCTGAGACGGGGTGGGGGTGGGCCTTCAGCGGCACCAGGAAATTTCCCTGCCATTGTTACGTTGCCTTTTTTTGATTCAGCACTCACTCATAACAGCAATACTTTGTTTTCAGAGCTCTGAGAAAAATGGTTCTGTCAGTTTTGCTTTTGTTTAAAAATCTTGGGGAGGGGGTAGCAGAAAGCTAAAGCATCTCACTTTGCCATCTTGGTTTTGTCACTCTCAGTAGTTATACTTTGATAAGTCTATAATAAGTGTTTTACTTTCTGAGGATAATACCAAAAGAAGAATAAAAGAGAATTATTTCCAAATTAACAGAAGTTAAAAATGGAATAATAGCATATAATGAAGCCATAAGAAGTCAAGAAAGGAGGGAAAAAGAAAAATAGAACAGATGAGATAAATATATATATCATGTTAAATTTAAACATAAATATATCAACAAATACTTTATGTATAAATGGAATAAATGCTCCAGTTAATAGATAAATATTGTCAATATGAGAAAAAAACCCTGACTTTAATCTATTTCAAGACGCACATCAAAAATATAAGTACATGCAAAAGTTAACAGTCAAATGAGGTAAAAAGATTTACCAAGCAAACCCTAAGGAAAGGAAAAGTGTTTCAGTCACATTAATATAAGAAAAAATAGACTTTAAGCAGTATTAAAGATAAATAATTTAAAGATAAATTAATCTAATGATAACTAATTTAAAGTACGATTGGAGATAAATGCTAAAATAAACAATAAATAAACTGCATAATGATCCTATGTCTAATACACCTTGAATATATATTAATTATACATTTGCATGCACTAATTTTTAAAAATATATATTTTAATTTTTTAAAAGATACTTAGATTGCACAAATGTTGCACAAAAAATATAGGGGTTCCCATATGCCTGCTCCCCACACCTCCCACAGCCTCCACATAAACAACGTCCTTCATTAGTGTGGCACATTCATTGCAAATGACGAGCACATCCTGGGGCATTGCCATTGAGCATGGACCACAGTTTACTTTGTAGTTTACACTCTCTCCCACACAGTTCTGCAGGCTATGGGAAGATATGTAATGGTCTATATCTGTCATTGAAATGCAGTTCAGGATGATTCCCAAGTCTGGAAACAGCGCCCGCATTACACCTGTCTTTCCCTCCCCCTGCCCTCAGAGCCTCCAGCGGCCACTGCCTCCACGTCAGTGCTGTAATTTCTTCCCTTGCTAGAATCACAACAAGTCTATAGCAGAATACCAGCAAGTCCACTCTATCCATAGTTCATTCCCCAGTCCTGAGGGTTCTGGGATGGTGATGACCACTCCACCTCTAATTGAGAGGGGGCCTTGACCCCATACAGCTGATGGATGGGACTCTCTTGCTTTCTCTCATCTCCTTGTTATGGTGGTTGTCAAATCTCACCTCCTTGTTATGGTGGTTGTCAAATCTCACCTCCTTGTTAGTTGTCCTTGGTGAGTCCAATGAACTGGAGAGCAGGTGTTGCAACTCTGCTGAGGCTCAGGGCCCAGCTGGCATGCCCTAATTTTAAGGCCTATTTTTTATTACTAGCATATAAAAAAGGACTTTTGCATTGATCATATATTATGCCACCTTGGTTATCTCACTGGCAGCTACTTTTTTTTTATGTTGCAAACATTTTAATGGTTATTGTTGAGCATACATTTTGGAAATTTTTTGCTCTAAACTGCAACAAGTTAAATAAATGTTTGTAACAGACAAAGGGAATTTTTGGTAAATTGCCAGGAGATATCTCCTGGCAAAACGCTACCTACCTGGAGGCCAAGAGCAGGCCTTGGAGTGGGCTGTAATTCCGCTCACGGTGGGGGAAGGTGCCAGGCTCCGGGGGCCTAGATGTGGGCCCTATAAAAGTGTGGGGTCGTTTCTGAAGAAACCCCACCCAAGAGGGCCATCTGGAGTGGGGAAATGACGGCAGTAGAGGGAGACTCAGCTGCCGAGCCCTCAGCGGTCGTTAGAAGATATTCCGCTAACAGCTGGGAACTGGACGAGTCTGATCTTTGTCTGCAGAAACCTCAAGAGCAGGCCTCCCCATCTCAGGCTTCTGAGCCTGGAACAGACTGGGGCAGGTGGACTGAGTTTCCAGTAATGCGATAATTGGGCAAAAATTGTGTTTTTATCTAAGAGTGGCTGAAAAGCTAAGAGATTTGTGCAATTTCATTCAGATGATTCAAAATAACTTTAATGGAATGAGTTTAATGGAGAATGAGAGAAAGAATAAAGTTGCTTTTTGCCTGTTACCTATCAATTAAACCATTTTGAACTGTAACCTCGAGGGACACAGGGGCCATGGAGCGACCAGTACTTCCCTCATGTCAGTTGGAGGTGATGCCCCTCTATGAGCCACATGAGTGTGAGAAGTGAGCTTCCCGAGGCTCTATGGAGCTAAGTGACATGTGAGGAAGTGATGACAAACTCCCTGCTGTAATGGACCCATATATGCGACGAGATCAGGGCGAACCTCCTGTCAAAATAACCCCATTTTTAGATGTGTTAATTATAGTAATAGGTAAATTATATGGCATTAGTTTAGACTCTGGATAAAAGGTGATAAAAGATGGGAACCATGTGTCAAAACAAAGGTAAGAGAGGAAAGAGCCAGTGGTGGGAGTGAGTTATTAGAGGGAGTCTTGGCAGCGGCGGAGTAGCAGCCGCCTCTGAGAACCAGAGCTCATTCAGGCTCAAATGCAGCCTCGGGCTGAAAGAGATTTTTTTTTTCTTGGCCAAAGACATGTGAGAACTCATTTTGAACTAGATGTAGATGTTGGTTGGGGTTCAGCAGACTGCCATATTCTCTTACGGAAAGAGAATGAGGTAACTGGCCTGTCGACGGGGTAGCCGTGGGTGTGGTGACAGAATTGTGGTGCACAGACACGCCAGGCTGAGCTCTTTGGGGCAGCAATAAAGGCTCAGCATTTCAAATTTAAGAGATAAAATTTGAATATTAAATGCCTTTTGTATAATATAATTTAATTACTTCACTATTTTAAAAATATATTTTAAAATGTATTTATATTATTGAAATGAAGGTTATTTCCATGCATTACAAATTTCCTGTGACTTAGAGGCAATTACTCATTGCAGGTCTTCTAATAGTTTACTACCCACTTTGACCTCTTATAGAAAGTGCTTTTGCTAAAGGTATTACAAAGAAAAGAAGCTGGACTTTGTATTTACAAAGGCCTCATTTGTAATTTAAATTTGTGACTAAATTAAAGTAAGAGAAAGAATATGTTGGGAATAATAGATGATGGGAAATTAGAAAAAATGATAATTGAGAACATTTTATAGGAGGATTTAATGTATATTTTGATTGGCTTTAAAAAATGTGTGTCAATGGAATTTTAGATAATTAGGATGTAGTAGTTTTAAGGCAGGTATTAGAAAACTGTAGTTCTACAGGCCAAATCTGGCTTGCTGCCTGTTTTGTGCCGCCATTTTAGATGGTTACGTAAATAGCTACATAATATCATTGATTTTGCCTCTTGTCCCGCAAAACCTAAGATATTTACTGACTGGCCCTTTACGGAAATAAATTCTGTTGACTCTTGTTTAATGGATTAAATTCAGGGTTCATGTTGGCCTCTAACTTTGAGAAATAGGCAAAATACTCAGAATTTTGGGACCCCTTTGCTAGTCAGGTGAAATGAATATTACTGTAATTTATTTATTGTATGCATTCATAAGTGAAGGAAATGCTTTATTTCAGTTAGAGATCGGAGAAAATAAAGATAACAAGTTGATTTTTTTCAATTCAAGCTCATGGACCCGCTGAAATCTTAGTGATTCCCTTTATGTAATGTTCTTGAAAAGATGAAAGTATAGAAATTGAAGAAGTTGTTGGTTACCAGAGATCAAGATGGGGTGGGGTAGGTGCATGGAGGGAGGTGAGTATGGCCATATTAGGGCAACATGAATGCAGCAGTTTGATATTATTTATGAATTCCAAAAAGAAATATAGATTATATTTGTAAACTGGTTGGTTCCTCTGGCATGATAACCCTTTGATTGTGTTAGATTCAGCTGCGAGCCTGATTAAATTATGTGAAGTTTAGGGCTCTGATCCAACCACATCATTAGAGTGTGACTCAGCGTTGAGTCCCAGCCCCTTTGGGCTGATAAAACAGACTCTAGGCACACAGAAGGAGATACCCAGGGAGAGAGAGTGCTGCATACACTTGGCCCGGGAAGAGAGATGAGCCTGATAGTTTACAACTGACCTTGTGGAGAGACCAGAGCAGCAGGGCTGGGAAAGAAATGAGCTCTGGGGACAGAGATGAGCCCTATGCCAGCCTATAGCTGAGATGGGAAGAAGCTGGGACCTGGAGCCTTAAGAGGAAGGAGGAAGGCTGAACCCTTGCAGACATCGCCCGCCATCTTGCATCAACACATGGCAACAGACTTTGGGTGAAAAAGTACCTCTTAGGGTATCTTGAGTTGGACTCTTTAGAGCCTGGTAACTGTAAGCTCCTATCCCATATAAATACCCTTTATAGAAGCCGACAGAGTTCTGGTACTTTGCATCAGCGCCCCTTGGGCTGACTAAGGTAATGAGGGATCCTTGTGGTCATGAACCTGTTCTGTGTCGTGGCTGTGTCCCGAGGTAAGAATTCTGGGTGTGATACTGTACTGACGTTTTGGAAGATGTTGCCATTGGAGAAGGCTGGGTAGAGGGAACATGGGATCTCATAATATTTCTTACAACAGCATAAGAATCTATAATTATCTGAAAACTAAAAAGTTTCATTAGAAGAAAAATATAAGGGAAATATTTGGAGGTAGTGAAATTAAAACATTAATTTGCCATGTGCTAGACTATGAAGGGCAGGGAAACTGGAGGTAAGGGAGTGAGAGAACTAAAAAGATAGCAAGCAGTGATCACAGATGGAGTTAATGGAGTTAAAGATTATGGAGGTGATATGGATCTCTTTTTCAGGGCAATGACAGGTCTGACAAGTCTAGTGTATAATTACGGAAAATGAGGCCACTAAAGTTCAGGAGGTCAAGTAATTTTGGCTCCAGTTTGTTGGATAGCTCATTCATATTACACTGAAGTTGGCCAGGAGTTGATAAAATTTGTTCAGAAAAAGGGAAGACTATGAATCACATGGGGGAAATGTAAGGAATGTCTAAGCGGTAAGTGAAAATTTACGAGAGCAACTATAATAGATATAGGGGGTAGAAACCTTGAAAGAGGAGGAAGCTTTTCCCCATGTAGAGGAATCCTGATTTGGAAGTGGACTTGGGAAGCTAGGGGATTGCCGGCTTTGCCCTCCATCACGAAACGAGTGGACTTGGAACAATGTGCAACTCACGAGCTACAAAGAAGCAGTATCCTGAGAAGAAAATCTGGTTTCAGGAGGTAGCGGCAACACTTCCTGATCAAGAGGATCCAGAGAATTTCTTTGTCTAAGGCCTTCCAAAGAGTTTAGTGAGGAGTTTTGTGAGTGGGGGCAGCACTGGGAGGTAGACTTTGGAACAAGAAGCACAGAGCATTGGAAAGGATTTTCTGTGACAACCAAGGATCAGAGGGTTCCATGTAAGATGAGGCAAAATTACCAGCTTAAAGATTCTCTATAAAACTCTGCTGCTCAAGTCATATGATGATGTTCAGATAGTATTTAAGAAGCTAGCAAGATAATATTTGTTCTTAGTCCTGTGAGGCTGGACAAAAAAGAACTAGAACTTGAAGGTCAATAGTATTTTGATTCTCCTTTGATTTTGAGGAAAGAATGAATAGGCAGTAACAAACATAGTAAATGTTCCCATGAAGAGAGAATCTAATGTTATGTATTGGCCAAACATTTATGGTATGACATACTCCTATTTTTTTTTAAGATTTCTTTCTTTCTTTCTCTCCCCTCCTCATTGTTTGTGCTCGCTGTCTGCTCTCACTGTCTGCTCTTTCTGTCTGCTCATTGTGTGCTCTCTGTGTCTCCTCATCTTTTTAGGAAGCACCGGGAACCAAACCCAGGACCTCCCATGTGGGAGGGAGGTGCCCAATCACTCGAGCCACCTCTGCTCCCTGCTTGTTGTGTCTCTTGTTGTATAATCTCATTGTGTCATCTCATTGCATCAGCTCACCTCTCCAGCCCATCTCATCAGCTCGCTGTCTTGCTCGTCTTCTTTAGGAGGCACCAGGAACTGAACCCGGGACTTCCCATGTGGTAGGCATGCACCAACTGCTTGAGCCACATCTGCTTCCCCTATGCACTTCTATTTAAGGATATAAACTAGGACAAGAAAAAATAGGGTCAGAGAATGTGTAATTATAAGGAGTCCTGGTATAGTGAGTTTGGGATCCAACCAAAACCATTCCCTCTCCCACCCAAGTGCTGAACCAATTAAGACATAAAATAAAAGAACTATCAGTGAAAGAACCCCAAACATCACCTTTATTATTGATAAAAGTGACATTGGAGAATGTAGCTAGTATCTGTGGGCAAATGGCCTTGCTAATACTGAATCTCAGAATTATATGGACTTCCCTTCCCAAGAAAAGGAAAAGCTTCTCCATCGAGAGACTTGTAAAATGTTGGGCATGAAAGAAGTGGGGCTAGTGTGCATAGTCTGAAAGCAGCCTCACTCTTAAAAGAAGGGAAGAGGAAGAGCTAACCTACATGTCCTGCTTCTCCTGCCCAAATCCACCAATCTCACGTGTTACTTCAAGCCTCCAAATGAAACAAATGAAGAGGTGGAGTCCACGGGGGACATGCTGAGACAGCTGACTTTCCTTGGAAGGCAGTCAAATGGAAGTGTTTGCCCCACCTCACTTATAATCCTTTTACTGGAGTTCTTTATAAATGGGAGAAAAATGCACAGACTCACACAGAAAAAATCAGCAGAGATGGAGGAAGGCCTCCAGAAGTTGACAAGCCTAGGAGAGATGGGTGAACTGGCAGCATGCCCTGCCATGTGCCTGATCACCCACAGCTGAGCTCTGAGAGAAGCCATCTTTGTTTTATTTTAATTTTTTTTTTTTTCATTTCGAAGAAGCTTTGGATTACATAAATATTACATAAAAAATATTGGGGCTTCCCATTGTCCCACTCCCTACCCCTCCCACATTTTCCCACATTAACAACATCTTTCATTAGTGTTACAATTTGTTACAATTGATGAACACATATTGAAGCATTGCTACTAACTGTGCACTATAGTTTATATTATAGTTTACACTCTGTCCCACACAATTTTATAGGTTTTGACAAAATATATAATGCTCTGTATCCATCATTGTAGTGTCATGCAGGACAATTCCAATGTCCCGAAAATGTCCCCATATTACACCTATTCTTTCCTTTCCCTCCCCTCAGAACCTCTGGTGGCCACTGCCTTTATAGCAATGATAAAAGTTCTTCCATTGCTAGAATAATAATAAGTCAATAACATAATAATAATAAGTCTACTTTAGTCCATTGTTCATTGCCCAGTCTTGAGGACTTGGGGATGGTGATGCCCACTCTGCTTCTAACTGAAAGGGGCCTTAGATCCCATGGGGCAGATGGATGGAACTATCTTGCTTGCAGTTGCAGACACTCTCTGTTCCTTGGGATAGTTGTTGTCCATTTTCATCTCCTTGTTAGTTGTCCTGGGTGAGTCCAATGAACTGGAGAGTAGGTGTTGCAACTTTGCTGAGATTCAGGGCTCAACTGGCACATGAACAGACCAAAGATTTAAGTCTCTGGGACATATATTAACAAGTATAGTGCTAATTATAGGTTCAAATAAAAGGGACAGAAGAGCCATGTGTAGGGAAACTATAAATGAGTCTAACTCTGTTACACTGGGGAGCATAAATTCCAAAGTAAGGGGAAGGCATCTTTAGATGACACTGCCATATGCCTGATCACCCACAGCTGCAACTTGGTGAGATGGCATCTCTTGATGAGGTCTTGATTTGGGCACTTCCATGGCCTCAGAACTGTAAGGTTTTAACCTAATAAATTCCCATTATAAAAGCCAGTGCATTTCTCTATTAGGTTTCCCTAGGGCAAGGGTTCTTAACAAATATTTAGGATTGCTTTTTTCTTCTCAGCACAATAACTCTGTCGAGATTAATCTAAGCTGTTGCATATTTTAATAATTTCTTTCTGCTGCTGAGTAGTATCCTGTGGTGTGGCTGTACCACAGTTTGTTTAGACATTCACTTGTTGAAGAGCATCTAGGTTGTTTCCAGATTTTAGTTATGACGACTATATCTGTTAGGAACATTTGTGTCCAGGATTTTGTGTAAACCTAAGTTTTCATTTCTCTGGTATAAATGCTGAAGAATGTTCATTGCTGAGTTGTATGATAAGTATCTATCATTTTATAAGAAACCACCAAACTTTTTCAGAGTGGCTGTGCCATTTCATGTTCCCATCAATAAGGCATGTGTGATACAGTTTCTCTGCCTTCTTACCAGCATTAGGTGTTATCCCTATTTTTTATTTTAGTCATTCTGGCAGGTATGTAGGGAAATCTCATTGTGGTTTAATTTGTATTTTCCTAATAGACAGTAGTGATGTTAAACATCTTTCCATGTGCCTATTTGCCATGTATATATCCTCTTTGGTGAAAGTCTGTTCATGTCCAATTTTCTAATTGGATTTTTTCTTTTTTACTGTTGAGTTTTGAGTATTCTTTATATACTCTAGATCACAGTCCCTTGTGGGCTATGTGGTTTACAAATATTTTCTACCATTCTGTGACTTTTCTTTTCATCCTCTTAATAACGTTTTTTTTTAATAGAGCAAAGGTTTTTCATTTTAATTGAGGTCCAATTGTCAATTATCCTTTTATGGATCATGCTTTTGGTGTCAAATCTAAGAGCACTTTTCCTAGCCCCAAATCTCAAAGATGTTCTCTTGTTTTGTTTTTCTTTTCTAAAAGTTTTAGTTTCGCATTTTACATTTAAGTTTGTGATACGTTTCAAATTAAATTTTGTTTACAATGTGTGTGAGGTTTAGTTTGAGGTTCATCTTCTTGCCTATGATTGTCCAATTGTAGCACCATTAACGCTTATCCTTCCTCCATTTCTTGTGCACTTAAAAACGGTCAGCTGAGCATAGTTGTGTGAGTCTCCTTGAGCTCTCTGTTTTGTTCATTGGCCTTTGTTTAGCCTTCTGCCAAGAACGCCATCTTGTTTACTGTAGCCATGTAGAAGACTTTAGTATAAGGTACAGTGATTCTCTCACTTTATTCTTATTTGTCATGATAAATTTGTTATTTTAGGGCCTTTCCATACAAATTTTAGAATGGCTTGCATAGATCTACAAAAAACTTCATGGAAGTCCTTTATTTTATTTTATTATTTATTTTTTTACCATCCACATGTAAAATTTATTAATAGGGGAAAGGGGGAAAAGGAAAGGATGTTGGGTATATGGGAATCACCTATATTCTTTTTTTTTATTTTTATTTTTTTTATTTTTTATTTATTTTTATTGTGGGTAAAAATAAAAATTCTCACAATACATACAAACATTTGCAAAATGATATATAAATATATATGCATATATGTGTATTTGCTTACAAAAATGTTATTTATATATCTATATACATATATTTTAAGAGGTGCTTAGATTACCCAAAATATTACACGGAACCCACTGGGATTCCCATGTTGCCCACCTCCCACACCTCCCACCACATCCCACACAAACATCTCCCACAGTGTGGCCCACCACCCTCAATGAACCTTACACATCCTGGAGCCTTGCCACCAACCATAGACCACAGTTCACACTGTAGACCACACTCTCTCCCACTCAGTTCTGAGTGGTGAGTGCTGATTTAAAATGGCCTACATCCATTGCCACAACAGTACTCAGGACAACCTCCAACTCCCAAAGAAGCCCCTGTATTTCAACTGCTCATCCCCTCCCTACCCCAAAAGTGTCAAGTGGCCACTGGCTCCACCTCATTGTTATAATTTCTTGCATTGCTAGAATCACCATATGTGAACAAGAGAATACCATCAAGTCCACTCTAGTCCATAGTTCTTCCCCCAATCCTGAGGGGACTGGGATGGTGATG